>VFFE01009068.1:2465964-2521564 GCA_008921705.1 Burhinus oedicnemus | reverse complement strand
GGCGTGTCCTGCTTGTTTGGGGGGGGATTTTTTTGGCATTGCATAACAGTGAACTTGAGTAGTATAGAAACTGAACAGTGTGGCAACAATTTAGATAATGAAGCGGCACGTCCATTTGTAGTGAAAGCAACAGCTTAGAGTTTCAGCACCAGGGCAAAAGATCTTCCACACTTAATTTTGTCTGTTTCTTCTTAGCCTCAGTTTCTTCTTCTTTCTGCCAGTCCAGTCATGAAGGTGCAATTCATACTGGGCTTTACTGGGAATTTTGTCTGTAGGAGCATGGTTGCATGTGGTAGTGGATTGGTTAGCAGTACTTGGCTTTCAAGCCTGATTATTTCTATGGCATATAGACTTGGATGGCTAATTTTAAATCCCCAGCTCAGAAAAGACTGACCCTGTAGTGTATTAAAATTATAAAACCTTTCATAAGGATTTAAAATCATTATGCTGGCTGTTCAGCTAATGTAAGTCAAGGTAACGCAATTGACTTTAATGAAGCTACTTCAATTTACACCAGCCAGTCATCTGGCCAATTATGTCCTGTTGTGATAAGGACAGAAAATGGCAGAATGTAAATCTGTCCTAGCTGTGACAAATGACTGGAAACACTGCCATAATGATGGCTGGGGAAAAAAAAATGTCAGACTTTAAAATATTCTTGCAATACACTTGTGATCCTGCTCTCTTTCTCAGATAGCATAACCTTTCCCGTTAGAAAGTTCCAACTTGACAATTATAGGTAGAAACCACTAGGTGCCAGTGTTACCCAGACATCAGGAAAAGACTGTCAGTAACACTAAAACCAACATGAAAGTAAATGCAGCTAAGCCCTTTAACTGAAAATAAAGCTTCTGTGTCTTTTCAACTAAATAAGACTGCATTAGGGCTTTTGAGATTATTATTTTTCTAAAAGCAAAGGCACTGAATTGATGTACATTGACAGAAAACAACACCAAAACAATCTGATTGCAGGATGCGTTTCCATCAAAAACCCAAATAGGTACACAAAAGCTGCTATGCTGCTTTCAAGACCTTATGGATTACACCTAGGAACATAAGGCAGAGTCAAAGTCTGCATTTTTCAACGTACACATGGCTCAAATATACGACGTGAATAGCAGTTTGCTGCTAAGATACACATTTTACAGGAAAAACTTAGTTTAGATGAAGTTTGAATTCACATTCCAAGCCATGTCTGAAGTTTGGTTTGACCTGTCGGTATATATCAGAATTTTCATTTGGGCTCATTTCCACCATTGGTGTGGTGCTCTGAAAGCTTTCTCTGCTAAAAGAAATGGAAATCTTCTGTTTAAGGAACTGAATCAGCTAGAGACAGCTGATTGCCTGTGCATGGGAGTTGTGAAGGCAAATCTCTGGCTAACCTGCACACAGTTCATTTGCAAGAGATGAATCTCACTCATTTAACTTCAGACATCTACAGTGTAGCTGTTTACATCCATGCCAGTCATCCTGATTTTTTTGATGTGGAGAAACAGTCATTTCCTGGGTATGATTCATCTGGCCTATTTCAGAAACCACCATAGCATGAGATGAACCGTAAAACAAGATTAGACGATTAGCTCAGGAGCTGAAGTTTACACTGAAGGTATCTTAAGTTATGTCAGATTAATCCTACCAAAGTGATTTTGCAATGTTTAATCTTTAGTCAACTCTGATGTTTTGCTTTTGTTCTTTCTACAGCCGTTAGACTTTGAAACAAAAAAGGCATACACTTTTAAAGTCGAGGCCTCCAATCTCCATCTTGACCATCGATTTCACTCAGTGGGTCCATTCAAAGATACCGCCACTGTGAAGATAAATGTGTTGGACATGGATGAACCTCCAGTTTTCAGCAAGCCTATGTACACAATGGAGGTTTATGAGGATACGCCTGTGGGGACCATTATAGGCGCAGTGACAGCACAGGACCTCGATGCTGGCAGCAGCTCGGTTAGGTAAGAAAGCTTTTCTTCCTCCAATAACTCTCATACAACCCAAAGTGCTGCTGACAGTGAGACACAGTGACAAAGAGCTTAGTAAGAAGATATAGAATGTTCCAAGTCTGTCACTGTAACAGATAACTGTTGCTCTGAAAATTCTTGAAAAGATATGCTAGTTTGGACGGGTTATCTGGAAAAATACATTAAGTGCTGACAGCTTCTTATCATATAGATCATATAAGTTACCATGCACCATTCAG
Source organism: Burhinus oedicnemus (assembly GCA_008921705.1). Lineage (NCBI taxonomy): Eukaryota > Metazoa > Chordata > Aves > Charadriiformes > Burhinidae > Burhinus > Burhinus oedicnemus. The sequence goes on along the minus strand of VFFE01009068.1, from coordinate 2,519,364 downwards.
AGATGGTGTGCTCAGACAAAGGAAGTCAAAACATTGTTTTGCCTTGGGTCTGGGGCTTCCACAAAAGCGGCTCTGAAGTACTGGAGTGAAAAAGGAGGTACATGCTACGTCTGTGTTATACCTCCATGGGTGACAGTGAGCACTGCTCCTATCACAAGAACCACTCACTCTCTACACCTGGCAAAGAACAAATGCTTTGATAAGTAATTGCTGCATCTGCCTTGGCTAAGGCTGTGAGGATGTGATTGCTGACCAACATGGATGGCTGTGTTCAGCAGACTTCAGCACAAATAAACCCCTGCAAGAAAAACCTCTCATTTACTGGTAGAGTTCCTTTTCCTGAAATAAAAGGGAGAGGGAAGCTGTTATACAAATGTAATATATTGATTTTGCTGATGTATTTCTAGCCACATTAGAAACTATAAAGTGAACCAGACTCACGTGCCAATAAGGAAGCTCCTGTGCCGACAGGATCTAAGATGTAGGCAGTCATTGTGCATACTGACAGTACCAATTCATGCTAGACCTACCTGACTTCAGGAAATATTTCTATTCCCAGGCTTTCATGAGCAATATTGCAGACATAATGGAAGTCATCAATCTTTAAATATTAATGTTTATCACATGGGACTATGATGGAACAGGAAAATGGCACTAGTGTCTACCAAGTGCATATACATTCATGCATATTTGACTACAAATCTAACTTGGTCTTTTTAATACATGTTTATTAACTATGTGTATTTTGACTCATTACTTCAAAATATACAATAAACATGCTAGATGGTATGTTCTAATCATACACAAAAATTTAACATGCAACAGTGACTGTTTAGCTCCGGTTTCATCAATTCACTGTTAATTATTGCTTAAAACTACTACTAATTTTGTTTGTTTCACTACTTTTTTTTTTTTAAAATACATTCTTCATTCTTTTCTAATACAGAAACGTATTTGTTCATGAATCTGTGACACATTCCTTCCCTGACAAAGGATCAAAACCTTCACTAACAAAGACTGAAGCGGGAACCTTTTTCCCTGGTGGTAGCCTATGAAAAAACCCCACTGATGTCAATACTCTATTGAAAACCATACTCTCTTGCAGCCTTTAATCATATTGTTGAACAGTTTTCATGTGACAGCAGAATCATTTAAATGTATAACCACTCCTCAGTGAGAGCTTTTTATTTCACAAACCCTCCTAGGAGACTCAAGTGCTTTAGTTACTGATGCTACATTTGCAACTACACAGGAAAAATCGTCTCATGATGGTTTCTCCGTACTGTGTGCTCACTGTAATATTAAATCCTAAGATGTTTTAAAGTGTCCATGTTTACCTTTTTAAACCCTGAAATCATTACTTGGGTGTCCAAATGCCCATCTACAGTTAAAAGATTAGGAATATTATAAAATACCCTTGCATTTTAGTCTCACTGCTCTACTTGCTGACCCCTTACACCAACAAACTGCAGAAGTGCTCCCAGGGTCACTTTTTATGAACCAATTCAGCTGGTTCATGCCCAGGAAAAAACATGAACTATGTCCCAGTATTACCAATTTCTCAGAGGGACTTATTCCTACCCAGAAGTAAGCCACACATTTAATTCAGTGGACTTTGGAGGGAGTTACTTAGCTTTAAGGAGAGGGATGTGTTCCAGTAAGCCAGCTGACATGCTGAGAAGATTAAGCTGGAAACCTCTCCATGCAACTCTCTTCCGGCTTTGTAAGATCTCTTATTTCTATCAATTATCATGTTTCAGTCCTGAAATCTCTTCCTTGTCTCTCATCTACCAGAGGATATATTTGATTCTCTGTATTCAGCTTGATATCCAGCTCTTTGAATTTAATGATAAGATTCTTATTAATTTATTGGAGATCTGACCATGTTTTTATGCTCTGGAAGAACCTGATGCTGACTAGCCCAAGCAGAAAAATAAATTGTATGCAATTGTTAGTTACTGATGTATTAGTGTTCAATATTCCATGTTTTATATTCTCTAACTGAAAAAAAAGGACATGACGGGAAGTTCAAAAAGCATAAATTAGTTTGAAAGAGTTGCATGTGATTGCAACTTCTTAATGTATCTTAACCAATTATGCTGTTTCAGCTGTTTAAAATCTAGATCATCTCATAGATGTAAAGAATGGCTCCATCAATTTCATCATATTTTTAAGAAGGAGTCTGACCATCTTCTAAGTAAATATGCCCTCTAAACAAACACGGAAAAGCAAGTAATGTTCTTTGAGGCAACAGCCCATACAATTTGCTGGGTGGTACAGTTTCTCTAAAAATTCATTCATTTTCTCTGAAATGTTTTCCTAGAGCAGTTTGGCCATTAAGACGCCCATTACAACAACAACAATATCAACAATCTGCCAAACAATAGAGACTGGGATAAAAGACCAATCTGCGCTGTATGCAACAGAAGGCAAAACTCTGGACAGCAAAGCAGGCTAGAACAGCTCACGTGAAAGGAAGCAGCACCAGTCACAGCAACTAAATCCATGTTATCAGACAAAAACTTTAGTTCTGTTATGCAAGACACACCAGGAAGGGGGAGATAACAGCTCAGAATGAAGACTGGATTCATCTGGTAGAAAAAGAAAAATATTTTGTTGGAAGCCATTGAAAATGTTGAGGTTTATATTATTTTTCTCTTTTTTCCCCATTACTGGAATCAAGTTTTTGGACAAATTAGGACATTTGAAAGGTTTGTTTTATAGGATGATATTTGTTAGAGATGTTGAAATGAAATCTCACAGGGCGCGCATTCAGTAAGAAACAGGAAATTAAGCACAAGGAGAAAAGGGACCACAGGTATTCAACACCTGCAAGGGTGACTGGCTTTGAAGCTGTTTTGGAACATTACCCCAGTGCACCTGATTTTCAAACTGTTTTAAATCTGGAGTTTATGTGTCTCAGGAGAGCTATTTTGTCTACTCCCATTTTATCCATACTGCTGCAAGAAATGCTCAGCATAAATGTTAAGATGAACATGTACTTTGTGGTCGTTAAAAATCTCAAAGCACTTCTGAAAAGAGCAACGATCTGATGTTCTTCTCAGAGTCCTCTAGTTTACTATGGTTACAAGCTGTCTGGGAAAAAAACAAAACAAAACAAAAAAAAAACCCAAAAAACAAAAAACAAAGCACTCATGTTGTAGTGTATTATAAAGTGTGTTTGTAAATATGCAAATGTTTTTAGTAAAGATCCTTGCACTTCTGGTACAAGGAATTCTAGGACTTCCTAAAAATCACTTCAGCATAAAAGTTATAGACAGCGCTATCTAAATAACAAGAAGTGCAAATGGATGGCAAGACTGAGTTATCTGCAATACTTTCTAGAATAGTAAGCTTTATCTAACAGTGTGTGTGAAGTTCGACAACTTTGCACTGACACCTTTGAAGATGTCAGATTTCCTTGGAGATTACTTTCTGCCATAAAGCATGAAAGGATTTTTGCCCCTGATGTGAACCACAGATATGACTCCAATTACAATGAGTTTCATATTCCATGCCACAACACTGCCCTTCAGATCTTCTCTGCTTGACTCAGGAGTTTTGCCTTATGAACCACAAGAACCACTCAAAGCGGGAAAGCTGTGGGGACTGTGCATTTTCCCGTCCAAGTCCAGATTCATGAAACCGTGCTATTAAAGAAAGAAAAAAGTCATGTGTGCTAGTCACAGGTCAATGCTGCCCTTGGTGTCTTGGGGACAAGATTGTATTCCCTGCATGTCCTTCCAAAGGAAAAGCCTTATTTATTTTCTGAACTAGTTAACAGTTTTCCAGAAACTTTTATGGATAGATTCTGTTTTCCCAGTGCAATACTTTGTCATGTAAAGATCAAGAAATTACAAATAGTAGGTTTCTTCCTGAATCCTTAAACACTTTATCTTAATGTACAAGCACAAACAAGATGAATTAGTTACATATGTGACACAAAAGTGTGTGACCTTCCAATCCCATAATTCTTTTGACTTTTTTTTTTTTGTGCATACACTTTTTGAATTTGCTTTTTCTTCAAAAAGAAAAACCCCATCCTGTGACACCAGAATGTATCTGATACAGACATAGACACGGATATCTAGTTCCAGCACCTCAAGTCTCTTCATTTAATAACAGATTAAGTAATAGCTATTTTTCTGTGTATGGTATCACACTGGAGGGGAACAAGGTGGTTTACCAGTTGGTTTTGCACAGATAAAAGATGGTGGAACTCAGGAAATTTGGTTCCTTTTTAGTTGCTTTGGTGAGTTTTGCACACTTCTTGCTCTGTTACCTCCTGTCTGTTTCTGTCCCAATTTTAGCTCTACTCCATCCCTTGCCTTTTACTGAAGTCCTAGTCTCCTCAGCCACTTTCAAGACCTCTGCTCCGAGTTCTAATTTATCCAAGCTAACCAATTCAAATGCCTGCACCAGTACCTCTCAGTTCCTGCTGCAGATCCCTTGCTATGTTTTTCAGTCCTCATACTAGCCTGTGTTCTTATATTTCCTATACTCTGGTAGTCTAGTACCAGTATCCTATTTCACAGTCCATCTTCCTCCCACAGCTGGTGTCTACCATTTTCCTCCTGAACCACATCCCATTAACATCATTGGCATCCCACTCTACTGCGTTCCTTTCTTGTGCTGATGACAGGTGTCTTTTTTGATCTCAGTGTCTTGATGTATTTTTTTCTCTTTGTTCCAGTTACTTTGATCTTCTTTCTAGAACTATAGAAACTGAGTTTCTATCCCAACTTTTTCTCTGAATCCCAAGGTGTATATTTGGCTGACACATCTGCTCTTTATCCACTAGCCTCCCTAATTTCCAGTCTCATTTGGCTCAGTGAGCGCTCATCTACTGTATACACAATGGCATCCCCATCTACCTACTTTCCAGGAACGCTGGAAATTATATAGGGCAACAAACTCCTACTTCCTCCTCCTACTTCTCCCTGACTTTCTGATTCTTCCTTTGTTTTCTTCTCTGGCTCCTAGACTTTGTCTTCAGCACCTCAGACAATCACATCCTCCACTCCATCGTCCTCTTCCTGTAAGTTCCTCCCCATACGATCCCATGTACCGCTCTGCTGTTCTCCAGGTTTGAATGAACTGGCTTCCTCCTCAGCAACTGGGTGGTTTTAAGGGACTGAACAGAAAGGTGACTTTTCTTCAAACACAAGGCAGAAAAATCTTTCCCTTCTGTGTATAAACTGTCTTTCAAAAGGAACTGTTTTCTTGCAGCTTAATGAATTCCTGCTCTTCAGCAGTCACAGCAACTGACTGTATCTCTCTGCTTTACCTTTACCATGAAGCAAGATGTGCATAACAAATTATTATGGTAATCCCCTTCATGGTAGTTTAAATTAATATGTTTTATTTCACATTTGCAATGGATTAGGTGCACACAAGCAGACAGCTCAGCTGTCAAGCGACTCAGTTGTATTAATTCAAGGACTGTGGTAGCTCAGTTCCAGTGATCACCTTGGAACTACTACAAGTTGCCACTACAAAAAAAAGTGCAGATTTCTTTTAACCTTAGTCTTAAATCTATAGACTTAAGGCTGAAGGGATCATACACCATTTTTTGGTGGGGAAGGTAAATGTACTGACACTCATTAACCCTCTCTGATGCTGCAGCATGTTCACTGGGAACAACCAGAGACTTGAGCTGAAACACCCTTCTTTGTCATTTTGGACCATATGCAGACTGACTTTTTGATCTGTGTGGGTTTTCATAGGACTGGCAAAAATATGGATGAAAGATGCGTACTTTCTGGCACAAGTCAGAAAGCCTGCACTAGAGGAAAGTCAGACCTTCCCAAATAAAAGATTGCTAGGGTTCATTTGATATGCATAAATTTTCCTAGGTCAACTCCTGGAAGCACTTGCAGCATGAAACATTGTTTTCTAAGTCCAGCAAGTCAAAAGCATCTGAAAACAAAATTTAAGACTGCGAGAGGCCACTAACCTTTATTTATAGTCAGTAATTCATCGAATTACTGAAGCTTGTGAAAAACAGCAAATTATCTTCAGTTGGCATATGCAACCATATTAAGTGGTAAAATGTCAGTTAGGAGTTTAGAACTAAAAGTATGTGTAGATCCAAGAAGTTTATGGACTACTGCTTTCAGTGAATGACCTGTTTGTGAAGGAAGCAGATGCTGAAAATCAAGAAGTGTGCATTCAGCTCCAAGGCAGAAAAGAACAACCTGGCAAGCAAAGCTTTTAAATTAATTGAGAATAGCTAAGAAGCCAGAGTGAGGGGAAACGAACAATGAGACCATAATAGTTCTGGTTTACTTCACAGCACTTGTACCACCTGGTGATGTGATTTTACAAAGCTAGTTCACATCCCAGAGGCACACACTGTAATTTTACTTTAGCTCAAATAGTAGTCTTCCTGATTTTTGATCAAGGGCTCTTATTCCAGTTTTCTTCAGCAAAGGATTCTCAAGCACTCTAGAAAGCAATTGTGAGATTAAAACAGTGGTTTAATGGCTGCAGCCCATTCACCTCAAGCTGTGAACCTCTCTGGACTTGACACTAGGAGAATTACAAAGGGTCAGGACTTAAACCAACATGTAAGAAAAGCTTATGTGCTACAGGGAAGCATGTTAGTTGCTTATTCTGCACAGTGGCACACAAAGTCAAACCTGAAACCATCTTCCTAGCATAAAATTAAGCTTCCCAACATTTTTAATTAAAGATCTTACATCCCTTTCCAGATGAGTAACTATTTTAACCATCGTAACCTAGTCAGATTCCAAGTTCTTTCAATCTGAATTTCTCCTTCACATCTGTTTGTAAACATTGGCTTTACTTTCTGGTCCCAAAATGCTCAAGTTTATTATTATGTTTAAATAATTATTACATACAGAGTTTCTTATATATTTGGTAATATTGTTTTTGCTTGTAGGCTCATTAATTAAGTTTAAACAACAGGCCTTTTGAGAGTTATGCACTTTTGGGGATCTATGTGTTTGGAAGTTTCGGTCACATCCTGACTGTAGATACAGGCAGATCTCTGATACTTTTACTTTTCCTGTGTCCAGTTCTGGGCTCCTCAGTACAAGAGAGACATGCACATACTGGATAGACTCCAGCAAAAGGCCGTGAAGATGATGAAGGGACTGGAGTATCTCTGAGGAAAGGCTGAGAGACCTGGGACTGTTCAGCCTGGAGTAGCAAAGGTTCAGGGGGGTCGTAACAATGCATATAAATACCTGAATGCAGGGTGCAAACAGGACAGAGCCAGGCTCCTTTTAGTGGTGCCCAGATGACTTCCAGAGGTCCCTTCCAACCTCAACCCTTCTGTGATTCTGTGACACAGGCACAGGATCATCTAAGTTGGCTAGATGTGAAAAAGGAGCAAAGATAATCTAAATACAATGCTGAGGTTCAGTATGTGCAAACACTAAAGAAAATAATTAAAAAGACTGCTGTCTACATTCATGTAAATAATAAGTCTACAGATTTATAATAACAGATTAATTTAGGCAGTAAATCTGAAAATAGTGTGGAGGAAACACAGCACAGAAATTCCAGCTCAAGTAGGAGGAGAGAATAACCGATTTCAGAGGCAAATGAAGGGACCTGACTTGGCTCAGACCTTAGGTCAGACCATCAGCATGCAAGTGGGAGCAAGGAGGCGCTTATCCAGCAACTTTTGCCTGGGTCCTTCATGAAATTTGTAAAACCTTTGAAAAGGTGACTACGTACTTATATTGATCACTGCAGATTCTGGATTCTTTTATACATGCAGAGGACTGGAGAGGAGAAATGAAAAAGGACAACGCAGCAGCTCCTGCAGTGTCAGGGCTGTCCTGAATAATCTCTTACTTTATGGGCACTTCACCAAACCAGCTTCAGAGCAGCAATGCAGCCTCCAATTCTTGACTTCACTGAGTGTTTTCTCTTGCAGATCCAGCTGATGATCCAAGTGAGTCCCAGCTGAGGATCTAAGCAAGCGATAAATCCTTTACTGTGTGCTGCAGTTTTCTCTAGAGTCAGCATGATTGCCATTATTTGCTTTTTCTTTGATTGTCTCAGCATCAGCATTTTACTTCAGCTTTTTTTTCTGGGGAAAAATATGAGAGATTTGTTCAGATTTTGTCATCCAAAAGATATAGGACAGAGCTAATATTTACATGATGCAAAAACAAAGCAATCAAAGATTATTCCTGTTGAATTTATGCCACTGGCCTGCTCTCCTCTATAGCAGCTATGCTAGTTATTGCCTTAGCGCTTTATCAGAGGACAAAGCATTTCAGGCCAGGCATGGGAACAGAGGCCCAGGAAGCACCGCTGTCTTATCCTGTGGTGTGTAGGTCACACGCACCCAAGTACAAAATAAAGTTTCAGCTTCTACTGAGGCTGAATATCTGACGGAGTCATCGCATCTGTTTTCCCCCTCTCAGCTTTCTTAAGGGTTGTGGGGGTCTAGTCAGACTCATTTGCTCCCTGTCTTTCTATACTCAGTCTGCCCATTGGTAGAGACACTCATACACATCCAGAAGCCCATCCCAGCATGCCCTTTTCCCATCTAAAACCAGCAAAGCAGGATGTCTGCTCTCCTCTTCACCCAACGTGAGAGGCACCCTCCAGTGCCTGGGTGCCTCAGTGAATGTGGCCGGCAGGTCCTTCGTGCTATGGGCAGGATGAAAGTGGAAAGAACAGACCATGGGCAGCAGTGCAGAGGGCAAATGTAACCCTTTCAAAATCAGGGTGAGTCGGTGTTCAGGGCCTATAATTTGTGTTGCTGGTAGAGAAAGTGCTCTGCTGCTTTCCCACCATAGCAGTATTGACGGCTAAGCCTGGAGTGAGGGGGTTAAGTCCAACGTGCCTTCTTCTGCTGCTCACAGTCCAAACAACTGAGACTTAATTAAACTACAGGACAAAGCTTTCCCTCTGCCTGGCCGTCTTGCAGTTCTGCCTGCTCAATGAGGCAGGAGAAATGATGTTAAAACTGAACAAAAACAATGTATTTTCCAAATGACAGCGGCTTTTGATAAGATACTCAGCTGGTAATGAGAAATGCAGAGCAGACAACAGAGCTGACTGAACGGTTTGATAAGCAAATGAACAAAACCTTTAACGGGAGAGGGGGGAGGAAGAACCGGAATCTGTAGACAGGCAAAACTGGCAGTTTGGAAGGGCTGATAACTGAACTGCAGCACATTTTATGTCCTATATTGACTAGTGTGTTTTACTAAAATCCTTATGTAAGATTTATAAGGCTTATGAAAAGTTTAACAGCTTCCTCACTTGGCTCTGACCCATCGTTAGAGTCTGGCTGTCTGCAGCCACTGCTTCCCTGTCAATTAATTCTGCATAATGGTCGATTTTCTCCAGAGGAGCAAAGTATAATTCGTTTGCACTGATATTACTCATTCCAGATCAGGTAAGCTACTGACTGCTAAAATCACTAATCCTTCACCTGCCTGATTAAAACCACAGAAGTATGCAGCCGTGTATGAAGGACAGTGAACCCAAACAGATAGTATGCAGAAGACTCAAACTGTGTTATTTTTTCATGTGGAAGATCATGTGTTATATGAAAGGTGCGAAGATGACAGGCATGGGACATTCTGACAAGAACTGGTTGCGCCTTCTCCCAAAGTGTAGCAATTCCATCTGTCTTTCTTTAAAGCATCACTACCTGATGTGCAGTATCGACAAGATTCATTCTGGGAAGGCTGGAGTACAGCTCACAGGATATCAGTCCGAGAAATTATACTGCTGAACTTTGAAAAAGGGGACAGAGGAGTACAACAACTTATTTGGGCTTCTATCAAAACAATCAGAAAATTCTCTCCTTCTTAAGCCAAAATACTTTAACAAATACAAAGCTATCCTTCCACTAAAAGACTAGATACATTACTTCAGTGGGATGTTCAAAAACACTCAGCTTGGACTATTTCAATAGCTTTACATTAGTGTTAAGTACCTTTGAAAATCTCTACAAAATCATCAATATATATGGCATTTTGAGTGGAATGATCAAAGAAAAGTCATGGTAAAACTCAGAAATATTTTAACGTACCAGTAAATTGGGGGATGTATTTATTTTTAAAAGTGGCAAGTGTCTGAAAGACAATTCTGCCACTTATATACCATTGCCCACGCAGACACCTCTAGTTTTTTGCTACCTGTGAACAAAGCAACGCCACTAAAACCTTTCTACCTATACTCACTTTGTTGGTTCTGTGTTATTATATGGCAGTAAAGGCACTTACAACAAGTTAGACCAACTGCATTGGCTGCTTATTTTTTGGTTGCATCTGAATGTGCAACCTTGAGACGCTCATTTCAAGGCATCACCATGAGAGGGTTATCGGCATCAGTTCTGCAAGTGCAAGTGCCCATTGACCCAATTTGTGAAACAGGTTAGGTTAGACACCACCTGAAACCAAACTACTTCTTTACAAACTGGCCCATTTTGTTTTAAAAGAAAATCACATTTGGGAGAACTGTAGGACTAATACTGACTGGAAGCAGAGATCTAGGTGAGGGTAAGAGATAACCGCTTAACCTGGAACAGCAGCAGAAGCCCTTCTGTGATTGTGTCTGACTGGGCAGTTAGGAGAGACTTTATCTTAAGATTTAATGGCAATATATAGTCTCAATGGTGGCGCTGGTTCCTTTTCACATTTCAGCTAGGGTTTGTTTTTTGTTTGTTGGGTTTTTCTGTTTGTTTGCTGGGCTTTTTTTGTTCATGACTAGTACCGCCCTGGGGAAAAAAAAAAAAAATTAATTAAGCACTGAGACTATTATGTATCTGCATGGGATCCAGCTGGTATCCACGGGATTACCCAAAGGATAAGATCTGACAGCAAACCAGTCAAAGTTTCCTTTGGTTTGACCTCTAACGCCTCAGCAGTGTTCTGAAGATATTCAGCAAAGGTACAGAAATCTTCCGCTCACATTAAGGGAGATGGCTTAATAAATTATTTAAACATACAACAAAAAAAGGCAACCTAGCAGAACAGCATCTGTCACTTTGGAACATTACCACGTCCTTTACATTTTTTGGTTAATGACATGAAAATTTTACAGCAAAACTTCAAATCTTATTTTGCTGTTATTAGCATTAGGTTTTTCTAATAACTCTTACTATAAATACATCAAATGATGTTATTATGTGACAGTAGATAAGTTTGACTGGCTTTACTTTCTGTAAGCAGAATATCACAGTATTAAAACCAAGGTATTAAAACTAGGTGTTCTGCACAAGAGAGGTCCTATTTCTTTTCATTATATTAAGAGATTTTTTATATTAAAAGAGTTTTATTCAAGAAAAAGCATTTTTATTTTATTATATATATCTAATCTTTTCTATAGCTAATACTTTGTATGCATACAGCACAACAGTTGCTGGGTTGTACAGTGTAAAGGGCACTTAAAGAAAGATGAGAAGGAACCCTGTGGTTGTATTACCACAGGATAATGTGAATGATATGCAAAGACTATTGTCTGCTACTGTTAGGCAAGAAGTGCATTACACCTTATTTTGTATTATCATGTTGCACAGAAGAGAAAAAAATGATATTTACCATTGCTGCTCTTGTAAAACTTCATGCGGCAGCATTTTTAAATTAATAGAAAACCACAAGACTCAAAATCAAGAGTAATCTTTAAATCAAATGAAGATATGAAAAAGAAACTAAAGCAACTTAATACTGGTACAAGTGCTGCAGCCCCAAGGAAGACTTTGGAAATCTAACTATCCTATTTAGCCCTAAAAGCAGAAAACTCAGATGAGTGTATCATTTACCACAGGAAAATAAAATGTTATGATACATCTAATTATACTTATTTGAACTTCATGGCTTTTCTAAGCATGCATAGTCTACAGAGGACTTGCTTTAAAAATTCTTGATTGCACCTTTATCAAAATCATGGCAATCATTCCTCAGTCATAACTGGAAAGGAAGATACTTCCAGTAAGCAGCAGAAGAGTTCAACGCTTATATTTGAGAAAAGCAATAAAGAACTGACTTAGTGTTTCAAATATGTGTGTATGTACATGTGGTGATAAGATTTTTTTGAGTTTTACACAATAACTCAGTGAATGGATCATCTTAGGAACTGCAGGAAGGAAATTTCAGTGGCAGGGTGGGATTTTGGAGGACACAAAGTATTTTACGTGCTTCAACACATTACATTCTCTAGCATTTTAATGTCTTCCAGGCTTACTTGAAGTCTGAATTTCTTGTTTGTCATTGTAGTAGTGATTTTTCTGAGTCTCTGTTTTTTAATAACTGCAATCTTAAAAAAAAATCTTTTACGGTCATATTTTAAAATCTTTGGAACTGCACCTTAGAGCGGATTTGTAGCTGAGTATGATTAGCATGAAAATACCATTTCCTGTTATGTATCAAAGTTTAGCATTACAGGGACTAACAGGATTATTCTCTACATCTTTCTAGAAATTTTAGTAGGGCCTGTTGTGATAGGACAAGGGGTAATGCTTTTAAACTAAAAGATGGTAGATTTAGACTAGGTAGAAGGAAGAAATCTTTTACAATGAGGGTGGTGAAACACAGGAACAGGTTTCCCAGAGAGGTGGTACATGCTCCATCCCTGGAAACATTCAAGGTCAGGTTGGACAGTGCTCTGAGCAACCTGATCTAGTCGAAGATGTTGCTGTTCTTTGCAGGGTGGGTTGGACTAGGTGACCATTAAAGGTCCCTTCCAACCCAACTATTCTATGATTCTGTGATAAATTTCCCTTACTGCACAGTGTCCATTACTTTACCCAGCTTAGCTTTGTGGTACCAAATGACAGAACTCATATCACAGAATCACAGAATCACCAGGGTTGGAAGGGACCTCTGGAGATCATCTAGTCCAACCTCCCTGCCAGTGCAGGTTCATCTAGAGCAGGTTGCACAGGATGGCATCCCATTCCTCTTGTGTGCAGCATAATATACCTCACTGCCAGAAAGATTTTTCTGCATAGCATACATTTTCCCTTTCTAAATTTGCCCCTCTACTTCTCTGTGCTGAACAAAATACCTTTCCTTTCTTGGTGTTTAAGCCCTTCAGCTGTTTGTAGACCGTTACCATCACAGAATCACCAGGGTTGGAAGGGACCTCTGGAGATCATCTAGTCCAACACCCCTGCCAGAGAAGGTTCACCTAGAGCAGGTTGCACAGGACGGTGTCCAGGTGGGTTTTGAATGTCTCCAGAGACTCCACCACTTCTCTGGACATCCTGTTCCAGTGCTCTGCCACACTCAAAGTAAAGAAGTTCCTCCTCATGTTTGGATGAAACTTCTATGGTCAAGTCTGTGGTCATTACCTCTTGTCCTATCACTGGGCACCACTTAAAAATGAGTGGTCCCATCCTCCTGGCACCTTCCCTTTAAGCATTTGTAAGCATTGATGAGATCCTCCCTCAGCCTTCTCTTCTCCAGACTAAAAAGACCCAAGTCCCTCAGCCTTTCCTCATAAGAAAGATGTTCCAGTCCCCTAATCATCTTTGTAGCCCTTTGCTGTACCCTCTCATCACCACGTCTCCCTTTTATCACATCTTACCCAAGCCACACATACTTTAGCTCTTTTCATCTTCCCTTATAACTCACGATGCCTAGACCCAAGACAGTTTTCCTTGTTCTTCTGTAAACTCCCTCCAATATGTTGATATCTATCTAGTGACATAATGCCCAGGACAAAATTCTGTTGTAGAGATGTCATTTGCCCTGGTTATATGCAGTAATCTATTAATTTCCAGCCACAGCACTAGATTATTCTTACTCATGAAAATTTCTTTGGACTTTCAGGTAGTCACATCACACCTAAAGTCTCATTTATATTCTTGTAGTCCCCCACCCCTTTTGCCACTCCTGCTTTACATGTTTGTTTCATCTATTTAATTATATATGTATTGGAATTACAAAAAATCCTGACTGACCACAATTCCCAAATGTATCTTATTATCTTTCATTTATGTTTCTAATTCTTTTAGGTTCCCATCTATTATTTCTGATATGATGAGTGGTATTTAACTGTCCCAAATTGGCATAATCTCTGAATTTAATTTACTTGCAGTTCAACATTTAAATAAAACTTAAAGTGAAAACAGTTTAAACAATTTAATGTCATGTACACAAATAATGATCTAACACATTACAGTAAATTGATATTTCATCCCTCACCTTTCTTTGCAACATTTTTCTCCCAAAAATCCATGTTCTATCTCACTAGGTACCGGAGTAAGGAATGTGCTTTACATCAGCAAAGTGTGAGATGAGACAAACTGAGGTATTTTTATAATGCATCTCTTTCAATCAGGTTATTTGTCCCTCTCAAACAAAAAAAGTCAACAGGAATTTTTGAGGCCATGGGGGCTTTCTAGAGTGGCCAGGCAAGGTTGCAGTACTTGGGGAAGATCAGAAGGGACTGGTGACCCAACAGAAGAGCACCTTCAGTGAAATTAAACTTAAAAAGAGCCCAGCCAGTCAAGAAACTACAGAAAGTGAAAGGAAGGATCTTTCCTCTTTTCAACATGGTTCAGTTACAGGGAAAGGCATGATGTACATATTTGAAGTTGGAAAAAATTGTGGGTTGGAAAAGCATAGTCGAAAGCACAGTTTCTCTTAGAAATGATACTTCTTTTTATCTCATCACGTCAGGAATATTATTACATCTAAAATGCTTCATTCAAGTGCTTGGGTTTGACAAGCTGTAGTTGGAGTCATAAGATGCTTTCTAAACTGGGGTTGGCAGCCAAATTATTCAGAGTGTATGCAGAAAATTTGTGGTTTGGGTTTTCTTAGGTTCACAGTCTGGGTCTGCTTAAGGTACCATTTCACAACAGAAACTGAAATACAGGCAAGAATATTTGTGCTGGTGAGTGGCACAGATGATGAATGACAATTCTGTGTCAAATATAAAAATTAAATAAATGAAGGAATGTCAACTTTTTTTTCCTCTTTTTTTTTTTTCCTTTCCTTCTTTTAGAAGGCTGGTTGCAATTACTATACTTGATCTATGGAACAGTAAAATAAAAGGGAAAGCCAGTAATTAAATGTTAAATGTGTTACTGCTTACTGAATTGGATGACTTCTTTACATTTTCATGCCAATTACAATTGAATAATGTACTTTACTCCTTCACATGATTTTCTGTATGTGTGCTGTGGCAGCAGGAGGAAGTTTAGTCTGAGTGCCTTCAGTTTAACAGCATCTCTAGGGGAATGATCAATGCTTCCCTTCCCTGCTTACTATACAAACAGTGAAAAAGGGTGTAGACAGTATCTTTACTTCACTGTTGCTTTCAGCAGCTTGGGCAGATCAGAGCTTTTCTCCTCACGATCACCTCACTGCACCATACCTATCATCTGTGTTTTAGCATTCTTTAACTAAAAATCCTTCAGAGTTTTACTTCTGTGGCATTTGGCCTTAATCCTCCCAGTCCATCTTAAAAGCAATCTTCTCTTCCTCTAAAATACACACGCTTATATATATCTTACTTTGCTCATTTCCTGTCTTGAATTGCATATGTGTAATACCATGAAAAAGTTTTAAGAACTGCGTATTCCATTTCAGGTGGTTAGAGTTTAGCCATGTACCAAGTTTTCCATCTGTTCATCTTTCAGGTCCAGTATGAGAAAGAAAACTTTGTGGAAAGAAATATTTTTTCTTCAGATTCTTAAGTTCCCTCATGCATCCCTATTCTCATAGGCAGTGATATGGCAGAGCTATGCAAGACTGTTTCTGCTTGTGCTCTTACTGTTTAGGAGGTGTGGGTGTATATGGGCAAGGTATTGCAACTCTGCTCCTTTAATTAGTCTCTCAGACCTTCCAGTCTAAAATGATGTCAAAGCAGCTTGTGTGAGACCTGGATGCTGCTTTTCAGTATGGATGGATGTAGCCATCAGCTACATGTGAGCACAAGGAAGGGTAAAGACACCAGGGTGCCCCTGGGCTAGGAATGCATGAGAGAGCATTCCTAGCATGTAGACCTTGATGTGACTCAGCTTTCACCATACCAACATTGTGTACCTGGTAAATTTGTCTGGTACTTCTTGATTTTATATTACCTTTACTTTCTCTACATTTATGACATCCTCTTCAAAAGAAGACCTGAGAGTGGTTCCATCACTAGAAAAATCCCAGCAACCACGACCACATCATAAGAAGGTGTTCCCTACATTCTTGAAAAGCATAGAACAAAATACTTAGGCCAGTACTTTGCGACTGTCCTTCTTTGGAGGCAATAAAACCCTGTCAAAAGAAAGCTGAGAAGAGAAAATGATACTGAGCACCAATGGTGGCTGTAATATCTTTCAGCTGGTGGAAATATCAACGGAAAATTTTATATGTATATGTGTGTATATGGAATGCAAAGGAGATTTGAGTATGAAATTGTAACAGTATAGGTTATTCATTATCAAGGTAATACTAGCAAGTCTAGAATACTCAGCTGAATTTTGGAAAACAGAAAAAAGTGGCTGTTACCCTGTAAAGGACCTTGTAACTTTCTCCTCAGCTCCCCTTTTTGAGCTTAGTCCAAGCCACAATATGCTTTCCTGTGCAAAATTTGGGAACAGCTGGTGAAATCCTCACTAAGGGCCAATTCACGGGCACACAAATGCATACTCTGTTTTGTGTTCAAGCATAAACTAAAAAAAAAAAAAAAAATAGTAATATGTTGTAAGTTGTTGCATGCAGTAACTTGTTATATAATACCTCTGTTGCATTGTGTCTCTACTGCTGTCACTATGAAGACAGAACAACAAAGAAAGACTTCGGCAAAGTTTACAAACTTCTGGTGAGGATGGACCCCACTGTTCCCAAGGTCATCCCTCGTAGGCAGGGGAAGTCTTCCCCTCCACATTTTTAAGACCAAAAAACACAACCCAAACCCTGAGCTTCACAGCCTCCTTAAGCCTCCTGCCACCTCCCATCCCTCCTGAGCATGTTGTCATGCATGTTTCCATAGCAGCGGTAGGACAGCTGTCCAGTTCTTTTATTCATGGTAAAACAGTCTGAGGCAACTACAGTTGTCTGCTTGACAGATCAGAGTTCTTGTTATCCTCACAAGGGTGATCTGCTGTCACTCATGTATTCAACAGCGCTCCATCAAGCACTCTGCTATCTTCTGTACTGCAGCTAGAGTTGACACAGTCTTCCCCATTGTCCTCCACTCTTTAAAACAAAATGGCCCCTCTTGCACGGGAGTGCTCTGTGAGACCCCATGAGCTACACACGACCTCACCGTTTAGCCAAGATGAATGCAAATTATTCTTGGAGTTCCTAAGAGGGCAGTGTGTGTCTTTGTGAACATTCTGGATGAGAGTCCTTCAGACTTGACTCTTATTTTATAAATCAAATATTTTCATTCTGTCTCTTCTATCCTACTTGATGTACAAATATAGCTATTCTTGAGAAGACTCAAACGATGTTACCAAAGGTATATCCTTCCACGCTTACCCTCCCCCTGCTTCAATAATATAATCTGGAATACAACCCTCTGCTGTTGAAAGTTTCTTCCTCGTCAGTGGATATGAATTTTGAACAACATCCTGTACTCAGAGCTGCCAGGCAGGCCTGTTCAGGTGCTTCTGAAAAATAATACTTCTGTGTCCTCTGTCAACAAGTAAGGCTGTGCCTATTCTTCCTAACTTTTCAAGGAGAAAGCTGCCTCTTGGTATTAGTGCAGTTATCCATGATCTGTCTTGCAGGGACTCTGAGCAGTCAAACGAACCAAATTTGGTTGCTTCAAACTGCTAGACCATGACTAGAAGATCTAGACAGCTGTCCTAATACCAGTATTTCAACAGTGTTCCTCTTTGTGTCAATCTAATAACAAACATCAGGCTTTATGTCCCAGATACGTGGTTTTATCTCTCTGGAAAGTTGCTTATTTCCCACAGATCCCACTCCCAGTGAAGCCAAGAGGAATTCTGCAATTAGTTTCAGCAGGACTATTGCTAGTCTTGCAGTGCTTATTGTGGACTTTGATCCTGCTAATGCTTATATTTAGGAGTAGGCATACTGGGCTTGTGCATGAAGTTAATCACCTACGTGAATGCTTGCAGATAGACGATCAAATTCTGATCCTACAAATATTCATGCTTGAACTCAACTTCAAACACAACAGTGTTCAAACTGAATATGTTTTCTGTAGTTTCAAAACCTTCTGGTGGAGGAGGCTATCACCTATACTGTGCTTTGAATTAGGTCCTGTACTTTCTTCACTGGCTGTTACTGTGGTGTGTAGGGTACTTAGACAAAATGCGTCTTCCTAAGGGGAAAGATAAGCAAAGTTACTTTCTCATGCTTTGATTCCATTTATTTGTGTGTGGCTGCATATTTAATTTTGGAAGAAATCATAATCTATTAAACATGCAAAGCCTGAAAGAGTAATTTTACTATTCCTGAAAGAGTATCTCAGTGTAATGGTATTTCTAATACATGGCTTATATATTTTTCATAATATTTATGTCAACCAAATTTTGAACAATGAGATTGAAATTACAAATGCGGGTAGGCAATATTATCATATGCAAGAGAATGTGCCTGCTCAGCTATGTAAAAGGATACACGCTACTTTTAGCAAACCATTTCTGAGGCTTTTCAAATAAAGCAGTGAACTGGTAATGATGCCTGTCAATTGACGATATAACCTATTTCATCTACAGATGAAATTTTGATTAAACAAAATGTCTCCAAAGGAACATGATACCTTATTTGTGATTTTTTTATTATTCAAGTCTTCCTAAGCTATTCACATTCTTGAGTTCCAGTCTGAGATATGCTATATATGCCTTTCTACCATTGCTTCCTTCTACATCAATAAACATATTTTCATTACATTTTTTTCCCCTAAATTGCACTAATCAGAGAAGGAAACACTAGCTTTTATTCTTATTCTCACTGGTTTACATGCAATGAGTTGTCATAGGCACAGTTCTCTGGCCTTTATGATCTTCTAAATGTACTTGTTGTTGAGTGGCATTTTGTTCTTATTGCTTGCTGCTCACAAATGGCTTCCTCAATTTCATCCTGCCTAGTTTTTGAGAAACATCATCAAGGTATGAAGGGACTAACAATGAAAAGGAAATTAGTAGCTGGCGGCACTGCATCAGAAAAATTATTATTCTGTTATGACTACACACAGCAGCATCAAATGTGAAAATAGACTTTCAAATTAATTAGCATTTAAGGGAAATGGGTTTGCAATAATTATCAGATTGCTTTTAAGCAGCTATGGTTACAAGCACATCTCTGCTTTCTATTAAATCCTTGCTAGGGAAAAATAACAAATAAGTACAGATTTTGAGTTTTGATTCTGTTCTGTGTTCATACTTTTTTACAAGCAAAGGTTTAGGAGAACAAAAAACCAATGGTATTGCTCTGTTCCTCACAGCTCCAGTGAAAGTGAAAGTTGGCTATTCTTCCCAAAGGCAAAGAGCCTTTTATTGCTCCTGTACATGTAGGGGAATAAGCATGCTCTTCTCCATCTCACATACTGTGACTCTTCCAACATCCCTTAGGTGAGAGATCTTAAAGTAGACTGTGCCAACAGCCTGTACGCGTCCACAAAGACACTTCTTTGCAAGCCCGGTGAGGCTACTTCCAGCCTATTGCAGCTACTTCCAGCCTATTGCAGCTGCAAATGGATGTAGAGAGACCAGAGCTGATTCACTCTTCATCGCTGTTCATACCTTAAGCACTATTTCACGTATCTTTTCTTTTTTTGCCTCTAAGCCTATCTAGCGCTTTCCAAAGTGACTGGTATAAGTGATCAGGGTCACAGAAGCTGTGCATCAGCTTCTTGGGAGCTCAAAGATTTTGAATAATCTGAACACTAGAAGTACTAAATCTTTTATTATTTCCCATTTTCTCTTGAGCATTCCAACTCTGCAAAAAAATAAATAAACAAATCAGTCTTTATTGTCTTCTTCCTGCAAGGATGGTAATAGCTGGGAATAGAAAAATAACAAAACTTGAGCTAGCTAGACTGCTGTTATGATAAATGAGTAATCTTTGCACATTTGCATCTATTTTGTTTAATATTTTTCATATACAGATATTTCATCGATTGGAAGAATGATGTGGACAGCTACTTTACAATAGACGCCACTGAAGGAACCATTGCTACTAATGAATTACTGGACAGAGAAAGCACAGCACAGTACAATTTCTCCATAATTGCAAGTAAAGTTAGTAAGTATGACACAAACGGAATTAATATGCTAATGTGGTATTTTTTCAGAATGTAGTGCTCAGGCATAAATATGCTGTGAAGTGTGCATGTATTTGCAAGAGATTATTTAAGAAAGCCCAATAAATATCATTTTGCCAGACTTGCTGTGAGGCTAAATGTGATGCTCAAACAGCCCTGTATAATAAGGTTTTTCTAGTAGCCCTGATGTAGGCACAGTGCCCTCAGAAGCTGAAAAACATTTTGTCACCATGAAGGGCAATCAGGAGCTGTATGGAGACCTTCCAGTTCTTATTTCTGATTTTGTAATTCACTCCACATGAAATTAGGTTAGTCAAATAACAAATCTGTCAGTCTGCTTTTTGAAGGCAGAATGATTTAAAGACTCATTCAATTCTCAGACAAAAAGTGCACTAAAATTGAGTCAAGATTTAAGGTCCTAAATGAATCAATTCGTGTGGTGCATCTCTGCTCTTCTGTTTTCTCTCTGCCGAAGACTTTATGCCTAACCACTTGTTTTCTTTTCCTGTATGATTTGTGGTGTGGTTTTTTTTTTTGTTTCTTGTCTTTTTGTTTTCTCCTACATAGGTTTTTTTTCATAAGAACTCCCTTCTTCCTCTGTGTTACGTAGCTGCAGCTTTCTTCATTGCCCTCCTTCTGTGGAGCATTCCTCCTTCATGATCCTGTCAAACTGAAACTCTTGTAGGTGTACACCACCCTTTGAATACAAGTCTTTTGGTCACTTAGGAATTGTGTAAAAGCCACAGAAGTCTTTCTGTTGACATCAATAGGCTGTAGAAGAGGACCCCTGCTGTATTTTCTGTTCATTCTGTATTATTTATGTGTCCAGAAATGCAAGTTTCTAAAGGAAAGAACGTGTTTTCCTCAATGTATTGCTTGGCACCGAGTCTTCAAAAAATAATACATGCTACTAAAATTAAGAGGGAAATTTTGGAAGCAGAGAAGATATACATTATTTAAACTAAAATAATAAATTCTCAGTTGTAGTTATCTGAAAAAGAACCACACGCTCACTCCCTGTAGCTTGAGAATATAATGAGGACACCAGTCAAATGAAAACTTTAATTTTATCCATAGCTTGGAAAAGGAATACGCTAACAGAGGACACAAAGCTATCACAAGTCATTGAGTATATGGAGATACATGTGCATGTGTATATTGACAGAAAGGCCAGCAGAGCTGTAATTTGTTTCCAGAGAAACTGAAAGGCAAGTAGATGCAGAGGGGAGGTCTCGTAATGGTGTATATTTCAGTAAAGCTATTTAGATTTATTGGTAGGCAAAGAACATTTGAGATTTGTAAATTTTTTTTCTGCAGGAAGGCAGCAGTTTTAGTAAATTTGGTATGAATCTGTTTATTATTACCAAGAGTAATTAAAGCTAGCTAAAACCTCCAAGTCTACTTGTCTGTGCACCTTCCTGGCACATATAAATACCGTGTTTATGTAGAGCTGTAGCGGGTAGGCTATATTATGAAATTCCCAATTTTAGCAATTGCCTAGTTAAGAATCTACACCTAAGACATACTTGTGATTCACTTCAGCATACCTTAAAATATTTATACATCGACCATTATCCATAGCATTAAAAACAATTGACATATCAGTACTACACCAGTAATTGGTAATATTTTTGAAGATCTGAGTTATACTAACCATCAAAACTTTATATGCAGTTGTGTGACTAAGAACTAGCACGGAAATAAAGGCTGGAGTTTGAAGGATGACACACCACACACAACCAAAAAAAGTCAGAGAGAAGAGAAAAAAACATCTGAAGAAAAAGAGAGGGAAAAAAATTACTGTATTTGAAGAATTTCATCTGTTAAAGAAATTGCCCCATGTTCAGTGCTGATGTAGAAACACTGAAACTGCCATCTTTTACTAGTGAAAAAGTGCACTGAACAGTGCCTTGACATATACATGATTACCTAAGGAAAGTGGCCTGGTATTGCAATCTTACGTAAACTTGCCTCAGGAATGGACACTATTGTTACTAAGTATTTTCAGTTCTCCACGACCTTATCTCTTTAAAATAAACAGACAGCAAACTAGCAATAGGCATATTAAGTTCTGTTACTTAAAAAAGTTTATCGCTAAAATAGGCATTTTGCCTTCTCCCTGTGAGAGAACAACAACAAAAAATACCCCTGCACCTTTTAGACACATCTTAACGGTCATTCTGCAAATTGTCTTTCCTTGAATGGGCCAATTATAAACAAAGACCACCAACTTTATCCCCATCAAGTCAGAGAGAAAAATAAATTAAACCAACTTTGCCATCATTCCCCTGTATGTGGAAAATGATGCCAAGGTTGTGAGCAGACTTGCATCGACTCGCTGCCTGTGCCTTAACCCTGGGGCCTTCTAAGTGATTGTTCCCCTTTGTTCTTCTGTAGCTTCAAAATGAAAGCCTGTATGAATCACAGATGATACTTGTGTTACATTTTTTCTCACAGCCAGTAAAGTCTTGAAGCAATATTATGAGTTTTCAGCAGTCAAGTTACCTTTCAAACAACGGCACAAATATCATGCAGTTTAGATACCTAAACACAGGAGCCGGCAATTAATAAATGTAAATCTAGATATGGATGTACCATTGAGACTTTTCTTACAAGCTGATAAATCTGACTATTATTAGCACTAAAGCACCAGAAGTTATAATTTGGAAAGGAATAGATTTCAAAAATAAGGCAGAAGGGAATTACCTTGTGTTTATTAAAGTAACCTTTGCTAACATCACCGATTGCAGAAAAAAAAAAAAGTCTTGATCAGAAGCCTGATTGTTTAGGAATTTGTAAATGGTTTCATGTCCAGTGTCCTCATTCTGCATTTATTTGACATATATATTCATATATACATGTGTATATATATGAATATATATACACACACACACACACTGAGGTTATTCTTTCCTAAATTCCAGGTCCTGCCCCTTCATTCCTGCCCACATTGGACATGATGTAGGTTAACAGCTTAAAAAGAGGTAGAACTTGGACTCTTAGCAAACAGTTAATTATGAAATGGTCTTGTCCTAGGCTTGCTTGTGTCAACTTTTACACTCACAGCCAGGGAAATCCTGGTTACCCAGCAATGACACAGTGTACCTTGCATACAGATGCTAGCTGCTGATTCCACATGGGGAACTGGGATAAGGGAAGTTATTCTACCCAAGTTAAGCAATGACTAGCTCTGACCATATAGCATTATACTGTGATCTTTATTTCTAGCCCTGAAAAAAATTCGGAATGTCTAATTTAAACACTCTCTGGGAATCTGTCTCCAAATAGCAGCACAACTGACCCTTGAGAACATCTTAGAGGTGTACCCAGTGTAGAGTGACGGATAGCCTACTGTCACATTTAACACAAAACACCAGAACTTTATTCTCGCCCTTGTTAAAGAAGCCCTTCCCAAAGTAGAGATCTTTTTATGTGGGAGGTAGATGATTGTTCTGCTGACACGTGGATGATGACATGGACCAGCTGAATGCAGAAGGTCCCTTATCCATCTGTAGGAATAAAAAATCGGCCTTTATATAGAACAAAGTGCA
This sequence comes from Burhinus oedicnemus, assembly GCA_008921705.1. NCBI lineage: Eukaryota > Metazoa > Chordata > Aves > Charadriiformes > Burhinidae > Burhinus > Burhinus oedicnemus. The sequence continues at coordinate 2,495,629 of VFFE01009068.1, read as the reverse complement.
TGAACAGGGAGGGGATATTTGAGACACATTTTTTTCCCCTCATTTCACTTCCCAATTTGTCCATTCTTCTTTTCACTCCCTGACTAGATTTCATTGTTGGCTTGGGTTTTTTTTTCTCCTTAGAGTAAATCAATACCCTGGTAGCCTTCATAGTTGCTTTTTCTGAACATTTTTGATCCCACAGACTCTGTCCAAACTAATAAATTAGACATGGTTTGCGTTCATTTCAAGCGCAAAGGCCAGCTGCCATTGAGTAGCCTATTTCTATGCCATTAAACACATTTACCTTCCAAACAGGGTGCTCACATGTAAATTGATTCTTTGAGAATGGTCCCCTGCCCATACTAACTCCCAGCATGTGCATGTGAATTGACCGCAAGATCACTAGTTGTCACAGGCCAAAACTGTGCCAACGGCTGCTGTAAGAACATAACGGTATAAAAAAATCACAGTCCAGTGCTCAAAAAATTCCCCAGCGTGCTGCTTAATTGCCTAGTATGGAAATGGTTTTTGCATCTTACAAAAGAGTAAATAGATAAGAACCATAAGATCTTATTTCTGCTTTCCTGTCCTCAAGGTGCTAGTTAAGGCTGAAAATAAATATAAAGTAACCAAAATCCTTCCTGTTCAAACCATCTTCCTAACTCTTCTAACTCTAGGCCCAAATTTTGTGAATGCTAAAGAAACCTTAGCTTAAACTCAAGGTGGGTTTTATCTTCTCCTGCATACCATAACTGGGGTTAAGGAATCACCAGTTCTCCTCAATGGTCAGTATCTCTTTTCTCAGACATCTTGGATTTTCACAAGTTCATTAGTGAAAATATTTTACATATTTTCTACTACTGTAATATCCTTGAACCATAAAGATGTTAACAGATGATGGTACACAAGCAAAAGAAGGAAGCAGGGTTGTCACTGTCTTACAGACAGGAAAACTGAGGAACGAAGAAGATAATTAATTTGCTTGTATCTTACAGGTAGAATAGGAACATGAAAAACATTTCTTAATTCCTAAACTAATGATTTAACCAATTTGTCTTCTTGTCCATGTAACCTGGGTTTAAAAGGCATGAGCAGATGTTTTCAGTGACTCACTCACTGATACCAGCATGCATGTCACTGCTGTGTTCATAGGGCTCAAAAAGATTTGATTTTGAGACAAACGGCACACAAAACAAAACCAGAGAAAATGGAGGTCAAGTCTGCAAAGTGGTATTTGAAATGTAATTCTTCCTCCTCATTCACATCAAGTATTAGAGGTCTTTGTAATTATATATGAATTCAAAGCTGTACACAATCTTCTTGCAGTCTTCCATTATTTACATGACTAGTTAAGCCAATATCAGTGCAAACCAGAAAGAAAACTAATCACATAAATAGAGTGAAACCCAGAATTAGGTCCATCTTGTGCTGTAGTAATTATGTTTACTTTCATGTTTGATTTTTGCTGACCATTTATGCAAGGTAAAATTCTACCTTGCTAAAATACTTAGCAAGAAAAAATTTTGGCCTATAATATATCTTTCAAAGAATCATAGAAAATAAATCACAGACCATCAGTGAGAAATAAACATAAAAAGTATACTTATATTTGTGTATATTTCCAAAGCACGCTATGCTGTCGTGATTTTGAGGGAAGGCAAAACGTCAAATTCCTTTGTGCATTTTAAAAATATACAGTCTCATAATATGTACACTGTTCTAAAAAGCTGAAGAAATAATTTATGTAAGATACTTCAAAAAATGTAGCCTAAAAAACCTTCTTATAGAAACTGATATGTTTAATAGAAATTATCAAAATCAGCTAATATCTCCCAAGTACATGATGCATAAGTTTTGAATACATTCATTCTTTTACTGGAGATGCACTGTTAACATCTTTCTAAGAGGAAAGGAACTAACAACTATGCCCATACTTTCATGGCAACACATTAATCTCTAATGTGTTTGAAGAATGTATCCTGAACTCCTATTGTTCAGTGTTGGCCCTTAAAATAAACACACAAAACGTAAAGGAAAACCTGAGTTACTCCATGTTGCTATGTTCTTTGCAGTGGGTGCTGCTAGGAAGGAAGTTTTAAGTTAGGTTGTTTCGGTCAGTAACTGCATGAACTTGACATACTTAGGGCTTTTCTGTTCCCTGTATATATTCAGAATCAGGGTCCTGCCCTCTACTGACTAAAATAACTTCTTAGTAATTTTTTGTTTCCTATTATATAAGGGAACCAATTCAACTGTGAGTAAGTGATCTTGTTCTCTTCTGGTTCTTCGGGCACCTCAAGAACCACTGCCTGATTCCCAGCTGCTAGACCAAACTCTGTCTTCATTCATACTGCACAATGCCTTTCTCCACAGAGACGTTCTGCAAGTAGGGATGATGCTGAACTGGATATGAATGAGGATTAAAAGAGATATTATTAGATATAGTCACTATTAATTAGATGTGTTCATAGGAAGGAACTACAAATATTGTGTAATTTGAGTAGTGGGATATTGTGGGGTTTTTTTTGATTCCAAGCGGAGTTTGTAGGATGGCCAATTTATCCAGAACTTGTAAGCAGGTAAAGCACGTTTCTACTTGCAGCTGGTCCTACTAAACTAGGAAATCATTGGGGAATACCTTTTAGCTTTGACAAAGGCCTCTTGAAAACGCTTTGTTTAGTAGTTCCTAAGAACTAAAAAGAAATCATGTAAAATTTCTACAGCGCCACCATGAAGAGACTCTGCCCCTTGCTATGTTAGTTATAAAGAACAGAAATGCAAATGTTTATACCAACTATGAAGTAAGCAGCTAATGCAAATAATTTGAGGGGTCCATTTATGTCTGAAGATTCAAGAAAACTGTTCTTGTACCATGACCCCATGCTGTCACTCCAACACCACCCTGATCCATAGCATAGATTTTCTTGGATAGTTAACTGTGTCCATATAGTGGGTGCCACTCTTCTTTAATGCAGAAGGATAAAATAATTATCCTTTTGACTCACCAGCTAGACTGTTTTTATGTATCTGCTATCTTGCAAGGGGTCTCAGCATAAAGGAGAAGAGAATATTATCTGCTTTGTATTGAATTTGCGTCTGCTTTCTGTCAGACTTCGCATTTGCAGGTAAACTAGCTTAGAAAATGCATCTAGTGACCAATGAAGATTATCTGCATTGGTATGACAATGGAAACAAGCATAATGTATACTAGTTTTTAGCATTTCTTTTACACAAAAGTATTTGATGCTTGCAAACACTTACACAGTTAAAGAAATAACTGTTACAACATAGCCTAATGGTTTAACCACAAATTGAATGCTAACTCTACATGTTTCATTGTTAAATTTACCACTGTGGCTTTCAGCAAGATTTTTCTTTATATCTTTCTCTCTTACTTTTCTCCATCTTCTAAATGGGTATGCTCCACTTACCTCCTTAATATCTTGAAGATGTAAAGAGTGGCTAAGTAATAAATATGGGTTTTCTTCATTCCATTGCTGAAAACAGAATTCAGTTTTAATCATTGGAAGCATTTTCCACAGACTCTATGAAAAGTGATCTAAGAAAAGTTTGCATCTTTAATTGCAGGTACAACTTCAAATTCTTTAATTTATGCTCTGATAAACATAATCATGTTGACTGATTCCTTACTCTATGAAGACTAACGGATCAAAGTCCGGTACAAAATTATAAGAAGTTTGCTTCTGATTTCTCCTTAGTACAAATTAGAAATAAACAGAAGTCAAGGGTTTTTAGAAGTCATAGTACTGGGATTGAAAGAGTTTATGACAGCTCATGGTGATGACAACAAACATAAATACTATTCCTTAATGCTTTTCTCCTAACAATCATTTATAGGTAACCCATTATTAACCAGCAAAGTCAACGTTATAATAAATGTCCTGGATGTCAACGAGTTCCCTCCTGAAATTTCAGTTCCATATGAGACATCTGTATGTGAAAATGCCAAACCAGGACAGGTATTTCAAATTTGTAATGCTTGTTATTTTGCTTTTTCTTTCCCTATTGTTTATAGCAATAGAAATTTCTAGGTTTAAAAATGACATCATGGTTAGAATTATTTTACAAATAGAATGTCTGTTTTGGAAATACTTACCTTTTGAAGTTCTGTTTAGTGACCTTTATGTTCTATTTATGGTCTATTTATTTTTATTATCCCTGATTATATGGGCTTGATCCACCTTTTACTATGCATTTAATAGCTATGACAGGAGAAAGAATCCCTTCCTTAAAGACACTTAAATGTAAGGGTAAAACTGCAGTGAATAAATGGAGTAGGATGGATTACACACACTTCTGTGTCCTCTTCTAAGAAAAAGAACCCACAACTCCAAAGACAGTGCTCCTGAAAGCTTGTTTTTATAAGCAGTTTCAAATATATACATAGCATGCAAAACCTATTTCAGATTCAGAATATCACTTTATACCGCGAGTGATGCCTGTATTAATAGACCTGGCCCCAGAAGCTGTTGGCATGTACTCCTTCTGCACAAAATTTGTGCAATTAAACACAGTGCTGCAAAGCACCAAGGCTGACCGTCATACATATTAACAGCTGATACTCTTTCCAAGACAAGAATTGTAACTTCAGCTGTTCAACTTTGAGAGTTACTGCCAGCCATGGAAGGAACATATTCAGCCTACTGTGTAATCAGTGACTTCTCTTTATATGTATGTAATATGTAATCAGTTTATGTGATTTTTATTGCCTTTATTACAGATTTGTCCATGACTTCATATGATATTCCTATCTCATCTTTATTATTATTATTTTTAACTAACTACAGTACCACCTAATTTAACTTCTAGTTTATCAGATACCTTAATTAGTACCTTACCCTAACGCACTAACAATAGAAAGGGGAACCTTTTACAGGGAAGGCTGAGATAAGCACTAAGTTGTCAAAAATTGTAAATACTTAGAACTTTGTTACATAAAAAAAGGCCTTCCTTTTTAAAAGATGAGTGGCAACCCTATCATGAAACATTTCAACTGCACTGTCCTTACCTGAAATTTAGTAGGTAGGACTCTGGGACTCAAAAGTTCCTTCACACCTAGATGGTGCAGGCCTTTCAACCCTCTCCATTTCCAGCTTTAAAATTAGGGTGCAGCTTTGTAAAGTACTACAACATGTACCAGTCGTAACAGTGATAGCAGTAGAAGCAGAAGTGAAGTGTCTTTAAGTAATAACTCACCTGAAAACAATCACTAGTATTTTGATACAAAAACCAGATGTTAAATGTTTCCTCTCTGAATATAGGGTAAATCTTTCTGATTTCCTTCAGAAACGTCAAAGTGAGACCTTCTGAGGCATCATGAGTCCTCTGGAGGCTATAGTATTCAGACTTCTTGCCTCCACTGTCCAATATATTAGGGGAATGAGAGTAATCCAGCAGGATTTCACTTTCATTGTTTCATTTAACGTTCACTTTGCACTTCTGCGAAACTGCTTCTTTTAGAAGAGTGAACTGACTTCAGAATTAATCTTAATCTGGTTTCAGGTGATACAGACTGTCACTGCAGCAGACAAAGATTTGTCACCAGCTGGACAAAGGTTTTCCTTCAGACTGTCAGCTGAGGCTTCCAACAAACCAAATTTCACAGTCCATGACTACAGAAGTAAGTTGCTTACTCATGTCTCTCTTTCAGAGCAGCAGGCTGGGATTATAATGACAAATATGATTACTTTGTATTACAGTCATGTCTACAGACCAACTTCTTTATTTGACATTTCTAATGTTAAACTATCTAGGACATATTAATATAAATTCGGGTCTTGCACCTTTTCTCATTTTTAGGGGACAGGAATTGTCAGAACACCAAAGGCTGAGATTTCCCTACAGGCCTGCAAAAACACTGCTACCTGTTTTATTTTCTTCCTTTTATCATTTGGTATCTCAGGAAGAACTCATATGCCAATGCAGGTATAGCTTTAAACAAGGTACTATTGCTGCCTTGTTTAAATACTATTACTTTGCCAACTGTTCTCAAAGTACCCAGCTATTGCGCTTCCCGGAGGACGCACAGTCCTGCAGAGGAATCCGTTCTAAATATGGACAGTGCTGCTGCAGCGTAACATTCCACAACACTCAATAATTTGTAGATTTAGATAATTAACAACTCTGATTTTTCCCCCAATTTTTTGTCATAACTGATCTTCTTTTTTTTTCTTTTTTCACTTGAATGCTTTTGATAACTGGCAAAGAACGACCCAAGATGAAAAAATAGATCTTTTTTTCTATCTTAAACATCTTCAAGCATGTAGTCTTGTGAACAAACACAGCTAAAACATCATAACAAACTGTTGTAAATTTTCACCACTAATTACTTCAATCAAATAAGAAAAAAAAATTAACAATGAGTTTACCAGCTACTAGGCGATCTTTAAAGATATGACAAGCTTTTCATAAAAAAGGTTTTACATTACTCTGCAAAGAAAGAACATCTAAAGCTATCCAATAAAGTTCAGTAACATTCCTTTGCCCATTTAACTATGAAGGCCAGAAGTATTACTTTTAAGGACAATTATATAATTCTTAATTTAAAAAAAAAATAATTGTATTTATTATTTTTAATTTAAATTTGAGACAATACTGAGTATGATGTAAAGGTTTCTTTCTTAAGAATTAAGTAACCCAAGCCCTAAAAAGGGCTAGAAATGGCTAATACGCAAAATGAAAAAAATTGCAGATGCCACTCATTTAGCTTTTTTAAAAACCATTTAAGTATGTGACTCATGTTATTTTTGAAGCCATACTCTTTTATCAGTGTTAGGTAATGTAGAATTAAAGCCAACAAAATAAGTACAACTGTTAATCACGAAGAACTTAATCATTAAGAAATTTCAGAAAGAAATAAATTTGCAGCAACAGAAAAATAAACTGTGCTTATTTTGTCTTTTTATATAGCTACTCTGTGAAGACGACAAGACAAAAATGGTTTATTCCCAAACTTACTAGTGACTTTTATCTTAGTATGTCATAGGTAGCTAAAAGCATTTTACAGATGAGCTAAGAATTTCACTTAATGGTTTGTAAATACAATATATAACAAAATCATAATACACTACAAGAATAATAGTAACTTATAAAACCAAAAATATGTAGATCAGCATTTTATCAGAGGCCATTCAAACAGTTTTCTTGAGACAGCTCAATGAATATAAAGGACAACCTTACAATGGATTCAAGTCCCCTTACCTCTGTTCTTGAAAGATTAGGTCATTACTCTTCTCCAGAGTGCTTAGTCTAAACAGTTTGGTCTTAACAGCTACTAGTATTTAAAAATGTTGTGGCATTTCAATATCTAACTATAATTATGCCAAGGAAAATTTAAATGCTTTACATCTGTGTCCCACTGGACTTAAAATTTTGGATAATCTTAAGTTTGCTCCCCCTTAATGCTGCACTGTAGTTTCTGTTATTTTCCATTCTCTACTGTTGGTAGTATTTCCTTGGAAAACTCAGCATGATGAACTTTGCTAATGATTACAATTAAAAAGAAAAAAACACATTCTCTATGTCTTAACAGAAGGAAAATACACCTTTTTAGATCTTCCTCATATTTTACATTAATTACTTTTATCTTTTCACTTTTCAACACATTTGAAAGACCATATGGGTAATATCTCTGTAATTATGTAGTTTTATAATGCGAATACTGGGTGTTTCTAAATACCTCTGCTCTTTTCATCAACATTTCTTTAAATTAAAAGCTTTGATTTCTTTCTTTCTGTACATTTAATAAAATATCCTTTAATTTCACCGAGATTTAGTTTTTTTCAAATAATTACAAACTATTTTTTTAAATATAAGTCTTCCAGTTCTTCTCAGGTCATTTTAACATATTTCATTCCTCAAAAGAATCTTTAAACTTAAAAAGGTTAAACAGTAATTAAACTTAATGACCTTTCTCATCTTTTGTGTAGTGTGCTTAGCATATAAGTTTGGTGAGGAAATTGCTCAAATATTATTAGACAGTTAAATTTCCCCATTTGAACCAGTAATGTTGACACCAAGATGACTTTGGATCTCAGTAGTCTGCAAACAAACTTTCTCTACTGTATAAAAACAAATGCAATATTACTCCAAAATTAATATACTCAAAAAAATGGAGTTAGAAACCACCAAGACACATAATTTTTCAAGCATAAATGTTCGTGTGTGTATGTACACATATACATACTCTTAAAAACATTTCTTAACACTAAAAAAGAAGCAAGAAGTATACTGTTTATTGAAAGATAAGGAAGAGAGAAAAAAAGCTTTTATGGAATATTTTCCAACCATAAAAGACTTTAATTTTTGATGATTTTATAGAGCTATTAAAAAAATCTGTCCAAACAAAAACTCTGTACAGTATTTTCAATATCTTCTGCCTTTTGTTTGCCAAAAAGATGGAAGGTCTGCTCTGTGCACAATTTAGATCTATAATAACACAACTTTATTTTCATTACAGAAGCCTTCTAAAAACATAAATACCATTATCTTTTGAGTTAGCAATTATATTATTACCAAGCAGGTACTTTGTGAAAGGAATTTTGATTTTTTTTCTTTTTGAGGAAACAATCTTGTTCACTGTGTTACAATTAATGATTTTACAAGTGTTGCAAGTTGTTTAACATTTTTTTACAAGTTGTTTAACATTTTTAAACACATCATGAAGCCCAATAACCAGTGCTATTATATACAGCTAAAAATTCTAGGTGGTGGGATATTACAGCATGTGTAATATGTTTGTACTGCACCCAAGAGAATAAATTTTCCCAGGTTCCATACTTCCTCTGAATGTTACTTAATGAGGACAGAAGTAAGACAGAAGCTCAAGGTTGCCATTTGGAATCTCTATAAATATAAATACAGAGAAATGTTAAGTTTCTAAACTATGCCTTAAGCAGTGCTGAGACCAATACACCAGCTTTGCGCAGAAGCCAGAGGCCCTGGCAAAGTTGGAGTACTTCCAGCTGAACCATTTACCTTCCTCTTTCCACTTTCCTGGCCTCACGCTGCTCCCTAGAGGGCTGCTTCCCTGTTGAGCACACTCAGTTGCTCAAGTAAAAGAGAGAGTTTTCCTTCTCTCCAGACTGTCACACACATCCTGAAAATGAATTTATTGCCAACAGACTGAAGAACCAGAAGCTGTCTCAGCTTCAGACTGCAGCTCCAGGCTGTTCCATGTAGAGTTCAAACACGTGTCTGTGTCCGTATTTTCAAAAGGACCTTGAACAATTGAAAGGGGTCATAGAAGAGCAACAAAAATTGTTCAAAGTCAAAGATTTAAGAGCTCGATCTGTTTGATTCTTCTCAAAGGAGAATGGAAAGTCATTTAGTTGCATCGTAACATATTAAAGTGATCTTCAACATTGCAATTAGAAGAAAAAAAAAGAATAGAAATGATTCTATTAATAGATTAGAAATAAAAATAGAAATAGAAATAAGATTAAGCTGGATGACTTCAAATTAGATCTAAAACTCTCTACAGTGCAGATGATTAATGATAGAAAGAACAAGCAGAATATGGATGTTGTTTTGATTCAAAAAATTTTGAGGCATTTTTCTTTTTCAAAACTAAATGTCACTGAACTTGATGTGTCTATGTGCCATGTCTGAGTTTGATAAAAAGGGGACTTCTGAAATAAACATTTTGTCAGTCAAGTGCTTTCTCAATGGTGTCTGATCATAACATATCTGATTTTGCATATTTAGGGTTCCTTCTTATTGTCCTTAATCAGAACTGCACACAAGTATTTGAGTGTTGAATTCAGAGCCTTTACTCCCTCTACCTAGTGACAAAACTCCAAGAAGGGATGCGAGTCATAACATGGACAGCAAGTGACCTCTTCTAAAGATGTAGTAAAGCACACGGGTGAGATGGCACAAAGGCGGCTGCTGCAGGCTACCTTCATTCAGATCTGTCAGCTAATTAATTCCCTGCTAATTTCATTTTGGTTTTGCTTTCAATGTAATTCTTTTAATCTACACATCATTTCCTTGCTACTCTGTTTGATTCAAGAAAAGCAGTGATAACTGACTATCTACTGGGAATAAATGTCAAAATGGAGTTTTGAACACATTCGTGACTAATTGATGGAAATTGTACTGATTATAAAGCACTCAGTTCATTTCTGTACTTTTTTTTAATGGGGCAGGAAAGTTGAACAGGTTTTGCAATTTGTTTAGGTATATTACTTTCAGTGTTAAAGGGAAATTAATTAATTAATAGATACTTGATTCTAAATCCATGTGCAATCCAAGTCCCTTGGACCACAGGCTTAGAATATAAGGAGATAAGGAGAAAAGAAAAACTGAAAAGCCTTCCTAATCTAATACCCGTAATGCTTTTTTTAACTATTATTTATGTCTTCTCTGAAATTTTAGCTGTCAAGCTAACAAGTTTACAAGAAATGAATATTATTTAATGCTCTGCAAAAAATAGCTGTACCAGTCAGAATACTATAATGATAAAACAAAGCAATTACATAAAGTATGTCATTCACTGAGTTTCAAAAATAGAATAGCTGCTTATTACTAAAGGTGGTACAACTACAATGGTGAATTAAATTACACAATAAAAATCCTGTAATGACTGTGTCATGTTTTACAGACAACACAGCTGGGATTGAAACCAGGAGAAATGGTTACAGCAGAAGGCAGCAAGAGCTGTACTTTCTTCCCGTAGTAATAGAAGATAGCAGTTACCCTGTCCAGAGCAGCACAAACACAATGACTATCCGTGTTTGCAGATGTGATTCTGATGGTACCATCCTGTCCTGCAATGTGGAAGCAATCTTCTTACCAGTAGGCCTCAGCACAGGAGCACTGATTGCAATCTTGTTGTGTATTGTTATACTTCTAGGTTAGTTCTCATGAAACCACGTGAAGTGTATTACTCCGATTATTCACCTGTGAATTAATTTGTGTTGTTATTAGCTTCATCTATATTTTAACAAAAGCCATTGAAAATGTGTGGCAGTTTATGAGAACTTTTATACTTCTGTGTTTCTAGAAAAGCACCTCAAAGCACTCACCATGACCGTGAATCTGCTAACACCTATATATTTCTTCTTGCATGAAGAGAACCAGCTTTCAGTGAAATCCAAGCTATAATTTTTTTCTCTGAAACAGTTTTGTTTAAGTATTTTTCTTGAAGAATTAATATTTTTGGATTATTACTAAGGTAGACAAGTCCTACTGACAGTAGCAGCAGTAAGGACTTAGTAAGGCCCTTTATTTAATTCTTCATGCCAATTTGAGCAAAAGGAGAATGAAGAAATAAGAGAGGAGAAAATAATGTAGCCTGTGACTGGTTAGATCCATGTAAAACTTTACAGGAACATTTTAATTTCAGGCAGGCATGGATTCCATAAGATGGCATTGTCATTTGATCTATGTTATACTTAAATATTGCCTCATTTACAGCATGCCCAAAGCAGTCAATACTCATGTGCATCCTACTTATAATATAGCCTTAATGAACTGATAACAAAATAAAACCAGCTTTGTAGCTTACACAGGCACAATGTGGGCTGCAGAAAGCAGACTAATTCTTACAGATGCTAGCCTATGCCTCATCTTGCCACAAGTGGGCTTCCTAGATCTCATGCTACTCCTTATGTAGGTATAATGCATAAGCAATAATAGCTGTAGACATAAAATATAACGTATGGATACCTCTTTACATTTGGATAATGCATAGGATCAGGGTTACATAAATAGCAGTACGTAAAAGTTAGAATTTCTGTCCTGTGTAAAAATTTTATGTTGTGAGAAAAATGTAGTTTCAAATCAGAACGAGAATGGCAAACAGTCATACTTCCCATGGAATAGGAATTAACGACAAATACACCCATTCTGAAGAATTTTAAAAAAACACAACCCACTAATCAAAACAACCTTAGTTAGTTTTTTGGAAGCAAGAAGAATGCTGTCTCCTTTATCACAATTCCTTGGGACTACTTTTTTACTTTTAGGGGTTTCTGGGTAAAAACAGCCAGGGGTGAGCCTCAGCATCAATGAAATTCCATTATGAAAAAAGCTTTAGTTTATTTTTACATTAAGAGATAAGTCAATTAGAACTCTGTCTTAAGGCAGGCCCCCCAGGATATCTAACCTCTCTGTTACCCAGAAAAGTGCCTAGAAGCCCTAAACCCGTAGGTCTAGCAAATCCTTTCAAATTGTCACCTTTGTGTCCAGTAATCTGAACAGTGTGAACTACGCAGCAGAGCGCTTGGTGCTCTTGGTACAGAGTTCATTTACAATGGCAGAGTATCTGGGGGAAGCGGCAATACCTGAAGTCTGAATTTCCCCCCAGTTTGCTAGGTGGTCATGGAGGCCTCCAACAGAACTGTGTTTATGTTTTCCTAATGCTTGGTTGAAATAAATACAATTTGAATTTAAAAACCCCAGCACATTCAATCAAAAATAATTATGTCAAAGAACTCCTTACCAGATATGCTGCTGATTGATGCTCTTGGCACATACAAAACTAATGAAGATATTTTAATTCCCGCTTTGCACAGAACACCAAACTGAATTACTGAGATTATGTTTGGAAAAGAGCTTTTGGTCCTTTAATAACTCCCTTCATTCCAATCAGCCTGGCCATATTACCCAGAAAAACTAATGTAAAAATAATGAGATCTCCAGTGCTGTGTGTAACCTAAGAGAATGGCATTTATCTTATATCCAGGCTTTCTCCTTACTATTCCATTGATCAATTTTAAAACTGCTTTTGGATTTTCATTTCTTGCTGTGAACCTGGCCTGACACAGAGTCATTAAAATTGTAGTTGAAGTCATTCTTGTCAAACTCATTTCTACACAAAAGACAGTCAACGTATTACCAGAATCAGGAGTTATTTTAGGTCACACAAGCCTGACCATGAATTTATAATCGTTGCAACTCCTGTATTCATTATTGTGTTACTTCAACAACAGCACTTAGAACACCACCATTTCTACCAAATGCAGTTAGGGAATTAAAAATAACAAAAAGGCCAGTTTACTACAAGCAGATTTTGCAATCAATTGCATATATCTCCAAAGACAAACTATTGAAAAAAAAACAAACCCAAACCAACCCACAAACTGATTGCCATTGAGTTGTCATTTGGAATAAAACCATTACAAATGTTACTATTTGTAACATTTTATAATATATAGAATCACAATATCACCGTTGGAAGGCACCTCTGAAGTTCATTTAGTCTAACCTCCCTGCTTACAACAGAGTCAGTTAGAGAAGGTTGCTCAGGGACAAATCCAGTTGGGTCTTGAATATCTCCAAGGACAGATACACTGAAACCTCTCAGGGCAACATGACCATTCTGAGATTAAAGAAGATTTTTTTTTATGTTTTAGTGGAATTTCCTGCATTTCACTTTGACCCCATTGCCTCTTGTCCTGTCACTGGTCACCACTACGAAAAGTCTGGCTCCATCTTCTTCACTTCAATCCATCAGGTATTTCTACACATTGACAAGATCCCCTTGAGAATTCTCTTCTCCAGGCTGAACAGTCCCAGCTCTCTCAGCCTCTCCTCATATGGCAGGTCTTCCAATCCCTTAATCATCTTCATGACTCTCCACTGGACTCATTCCAGGAAGTCCATGTCTGTATTATACTGAGGAGCCAAGAACTGGACCCAGAACTCCAAGTTTGTCTGACCAGGGCTGAACAGAGGGGAATTATCACCTCTCTAGTCCTGCTGACAGTGGTCTTCCTAATGCAATCCCAAATGCTTTTGGTTTTCTTTGCCACAAGGGCACATTGCTGGCTCATAGTGAACTTATTGTGCACAGGGACCCTAGGTCCTTCTCTATGAAGTTGCTTTCTGGCCAGTCAGCCAACAGCATCTACAGTACATAATTATTCCTCTCCACATGTGAGACTTGGCATTTCCCTTTGTTGAACTTTGTGGGGTTCTTATTGGGCCATTCCCCCAACCTGGTGAGGTCCATTTAAATGGTGGTACAATCCCTGTTTTGTATCACCTGCAAACATGCTGAGGGTGCACTCAATCCCATGATCCGGGTCGTTTATGAAGATGTTAAACAAAACTGGTCTCAGTGTCGATCCCTGGGGTATATCATTAGTAAGTGGCCTCCATCTGGTCTTTGGGCTGTTGATCACAACCCTTACAGCCTGGCAGTTTGCCCAGTTTTGCAATCCACCTTACTGTCTACTTATGTAGTCCACGCTTTCTCAGCTTTTCTGAGAAAGTTGTTACGGGAGACAGCATCAAAAGCTTTGCTAAAGTTAGGGTAAAAATAATGCACTTTTCTCCCTTTCATCCACCAGTCACCTCATTGTAGACAGTTATCAGGTGAGTTAAGCGCAATTTCACCTTTGTAAATCTGTGCTGACTACTCCCGATCCCCTTCCTGTGTTTGATAGGTCTGAAAATGGTTTCCAGAATTATTTGCTCTATCTCTTTCCTCAGGATCAAGGTGAAGCTGACTGGCCTGTAGTTCCCTAGGTCATTCTTCTTGTTTTTCTTGAAGATAGGAGCGACACTTGCTCCAGTCCTCAGGAACTTCTCCCAGTCCCTATGACCTTTCAAAAATTATTGCAGGTGGCCTCACAATGACATCAGTCATCTCCCTCATCACTTGTGTGCATCCCATCAGCTCCCATGTCCTTGTGCATGTCCAGTTTGTTTAAGTATTCCCTAACCTGAACCCCTTCCACCAAGGATAAGCCTTTCTTTTTCCAGACTTTCCCTCTGGTCTCGGTTACCTGGGATTCCTGATGGACAACCTTACCAATAAAGACAGAGGCAAAGAAGCCATTGAATAGGTTGGCCTTTTCTGTGTTCTTTGTCAACAGGTCCCCTGCCCCATTCATCAGTGGGCCCACATTTTCCCTACTTTTTCTTCTGCTTCTGTTGTAGTTGTACAAGCCCTTCTTGTTGCCATTCATGTACCTGGCAAGATTCAATGCCAGATGGGCATCCCTGCACGTTCAGACAGTGGCTGTATACTCCTCCTGGCTCACCTGTCTCTGTTTTCATCTCTTATATGCCTCTTTTTTAATCTCTGAGTTTAGTCAGGAGCTCCTTATTCATCCATGCAGGCCTTCTGCTTCCTTTGCTTTATTTCCTGCTCATTGGGATGTTGACCTTGGAGGAGGTGATACTAGAAAATCAACCAGCTCTCCTGGACCCCTCTTCTCTCTAGAACCATATCACATGTAATTTTTCAAAGCAGTTCCCTGAATAGGCCAAAGTGTGCTGTATAAAAGCTGAAGTAGGATGGAGGCCAAACTGTGCTGTATAAAAACATGAAGTAGGCCTAGAGGAGGGCCACGAAGATGACCAGAGGATTAGAACACCTCTCCTGTGAAGACAAGCTGAGAGAGTTGGGGATGTTCAGCCTAGAGAAGAGAAGGCGCTGGGGAGACCTTACTGTGGCCTTCCAGTACTTAAAGGAGGCTTACAAGAAAACTGGAGAGGTACTTTTTACAGGGGCATGTAGTGATAGGATGACACGTAATGGCTTCATACTAGAAGAGGGGAGATTTAGATTAGATTTCAGGACGAAGTTCTTTACTGTGAGGCACTGGAACAGGTTGCCCAGAGAAGGTGTGGAGGCTCCACCCCTGGAAGTGTTCAAGACTAGGTTGGATGACGCTTTGAGCAATCTGGTCTAGTAGGAGGTGTCCTTGCCCATGGTAAGGGGGTTGGAACTAGATGATCTCTAAGGTCCTTTCCAACCTAAATCTTTCTGTGATTCTATGATTTTTTCTCCAATTCAAAGACTCTGAATTATTTTTTTCTCTTTAATACTGTAGGGTTTTTTTCTCTGCAATGTGAAAATTTGGGGAGTTTTCTCTATTCGCTATGGAAGACATTTTTTAAAAAAATCCCATGTCTGTCTCTCTGAAATAAAAAGCTGAAGTCCTGCCCAATTCTCTGTTTGCAAAGCAGGCCAGTAGGAAAATTATTCATTACTTCCTTCAGCAGCATAGCAAGCACTAAGGAGTTAGATTCATACATCAAACAGTAAATGACTTCATTGGCTAAAGCACTGCTATTTTTAAAAGAATAGTAGGAGCATGTCTTCTAAGGAAAAAATTCCCTTTGATTGCTTGCAGCTTTCAAAGGAAGATATAATGATATATCATCAGAGTACCAAATTATTTCTGTGCATGTCTTAACTTCAGTTTTCTCTTCCTACAGTCATTGTGGTACTGTATGTAGCACTACGGAGGCAGAAGAAAAAGGACACCCTGATGACCTCTAAAGAAGACATCAGAGATAATGTTATCCATTATGATGATGAAGGAGGTGGAGAAGAGGACACCCAGGCTTTCGACATAGGTGCCCTGAGGAACCCCAAAGTGATTGAAGATAACAAAATACGCAGGGACATAAAACCAGACAGCTTGCGTTTTCCGCGTCAGAGACCACCAGTGGAAGATAACACAGACATAAGAGATTTCATTAATCAAAGGCTGCAGGAAAATGATGTAGATCCAACTGCACCACCTTATGACTCCTTGGCAACCTATGCTTATGAAGGAAATGGATCTGTTGCAGAGTCTCTCAGCTCTATAGACTCCCTTACTACAGAGGCAGACCAGGATTATGACTATCTGAGTGACTGGGGACCTCGCTTTAAGATCTTGGCAGACATGTTTGGAGAAGAAGAAAGTTATAACCCTGACAAAGTCACTTAAGTACAACTACAACAGTGAAATAAAAAGAAAAGTAAACCAACAACAAATTTAAAGGATAAACCTAAGCTTTACAATAGGACAGGACTCCTTTGATTATAAAAGACAGCAACTGTTTCCAGCAAGTTACTACATTTATCATACTGTCAGTTTTGGTTTGATCTATGAAGGAAGGTTAAATCCTGTAATATACACAGCTTTTTGTTGTTTTTATTTTGTTACTCTGGAATTACACTGAGACAAGCTCAGGCCTACAAGGTACAGTTTACTGACCTGACTTAGAAAGAAGATAGCTTTCTGGCATCACGGTGGAAGAGTGGTAGCTTTTTCGTAATTCCACTAAAGTGCCTATTGAAACTTTTATCATTTAAGTGGTAAAGAGTCTGCTGTGATGGTGTTGCAAAACCGAATGGTAATTTGGAGAAGAACTTTAAGACAAGAAGCAATAGCGACAGGCTGACTTCTTTTAGAACAAAGATGGAGATAATTTCCTGGAATATATCTAATGACTAAAACTAAGGGGCGGGGGGTGTACATTGTGTTTGGGGGTTATGTTTGGTTTTTTAAAAGAAGAAAATAATATGTCAAGATGTCATATTTCTTCTTCCAAATTTTCACTGAAAACTTAAATTTAAAATTCTACTACTCACTCTGAAGATGTAAAGCCCAAATTAAAAAGGAAAAGATTTTAGCATACATCAATGAATATTTAAAATGTTCATGCAAATATTACATTTTTCCAAAATAATAAAAAGACGAAAGCAGCTACTCCTTTATGTGAAGGAAATTTCCCTTGGCTTCCCATCTTCTTTTAAAATGAGACTATTATTAAGACATAAAATGGAGAGGGTTTTTTAAGAGTTTTATTGTATTTTTAGTACCAATGCATTTTTTTCCCTTGTAAGTATCACTAAAGAAGTATATGTAAAGAACTCCACATCACTTTTGTTTGCAATTAGATTGTTACTCTGTAGGTACTATAGGCATACATATTGTAGAGACAGTTATTTTTCAACTGACCATCTGCTACAGTTCAGCATATCATTGTATTTCACTGTCAGACCCACATCAAACATTTTAGGAAGCCTTTTGAGGATGGAAACCTTATTAATTTTGTTCTTGCCAAAATATCAACAGAGGCAGAATAAAAATATAAAACAGTATGTTTGTCCACACTTTATGTACATACCCCATGCACAAATGTAGCTGTGCAGGTAACAGAAGTACAGATAAGTGCAAGGCATTATGTCATGGAAGATCTTTTGTAAAACTATTTCATGTGACTTCTTCTGATTATCTAAAGCATAGACATTTTGTAAGACTATGGTTTATGGCCCCTGAAGGACATATATCCTCATATTCACCTTCTAAAATCTCTGCAGTGCTATACAATCTGCTTGAGCTCTACTCATGATTAATGGCACCGGCAAGGTCAGCCCAAGTCTTTCATGAATCAGAAGTCTTTTATTCACCTCAGGTCTACAGCTTACTTTTTGTATCGCTGAAGAATTAATAACTACCAGATATAGTTAGCTCACAAGTCTGATATTAATGTACACAGTCCCCTTTACTCTCTTGTGGAAATGCAAAGGTATTTCAAAGTTGTATAAATTAATCTCCCAATGGGATTTTAAAAGGTGTGTAGTTTAAATAAGTTTTGGATTGTTCGGTGCAACAGGACAGGGCTGCATTAAAACCACAATCGGCATAGCTTCTACCAGCAGAGCGCTGAGGAAGAGACACAGCATATGGTAACAAGAAAAGTTTGTGGTTGTTTTCGTTATGTGCAAAGGTATCCTGTGTTCCTTGAAAGACAAACTAAGCCAACAAAAGCTCTCTTCTCAGAGGACAGGGAAGCAAAGTGGCAGGGCCCATTGGCCAGTATAGCAATTTTCACTTAGAAGGTGATGTTTTTAATTTTCGCACATTTTGACAGCATAGCAAAGGCAACTTGATACTGCAGAGTGAGCCTAAAACAGAGCTCTGAAAAAACAATATAGATATGTATTTGCTACTAGTTACAACGCAGGTTTGATTCACACAAAAATTCACACTTGTGGAGGTACTTAGCAATGCTTCCTCATGCAGCATACGCATCGCAATGCTTCCTACCCTGCTGTCACAGCTAAAATAAGCATCTGACACTGCTCATTTACAGATGTGCAATCCTGTAGCCAAACTCTGCTCTTAGTAACTGTATTAGTCCTTTACGCATATTTCACTAGTAAAGTCAACGTAATTGAGAGCAGCATTTGGCTTTTTGATGTCATGTGGCATGCTTGCTCCTGGGAAAGTTGTATTTGTAGTGGATACTGGGTGAACGTTAGGTCTCTTGAATAGGCTGGCATTTGCTCTAAGCAGGACATTCTGTATGGGAGCCTGACTTCCAAAATGGGTAGACAGAAAATGTGGTCTTAAACATGCTGTTACACACAATCTATGTTTGAGAGTGAGTTGTATGTTAAATTAATACCAAACCGAATATCAAACACATATTTTTGACACTTAATACGTTTGTAACTAAGTTGTTTCTATCACATAATTAATAAATCTCCAGGAAGATATATTAAAAAAAGAGGTATGTAATTACTAATGCAATTCTCCTATAAAATCATAATCAAAATCTTTTAAGACCTTTTTTAAAGAGTGCTCAAACAATTTTAACCTAACAGGGATATTTTCTGTAAACAGCTGTATAAAACTAAGGAAAAGAATTAATTTTCATTTATGCATAACCTGGGATACAGGAAATCTGTGTTTAATTCCGTGTTCTCTCTCTTTCTCTTTCTAAAAAATGCTTGTCAGGTTTTTAACACCTTATTTTTTAAAAGGTAATTATACATATTTGAAATTTACAGGATTTAAAATATGTCAAGGCATCTCAGATGACATGAAGTCAGGATTAAGGAACCTCAGTGCATTTGTAAATTGTGTCAGATAACTACTTCAGTTTTTAAGCACTATATCTTCAAAAAGCCTCTACAAACCCTTGCACAGTCAAGATGTTAAAGTGTATGTCTGTCTTTCTCTCGACTGTGGGAAGAGCCATAAACCTCAAATTCTATTAGCGTGACAGGAAGCTAAGATAATGCTTAAAAGGCACAGAAGGGATAGAATGGAGAGAAATATTTTTGTTTAAATTTCGAAACGTAAGATATTGGCACACAAACACCTAACATCATCTTAAATGTCTCAGTGGTGTCCCCTGCCCCATCCGGCAAATCACAAGATTTTCTGTAAAATGCTTTCTGTACGTGAAGGCATTGAGACACTTCACTGGCACAAACAAATCCGTGTTTTAAGTTAAATAGTTATGACATAGACTAGTGGTGCTGAAATGAAAGTCTAAACGTGAAGCATTCAGCTAAGAAGGGAAGTTTCTAAGGAAATCTAGCTGATAAGCTTACATTGTGGACATACAGAACTGAAGACAAATTTAAAACAGAACATTTGAAAGGAATTTCAGGGAAGAAGGAAAAAGTCTTCTCTGCCCTCCCAAGAAAGCTGAAAATGCCACTACTTAGGCAAGTTCAGACAATTTCTCTGTGGGATCAGAACATAAAAGATTGCTAACATTTGAATTTAAGAATGCCACCACACAAATCTGAAAATGTTCTTATTTTTGAAATGCAGATTTGCAATACTGTCAGTAAGTCAAATAGCAAGAATTAGGAAAGCAATGACAGTAGATGATGTCTCTTGCACAAAGATATGTTTGAATATTTTATACTGTCATGATTTTTACTTATTATATAGATTTGTTCTAAATTTTGCTGTTCAAAATAAAATCACAGTTATTGAGGATTTACACTAGATTATGGAAGCAGTTTATTGTGGAGCAAAGAGCAGTAAATGACTCAACAGGTTACTGATAATATTATTCTAGAAACTACCTTGAAAATATTCTTGACTTAAGAGTAAGATGTTCATATCTGTATAAACACAACTGATGCTTCACATGAGTAAAAAATGTGGTTCTGCAGGTGCTACATTCATTTTAAATTTACCCCAATTATTGGTAGGAAAGAGTTCTTAAGACTGTTGTTATGAAATAACAAATCCCTCCTAAACAAATACAGGAAGAAAATATAATAATCCATTGGGTTACAGGCATTTCATATGACATTTGTGAATGGATTTTATTTGCTGAGATTTGGGTTTGTAAATTCTTTGCAGTTATTTTATTAGTTTTATTATTATTATTAACATAGACATTCAAATCCTGTGTGTATAGAAATATTTCTCAGCTTTACAAACCTTCATGGAAACAAACTATGAAATGACCCTTAATAATAACCCTACTGAGGTGACATTTAAGTGTGAATGAAAATCAAAGTTTATATTATACACCTTCACAACCTTCTCTTAATGGCAAATCTATAATAACCTGATTTCTTCTCTCTTCTTATTTAAATCAAGAACCAGATAAGTTTTCAGAACATGACAAACAGTTGCTATTTTGAGAAAAACCCAGTTCCTGTTCATTTTTTTTTAATATTCTATTCATTTAATTGATAAACTTCCTTTATTCAACTTTAGCTTGCAACTAAAATCCCCAATAATTTTTTTTATATCATAGAATCATAGAATCGTTTAGGTTGGAAAAGACCTTTAAGATCATCTTGTCCAACCATTGACCCTATTCTACCAGGTCCACCACTAAACCATATCTCTAAACACCACATCTACATGACTTTTAAACACATCTAGGGATGGTGAGTCAACCACCTTCCTGGGCAGCCTCTTTGATAACCCTTTCCATGAAAATTTTTTTCCTAATGTCCAGCCTAAACCTCCCCTGGCACAACTTGAACCCATTTTCTCTTGTCCTATCGCTAGTTACTTGGGAGAAGAGATCAGCTCCCATCTCACTACAACCTCCTTTCAGGTAGTTGTAGAGAGCAATAAGGTCTCCCCTCAGCCTTCTCTTCTCCAGACAAAGCAATCCCAATTCCTTCAGCCGCTCCTCATAACACATGTTCTCCAGACCCCTCACCAGTTTTGTTGCCCTTCTCTGGACAACACAGAATTTTCTCTTACTTTCATTGCTGTAGTCCCACTCAAAATAATTCTGAGGGCTCAAGGGGATCTTATCAATGTGTAGAAATACCTGATGGATGGAAGTAAAAAACATGGAGCCAGACTTTTCTTAGTGGTGACCAGTGACAGGACAAGAGGCAATGGGGACAAAGTGAAATGCAGGAAATTCCATTAATGCATTAAAAAAAGCTTCTTTACTCTCAGAAGGGTCAAGCATTGGAACATGTTGCCCTGAGAGGTTTCGGTGTATCCATCCTTGGAGATATTCAAAACCCATCTGGATACTGAGCAACCTGCTCTAACTAACCCTGCTGTAAGAGGAAGGCTGGACTAGATGATCTTCAGAGGTGTCTTCTGACCTCAGCTATTCTGTGACTTATGCTAAAACCATCCTGTATACTCAGGCTCCTAACCTCTAGTAAACTCAATGGCATTAGGGACCTAACTACATATGCATAGTAAGTGACTTGTTTTAGAGAGGCAGCTCAGGCAGGAGCAGAAGAATAGGATAGCAATCTATAAAATTACTAGCAATATGAATAGACTGGAGAGGAGTAAATTATTCATTGTCACTTCCAGTATAAGAAGTAAGGGGCATCACATTAAACTCGCAGAAGGCAGGATGAAAATAAAAAAACGGAGATGGCTTTTCACACAATGAGTAGCTGAGATAGTCATCGAGGCTCAGAGTTTACATAGGTTGAAAAAAAGGCTGGACAAAATAATGAAAAACTAATAATTTGTGGGTTGCTTAATACAGAAGAATCACATCTGGCTCAGGGAGTCCCTGAATACTGCTTGATTAGAATCTGGGGGAGTCACATAACCTGGTCTGTTCCTACATGTTTTGCTGGGATATCAGCTTATGCCAGTGCTGGAAAAGATTACTACTCCAGTTTAACCAATCTTATTTTCTTATTATGATTTTATTGTAAATTTAATTGATACTTAAATCACCATCCCCTCAGTTCTAATTTTCCAAACTGCATAAATAAAGCCAGTTATTTCTTTTTTATTACATACCACATGCATATATGCATGCATATTTTATGGTTTCCCTCAGATTTTAACTATTGTAATTGCCATGTTTCCTTCCATTCTGCACACCTTTATATAGTACTTACTCACTTTTGTCTTTAACAGGGACACTAACACTGCCTGATGTCAGTGATGATGCCACAGTTTGGCTTAGTCTATGTTTAAAAAAAAAAAAAATTCATTACTGCATAAAGATGATAACCCCTACAATACGTGTCATCTTTTGCACGTATTTAACTTCATTAGCTGTCCTGGTTACTTCCCTGTGTCCTGAGAACACATGAAGAAAGAGAAGTGGGAATGTAGTGACTGGCAAGACAAGTGGCCAGTGTTAGTCTAGTATTCAGGAGTGCAGCCTACTGCTCTCCTGCTATGTGTTCTCATGTTAGAGGTAATTTATTGTTCTCACATGTTGAATATTGTGCATTTACTAGTTCAATGCATGCTTTTCTACTATATGCCTCTGTCAGAAAGGATAATTCAAGCAGCATAAATTAATCCCCTTCTTTCTCTGAAACTATCAAGGTATATGGGGAGGAAATTGAATCATATCAGGAGAGATCAAAAATAAATATGCCTTAACAGAATGTCATATTATTGGGTCACAGACCTGCAGTAAATAGTTACAGTTTTAATTTTATCCTTTGAGTTCATTTTGTCTCAGTAGTCAGTGAAGTCAGAGCAACACATTTAATATTATTCAGAATGCTCCCGTTGCCTTCAACCCCTGCTGCTTTAGCCTCTTTGGGTTACTTTGAAGTTTGATCTTTATCCCCCTGTGCATTCATTACTCTTCCAGTTATGGGTCTTGCTGCATATCTGATTACGGCTGAACTTTCATGGTAGAGACATCTGACAAAAAAATACATGACACAGCAGTACAGGTGCAGAATTGTAGTTTGGGTTTACATAAGATATTTCAGAATGAACAAACATCAACTTAATGTGCTGCAAACTGACATCAGCAGAAATCAGACTGTGACCTTAATAAGAAAAAAAACTAATCACAACATCAAAACTTTTAGTATATTTTATCCCATTCTTCTACAGTATGTAACTCACCTGTTTACTGTGAAAGGAAGGAGATATAAAGAGAAGGAGGTGAACAACTTCTTTTTTTCTGTTATTTGTATTTAGCATTCCTTTGTATATATAAAGTATATATTGAAGCTCAAGGGTAGCCTTGGCTGCAGTGACCATGAGATGGTGGAGTTCAAGATCCTTAGGACAGCGAGGCACACAGTAAGCTTGCTACCCTGGATTTCAGACTTTGACCTCTCCAGGGATCTGCTTGGCACAGTAGCATGGTATAAAGCCCTGGAAGGAAGAGGGGCACAGGGACGCTGGCTAATATTCAAGGATCACCTCCTCCAAGCACAGGAACGATGCATTCCAACAAAGAGGAAGTCAGGCAAAACCACCAGGAGGCCTGCATGGATGAACAAGCAGCTCCTGGACAATCTCAAACACAAAAAGGAAGCCTACAGAGGGTGGAAGCAAGGACAGGTAACCTGGGAGGAATGCAGAAAAATTGTCTGAGCAGCCAGGGATCAGGTTAGGAAAGCTAAAGCCCAGATAGAGTTAAATCCAGCCATAAAAGTCAAGGGCAACATGAAAAGCTTCTACAGGTATGTCTGTAACAAAAGGAAGACTAGGGAAGATGTGGGCCCACTCAGAAAGGAAACGGGAGACCCGGTCACCTGGGACACAGACAAGGCTGAAGTACTCAATGACTTTTTTGCCTCGGTCTTCACCAGCAAGGGCTTTAGCCACACCGCCCAAGTTGCAGAAGGCAAAGGCAGGGACTGCAAGAACGAGGAACCACCCACTGTAGGTGAAGACCAGGTTTGAGACCATCTGAGGAACTTGTAGGTTCACAAGTCCATGGGACTCAGTGAGATTCATCCATGGGTCCTGAGGGAAGTGACAGATGAAGTTGCTAAGCAGCTATCCATCATATTTGAGAAGTTGTGGCAGTCTGGTAAAGTTCCTGCTGACTGGAAAAGGGGAAATATAACCCCCATTTTCAAAAAGGGAAAAAAAGAAGACTCAGGGAACTACAGGCTGGTCAGTCTCACCTCTGTGCCTTGCAAGATCGTGAATCAGATCCTCCTGGAAACTGTGTTAAGGCACATGGAAAATAAGGAGGTGATTGGTGGCAGGCAATATGGCTTCACTAAGGGCAAATCAAGCCTGAGCCTACAATAGGGTTACAGCATTGGTGGATAAGGAAAGAGCAACTGACATCAGCCTTGTGCAAGGCATTTGACACTCTCCCACATGACATCCTTGTCTCTAAATTGGAGAGACACAGATTTGATGGATGGACCACTTGGTGGGTAAGGAATTGGCTGTATGGCTGCACTCACAAGAGTTACAGTCAATGGGCCTATGCCCAGGTGGCGAGCAGTGACAAATGGTGTTCCTCAGGGGTCGGTACTGGGACTGGTACTGGTACTAATTAACATCTTTGTTGGTGTCATGGATGTAACGACTGAGTCCATCCTCAGCAAGTTTGCCAACGACACCAAACTGTGTGGCACGGTCAACACTCTGGAGGGAAGGGATACCATCCAGAGGGACCTGGACAGGCTTGAGAGGTGGGCCCATACCAACCTCACGAACTTCAACAAGGCCAAGTAGAAGGTCTTGCACCTGGGTCAGGGCAATCCCAAGCACTAATAAAGGCTGGGTGGAGAATGGATTGAGAACAGCCCTGAGGAGAAGGGCTTGGGGGCGTTGGTTGATGAGAAGCTCAACATGAGCTGGCAATGCGCACTCACAGCCCAGAAAGTCAACCGCATCCTGGGTTGCATTAAAAGTGTGGCTAGAAGGTTGAAGGAGGTGATTCCACCCCTCTACTCCACTCTGGTGAGACCCCACCTGGAGTACTGCATCCAGCTCTGGAGTCCTCAGCACAAGAAGGACATGGAGCTGTTGGAGCGGGTCCAGAGGAGGGCTACGAAGATGATCAGAGGGTTAAAGCACCTCTCCTATGAGGACAAGGTGATAGAGTTGGGGTTGTTCAGCCTGGAGAAGAGCAGGCTCCAGGGAGATCTTATAGCAACCTTCCAGTATTTGAAGGGGGCCTACAAGAAAGCTGGAAAGGGACTTTTTACAAGGGCATGTAGTGATAGGATGAGGGGTAATGGCTTCAAACTGGAAGAGGGTAGATTTAGAATAGATCTCAGGAAGAAGTTTTTCACTCTGAGGGTGGTGAGGCACTGGAAGAGGTTGCCCAGGGAAGCTGTGGAGGCCCCATCCCTGGAGGTGTTCAAGGCCAGGCTGGATGGGTCTTTGAGCAATCTGGTCTAGTGGGAGGTGTCATTGCCCATGGCAGGGGGGTTAGGACTAGATGATCTTTAAGGTCCCTTCCAATCTAAACCATTCTATGATTCTGTGATTGTGAGTCATGACTGATCTCGCCATTTTCTTAGAAATCTCTGAGCCAAACCAGACTCCATAATGCTTATTATTTTCTCTGTATTCAGAAATTCAGAAATCTGCTTTCTTTTCTGCATGTGACAGGACCTCTGTGGTGGGTTAGCCTCAGCCAGGAGCTCAGCACTACACAGCCACTCTCTCACTCCCCATCCCCACAGGGATGGGGGACAGAATATGAAGATTGAAAGCCAGGTAACTCATGGGTCAAGATAAAGACAGTTTATTAAGTGAAGGAAAGAGGAAGGGGGAATAAAAAAAAGCCAAAACCAAGTGATGGACTCACCACCTCCTACATGTGGACTGATGCTCAGCCAGTCTCCAAGCAATGACTACCTCCCAAGAAAATCCCTTCCCCTAGTTTTATTGCTGAGCATGACATCATATGGTGTGGGATATCCCTTTGGTCAGCTGGACTCAGCTGTCCTGGCTGTGTCCCCTCCCAATGTCCTGTGCAGCCCCAGTCTACTCACTGGAGTGGCAGAGTGGGAAAAATAAAGCCTTGACTGCTCACCAACAGACAAAACACTGGTGTGTTATCAGTGTTGTTTAGTCACAAATGCAAAGGGTTGTTTTGAAGAAAGCTAACTCCATCCCAATCAGACCCAGTACAGCCTCCAAAGGTGTGATGAAGCTCAAATAATCTGAAACCTTCTCACAGGCACCTATATACCATGCCTGGCCTCATTTATGCACAACTGAAAACGCGCTTTGAATAGTACTTTTCCTCCCAAGACAGTGTGCCAGGTTCTTGGAGGAGAAGTTGTCCATAGGTTTTGTTTACTAACCAAGATAACTTTTCTATGGAGAATTTCTGGTTAAGGTAGAAAGCCAGCAGCAGAACAAATCAGAATATAGTGTAATCCTGAAAATCCTCTCTCACTTCATGCCTGTTCCTGTTTACATTTGCTGAACTGCCTCAGCCTCCACAGTGTTCAGTAACACATTGTCAAGGTTTAGGCTGGGCTGGCCACTAAATGAATGACAAGTGTTTTCTATTAACTGCCCTTCCTTCTCAGAAGGAGAAGGGAGAGAGAATAAGGGAGACTTATGGGTTGAAAAAACCCTGAAACAGCTATAATGAAGTATTAACAATAAAAATAAAAGATTATAATATTAATAAGAAAATAATGAAATATATACAAGTGTATATAAAAGCAATATTGAGCTCCCAGGATGACGATCACGTCACTGGCTAGCACTGGGACTGGTCTCAGCATCAGACAGGAGCTGGATTCAAGAACTGGATTCAGGAACACGGATTGGGATCAAAGGTAGAAGAATGGACAGAGTCCTCCTCGGACGCTGGCCATTGAAGAGCTTGATCGCTTTGATCCCTCAGCTTTTATACTGAGCATGATGCAGATGGGATGGAATACCCCATTGGTCAGTTTTGGGTCACCTGTCCTGTCCACTCTTCTCCACAGGTGCGACCCCTCTACACTCTTCTGCTCCCGACACTCCAACCTGGTACATAAGAAAGTTGGCTGACCTTGGTTGTTATAGGAATAAGTATAAGCAAGAGTCTCTTTGCACACCATTCCTTAGTAGTAACCATAAACATCAGATGTTGTCACTGCTAGAGCAGACACTGTCTGAAAAATATACTGTTAACTTCAGAGACTACAGTCAGTTAAAAGAGACTTAACTAAAAAGTAAAATTACTGAAAGGGAAAATTGGTTTTGTTCTATCTCAAACCAGGACACGCATCTACATCCTGCAGAAATGCAGAAGGAAATCCTCCTTTTTCTAAATCGTCAATGGCAATCCCATGTATAACAGGCCTAGGATATCACACAGGCTGCAAAGTGACTTGCAGAAATCAGTCAAAACAAAAGAAAAAGCTAACCTTGCCAAATGGCAAGAAAGCCACTCCCTCTTATGCAATAGCTGAGCAGTTAAAGCATGCACACAAAATTTAAGACCCCCAGTTTTAATGCCCTCCAAAGGTTACAAGAGATAAGCATCTTGCTTCTCCCAAGAGCATATTGAGGCCACTGTTGTGTTCCTCACACCACCTGCTGAAGCCATGAAATAATTGTGTGCAAAAGAGTACATAATTTATCAAGCCAAACCCAGGCTCCATAATGCTTATTATTTTCTCTGTATTCAGAAATCATCACGCTCCTTAGGAAAGGTCTGTCTCACAAGCAAGGCACTCTGCTATCTGGGTTCTTTTCCCCCTACTAATCGTGCACCTTTTACAGGCTCTGAAAAGTCCCTGGCAAACTCCTCTTCTGTGCCTCACGAAAGAATGGACCTTCATTCATGTATTCCTTCCAAGAACTTCTCTTCCTTCGACAGGAAGATTGACATACCTATTTTACAAGAAGATTAGGCTTGATCAATTAAGAATAAATGCAGGCTGGTCTTTAAATTGTTCTTTGGACTGGGACTGAAGATGCTGCAACTAGATCTGGTCAAGTATATGCTGATTTCCTCTCAGTGTCTGGCTAACAAATTGGCTGCTCTGACTCACCTTCTGGAAGCATAGAGAAAACCTAGATATCTGGTCCAACAACTAACCACGAAGTACCTTTTAGACTTTTTTTCTTGCCTAAAGTTTCTTTCTGTAACCATCCAATAAAAGGAAGTCACAAAGCTTTTCTCTAAGTGCTCAATAGCTGTTCATTTTGTCTGGGCTTGCACGTGCTGAATCAGCAATATTTAACATAACTGAATATTTTTGTTCTATTTTCTATTTACAGCATGAGAAGCACTGGTAAAAGAGCCTACTGCAGGTAATAATTTTTAATAATATGCAGAGTAAACTGTTTTCTGTGTTCCTCCTGCAGTGCTCAGACACCAAGAGCTTGAGGAGTAAAATTTAGGAGACAAAGAATATGTCTTTATGAAAAATCCATGGAAAAACAGTAAGCAATTTTTAATGAGATATCAGAACACTGTTTTACCTATATGTGACAGGGAATTTGGATATGCTAGTTAACTATTTAACAGATACAAATATTTTTTAACAATAAAACTTAACAATGCTTTTTTACTTACATCATTTTGTCATATGATGTTTTTTGAATGATTTTGGATGTTATACATGTTTTACAGTAATGTAACACCATGAACTCAAGTAGAGACACTCCTGATTGACACAAGCCTTGTATATGCAAATAATAGTTATTTTGAGTTGTAAAGTCTGTTCTAGTATACAGAATAAGTTTTCACTGAAAACTTGTATATTTACTATGTTAATTATTATTTATGAGATTTCGCTCAAAAATGACACAAAAGTACATCAGTCTACTTTGGCATCACTAGGCACCGGAACAGCAAATATACTTTCAACAGGAAACATGTTTAAAACAAATAGATGAATTTACTCAAGCATGGCTTTAACGCATTTCAGAAACTTTTAGTATGATTCACAGGACAAACAGAAGTAAAGACAAGCCACTGAAATAAATGAGGCACAACATACTGGGAAAAATTGACAGTAATTTTTTTTTTTTTTTAT
>VFFE01009068.1:2043868-2459469 GCA_008921705.1 Burhinus oedicnemus | reverse complement strand
AAAACCAGATTAAAAAAAAAAAAAAAAAAAAAAAAAAAGGGTATTTAATTACACATACTGCTTTCCTCTTTGGTTCTAGTTTCTCGGGATGATTTAGTCTCCTTCTCTACTCTGAAATAAGACAGGAACCTCCAGTGAGTAATACACCCTCATCTCAAGCCAGCTGTCTTCATTGATTATAGATGAAATGTGGAGTGAGTAGGCAGCTAGCTCAGGTGTTGCGGTTCAGTGTTTAAAGATAAGAAGAATAATTCTAGATTTCTGGGGATGTTTTCAAAGTTTCACTAGCAGCTGCTTAACAACACCCAAAAGAAATGCCCAACTGCCTTAATCACTCTTAAAATTCTCTATCTGTTGCAATTCCCCCATCAGTATAAGAGAAACAATCCCACTACTTTGCCTCTCAGTTTTCTTACTTTGTGGGTTGGGTTTTTTTTATTTCCTACTATGAGTATCCATACTGCCCCCCACCATACATATCAATTTGCCAGCCTTAGTTCTACAGCAGTAACCATGAAATTCAGACAATCTGTTCCTTTGTTAGTTCTTCAATAACACAAATCTCTCCGAGACTGCTTCCCATTTCAAGCTGAGAAAAATAATACCTTCCTACCTCTGAGGAAGGAAGAAAAATCTATCATTTTTCAGGAAGCACTTAACTTCTGAAGTGAGTGAGAATATAAAAGAACATAAATGAAGTGAAACTGTGCTACTCATCAGTGCAAGCATACTTTACAAATCTATTTTTCTTTAGTTTTTCCTGATCAGCAACCCCTATTTTTTACTGTGAATTATTGATTCAATTCTGCAAACACAGAAAAAAATTGAACTGAAAACAAGTCTTGTCCAGTTTCAGAGGAATACTACAGCTGTTCAAATTATTTGTTAAGAATTGTTTAATTACAAATGTACTGCTCTTCCCACCCACTCCCAAGTTTCATATAAACAAGCTTTTCTTTTTTAAGAATTTTCAGATAAACTTTTAAGCAAACAAGCAAAAAGTAGGGTTCCTACAACGTACACAGACTATTTGTCTCTGTGCATGAAAGCAAAATGTACATGTGCAAAAAGCATACAATACTTGTTTTGATGAATCCAGGAAAGGATATCACACAAGTCTTATGGGCTTAATCTAGGCTGACATAAGCTCCATCAGTCTAGAACAACTTTCATAATCTTAGATTTCAGCCTACAGCCAAAAAATTTAAATATTTTTGAAAGCACTTTGCTAAGTGATTTTAAATGTTCTCCTGAAGAAAGACACAAGGCAACAATTACAAAATGTTCTTACACTGCAGTTTCTCTAACAGCACTTCAGCTTTTATTATTTTTACAAGAATAAGAAAGACGATACGGCTCTGATTGCAGCTGACATTTCATTTCTCTAAACTTTTTAATCAGACAAACTTTTTTTCTCTTCACTAAGTGTTAATTTGATCATCTTTGGCTATACCATGACACACATACATGTTTACATCTTTAATAGGAGAATGTTAGCAGTGAGAAATAGATAGCAAAATCTTGCATCTGCGTTATTGTCAACTCCTTTAACATGCTTTTAATAAGGTTTATGAATTTCAAGTGTAAAGACCAACCGAGTACAAGGGGAAAATGTTTCAAATTTCAGAAACTATTCATCACCAGGTCCTCACAGTCACAATATCTTTGAGGAGAAATGTTTAAGGTATATGTAGAAGGCAAATAGTTCTTTTACTGAGTTTAAGTATTATTTGTTAGTTTTAGCTGTGTATGGAAATTCCCTGTATATTTTAGATATAAAACCATTTCTTCCAGGAAGTGGTGAAGACTGGGTGATGTATATTCTATAGTACAGTTTCATTTAGGTAATTCGGTTTCTGCACAGCAAATACTGATGAGTCTACTTTAGGGGACTTGAAGCTACATATACTGACATCAGTGGCAAGTATCCATGCAATTTTAGTAACCATAGATTCATAGAATACCCAGTTGGAATGGACATGAAGGATCATCTGGTCCAACCTTTCTTGGCAAAAGTACGATCTAGACAAGATGGGCCAGCACCCTGTCCAGCCAAGTCTTCAAAGTGTTCAATGTTGGGGAATCCACCGCTTCCCTGGGGAGATTATTCCAATGGCTGATTGTTCTCACTGTAAAAAATTTTCCTCTTGTGTCCAAGTGGAATCTCCCCAGGATTAACTTGTTCCCATTACCCTTTGTCTTTTCCATGTGACTATTTGTAAAAAGGGAGTCTCCATCTTCTTTGTAGACATCCTTTAAATACTGGAACATGGTGATAAGGTCTCCCCTAAGCCTTCTTTTCTCAAGGCTGAACAAACCCAATTCTTTCAGTCTGTCCTCACTTGGCAGGCTTCCCAGTCCTTTGGTCATCTTTGCGGCCCTTCTCTGGACCCTCTCCAGCCTGTCCACATCTTTTTTGTATAGCGGGGACTGAAACTGAACACAGTATTCCAGGTGTGGTCTGACAAGTGCTAAGTAGAGTGGGATAATAACTTCTTTATCTCTGCTGGTGATGTCCTTCTTGATGCAACTCAGCATCCTGTTGGCTTGCCTTGCTGCAGCAGCAGTGTAGGACCATGGTCTTAAGCAAATCAATAACGCTCAGAATAAATGAAAAAATCTTTATGCATTACTCATATGGACCATTCAGCTATCTAACCCAAGGATTCATAAACACAGTTTTCTTCGATGATTTCAATACATATCAACTACGTAGGGAACATATTTTCCAAGTTGTTAGGTAAAGCATACCAAAGTAATGGTTACATTTACACGAAGTTCTGTGCACCAAACATAAGAGTCCAGAGTTTCTACATTGCCAGAATGATACCCCACAAATATAGCGTGCTTGAAAAAGGCTTTCCTTGTATTCTAACTACTATGTCTGTCACTTTATCTTCATATCTATCAGACTACTTAAGTCCCATGCCTCCCCTTTATATTCATCTCTTTCCCCTTAAGTGTTTGCTCTCCATTTCAAAGTCTAGCATATTCTACTTTTTCTGTCTTCAGTGCAATGACATTTTATCCATTTTTTTTCTTAAACTGCTATCCCATGTCTCTTACTCAACACCAATATATTTATTCACCAAACTAGTTAAAGGCTATACGCTTATGCTCTTTTTTTGCTTTAGTTCTGGTTCCCTCTAGCTATGTGAAAAATAGCTTCAGTGAAAAATGTTCTTTTTTGTCCCTGTGTCAAATTTTATTTTAGGATCAGTAAGAATTTCTTCCATTTTGACAAAAACAACTCAATAGATTTAAAAAAAGTACATAACCAGCAGCAGGGTTGGTGTGGGGTGGAGTGTTGAGGGGATACACAAAATAAACTACAATGCTCTCTGCTTGAGTTAGAAAAAAAAGTGGATGGACATTTACTTAAAATTTTCCCTTTCTTTCCAGAAAATGTTCTTAGTTAATAACATACATTCACTAGAAAACAATCAGCCTCCGAGAAAAAGTAGTCAGTCCCTCATCTTTGGTATCTTAATCACTCAGGCTTTCATGATACTCTTCTCACTTATCTTTCTTCATACCTCTCATCACTTTCAGTCTTCCTTCTCCTTTCTGTCATTATTATACTGTAGTATACTAATGGTATTATATTATCTTACTCTTATGCTGTTACTTATAAAAGTGATGTGTAAAATACCATATCTCATTTCTTCTATACCTCTTCTTTAGGTGGCTTGGTCTAGTCTCAGTGCCAAGACCCACTACAATATCCAGCTCCCATACACTGGTTATTTCTTTCTCCCCACTCTCACGCCTATACTCTCACGATTGACTGCTTTGTTATAGCTTATTATATCAGTTTTAGGCTGGCAAAAGATGTAGTACTTTTTTATGAACTGGTTTATGTTCAATACTAATAGAAATTTACCAAGAAACTACCATACACTTTGAAAGAGGCATTCTGTCTCAATTTTCATTATCTAGCTTTGTAATTGCAAACTTGCACACATGAAAAACAGTATTTATGGGTGCAGCTGGGGTAATCAAGTCCCACGGTGTAGCACAACTTTAGATGTATCTGACCACCACTATGAATATTAAAATGAAAGTTTGTGATTAAGTTGCTATAAAACTAAACAGACAGTTCAGTACGTATCAACATTTTTTTTCACTTGAACTGATTTCTCATTTAGCAAAACTAACTCCAACAGTCTTCAGAAAGTGCCATGTTCTGTGGAATCAGACCTAAATCATGAAAGGAACAATCAGACAGGAGTATTTATTAAAAATACCCAGAGATGCATAAACATTTATTACAGCAATGACTGCTTTTTCCTTTTTTAAGTTAGAGGAAGCTATCACATTTAAAATTGTGGGTCACGTTCTGTTCTCATACATGCATACAAAGTGTCTTCATTTAAAGAGTGGTTTGACATGATTTATTTCATTTTAAATCTGTACCT
This sequence comes from Burhinus oedicnemus, assembly GCA_008921705.1. Taxonomy (NCBI): domain Eukaryota; kingdom Metazoa; phylum Chordata; class Aves; order Charadriiformes; family Burhinidae; genus Burhinus; species Burhinus oedicnemus. The sequence goes on along the minus strand of VFFE01009068.1, from coordinate 2,455,051 downwards.
GCATTAACATTAACATTCAGAACATTAGAATTGCATCAATTTATGAAGAGTTATTTCTTCTTCAATGGCTGCAGAGGATCATTTCCTTTTCTATTTTGCTCATTGAAAAAGAATGGATCTATTTTGGGTGCTGTTAATTTTATTAGTTCTTAGAAACTGGAGTAATAACATCGAAGATGTAATACTGTTTCCAAACCTTGCTAATCATGCAGGCCTCAGCTAGGTAGGCATTATGAACCAACTTTTCAGAAAATGTTAATACTGCCACTTTAGGTCCCTAAACTCTTATATGGTGACTCTAAATCACATCCCATATTTTAGTTTCTGATCTCAGTGATAGCAGGTCTTAAATAAAGCATCATGTGTTGTAATTTTTCAACACTGCATTTTCATAAGGCAGGATTGTAAATATTTATTTAATTCAAGAAATTCCATCGATGTACCTACCAGCTTATTAAATAGGTATATATTTATTAGTCCTCTTCTTCCCCAGTTAGCATTACTGTTACGTGCATGTTATAGATGCACTAACACAGTCTTGAGAATGTAAAACCTCTCTACCCACATATACTTAGATTTCACTCTATCTGGGATTGGTTGGGGGTTTTTTGTGTGTGAGAGGGTGTTTGTTTTGACATCATGTGGTGCTTTCCTAAAAGGCAAACTGAACAAGTTGGCTAGTGAACATGCCCAGGAAGAGATTCTGTACACATCCCTGTATTAAAATCTTTGTCAATATTACATCTCCATGAGGAGACTGATGTGGCTTACGAGCTCAACACAAATAATTACCTATCTGCAGATGCATGCATGAAGTAATTTTCTGGATGCTTTTGTTCTATTTTGAATAGTTCCTCTTCCTCTTGGCATGTTAAGCCCTAAAAGCAACAGAGATAAATATGTTCATTTACTTGTGGCCACTAATCACTATGAAATACTTATCTGGAAATCACAATACTTAACGCTTGTGCTGAGAACCAATATATTTCTAGCAAATAGCAAACTAATAGTTGAGCTTTAACAAGATATTAGGTGGAAACATGATCGCATCTTTAACTAACACACGGCTATGAAACATCAGAAGGGGTCAAATGTATGGCACGTAGACAGCACTGGCAATATTAACTCTTTGCTGATGTCATTAAATATAATCAAAATAATAGCAAAAATCAGCAAGCCTGGAATCTTTAGGTTTAGAAGTATCATCTAGTGGCTTGCTTACTCTGTCCCTCAGCAGCTTGCTTTTTTTTTTCTTTTAAGGTTGCTGAAGAAAGTACTATGGATTTGGAGTATTCCTACCATGATTAACACATGCTTTATCACTTGCTTATTTGAGAACTGCAGACAAACAAATGAAGCCAACACATTTTTAACTGTATTACATTCTTCACACCAAGTTTTCTTCTGAGCCAGCTGCCAGCTTAAACTCAGGAGAATCTTTCAAAGACCTCCCATTCTTAATGACATTCTTGGTGAGTCTTACAAAGCAATGCCCTACCTTTCCCCAGTTTAAGTATCTGAGGACTATAATTAAAGTAAAGAATACACAGGTAGGTCTCTCCCACAGTTCGCCAATCTGCTGGAAGAACCTGTGCAGATATCTGGCAGCTGATAAAGCTTGCCTTTGGGGATGTTCTACGTTAAAACAGGCACTGTGCCACTTGAAGGAAAGCCTGGAGAATGACAGGCATTTTTTTCTCCCTTGTCCCCATATTCCTATTAGCATTTTTCAAACGTATCATTGAGGGCAGCATGGTATCATACAAGGGTATAAGGTTCTAAGTGAATATAGTATACTGCTTCTAATAAAGCACTATGAGAGGTGATTGTTCCATGTAAACTATCCTATTATTTCAAAGACTTGTCCTTTAAGCAAGAACTGTAGTTATTTGACAAAGTAGAAGATAAAAATGTTGGTATTTGCCTTGTGTAGATGGAAGCTTGTATCCACAAAGAAAGCCTTCATTCAGTTCCAGTCAACATTTAAACCAATTATTATTCATTTTACTATTAACACTTTAGAAGAAGATAATTGAATGTTTGCTTAACTAATATCCCAGGGCCACATACTTATGCCAAAGAATGTAGCACTCAATTATTCTTGATAGAAGAAGCAGGACTCATTCACCGCTGCTAGAACGAATAAGCTTTCTAAGGCAAAGATGCTGAAAACTGACATCATAGAGGTGTGTAGATCTACAGCCCCATAACAGACCTAATCCCATTTACCAGCTAACCTTCAGTCTGCGTTTATTGATTTGACTGCTGGGATTCACTGTGTTGCTTCTTCAGAGATTAATCAGCCTTTTCCCAGCAATAACCTGGTCAACTCCACTTGAAAAGGTGCTGAATAATGAAGAAGATCACAGCAAGACATTCAGCAAACCTGGAGAGAGAAAAATGTAAACTCAACATGACTTTCACATTTACAGAATGTTATTCTAAGCAAACAATTAATTTAAAAAGAGAATAATTTTGTCACAAGATAGTTATCTTAGCATTTACTATTTGATTTAGTTTTCATCATTTCATGTGATTTATTCCAAAGACAGAACTTAGCATTGATTTTTAGTAGAGGCTAAAAAAAGAGGAAAGAAAATTTCCCCGTTCTGTGACAATTCTGAAAATTATTCTTATCTTAAATTGGTGGGAGAAGTTAAAAAATTTTCCAAGTGCTCCTTGACATCAGCATTAATTAATTCAGGAAAGAAACCTGAAAACTTTACTATGCTTTGTTCAGATTACTGAAATTAGTTTCAACAAGATGTTACAGATAAATTACATATTCTAAACAAGAATTCATTTTTAACAAAAAATATTTTTTAATGTCAAAAGGCAACTTTTTGAACCATATGAAAACACTGGTTTCCAATAAAAAAAATGAACTGGCAAATTTGCTCAAAAATTTGGCTTCAGCAAATATATTTCCAAGAAAACCAAACCAAATACAGGCCTGTTGGTGGTAGAGGGCAGAGGGACCCTCTGCCACAATATCTCAGATCCAACTGGGAGTTAGTAAACAGATAAATGTGTCAAAGTTATCTAAACTATGATGCAATAGGAACTTAGCTGCATAGCAAATTGCATCTTCAAAACAGTTTTGGAATTGTGGAGGACAAGAAGAGTCCCAACAGGAGTCCCACAGTGAGCAGTGGGTCTTGCACCAGCTACTGTGGGAAATGATGCCCTGCACGCATTTCCTTTTGTAAATCAGGGAAATGAAAAAGACTGTATGATCACTGGATGGAACAGGACATTCTGTTTTCTACTCTCCTTTACAGGAATTCTTCTTCTTAACTGAAATATTCATGAGGCACCTTGTGCCAACTAATCACAGTACCTGTTTTAATACCATTAAAAACCACCAAACAAAACCTCAGTTTTGACAATACTTCTATGCAGCATGTGTTACCTTAGGGCTTCTGTCATCATTTTGTTGTGAAGACAGATGGTGTCTGGAACAGGATATTTAGAATTAGAGAAGTGCAAGAAAGAAACCTCGTTCTTCCCTATTCTCTCAGGACACAATAGCAAGTACAGGAGAAAGGGAAGGGCTGGGTCACTGCCTCATTCCCTTTGGGGCATTATTCTAATTGCTTGAGAGAGTACATACAGGGATACAGCAGGAGCCATGCCACCTCTGGATACCCAGGAAGGTCCAGTGTCAGTCGCTTTGGGGAAACAAGAGTCAGTTATTCCTCACTACTGTTAATTCAGCACCAGGCTGGACTCCTAGCAATGGTCCAACCAATGAACTATGCAGTCACATCAACTATCAACAGTATAAGCTGCCTTCTAGATTCCTTCTGTGAAAATGATTATATTTTTATTCCATTCCGAAAACATTAAAGCAGTAGGAGTTAGCATGATGAGGTATCTCTATGCAGAAATTGTCTTAAGGCAGCAATCTTCAATAGCATTTCTCAGGCGGGTAAAACTGCCAGCTTGAAATGCCTAGGGTTTATGTTCATATGAATTTATGTAGTTTCATATAAAATTATAGTTTCAACAACTACAGTGATGAGATACTGAAGCCAAGCAGGGCTTTCCCTTGTGCCTCAGACATCAAGCTGAATATTTCATAGAATCATAGAATTATAGAACACTTTGGGTTGGAAGGGACCTTAAAAATCATCTAGTTCCAAGCCCCCTGCCTTGGGCAGGGGCACCTACCCTAGACCAAATTGCTCAAAGCACCATCCAACCTGGCCTTGAACATTTCCAGGGATGAGACATCCACAACTTCCCTGGGCAACCTGTTTCAGTGTCTCACTATTTGTTATCTTTGTAAGTTCTTATATTTAACTGTTTCTGGAGAATCAAATGTGAAACAGCATATGGATTAGATATATCTAATCTAAATCTATTCTGTTTCAGTTTAAAGCTATTACTCCTTGTCCTATCACTACACTCCCTGATAAAGTCCCTCTCCATCTTTCCTGTAGGTCCCCTTTGAGTACTGGGAGGCTGCTATAAGGTCTCCCTGGAGTCATCTCTTCTCCAGGCTGAACAACCCCAACTCTATCACCTTGTCCTCATAGGAGAGGTGCTTTAACCCTCTGATCATCTTCATGGCCCTCCTCTGGACCCGCTCCAACAGGTCCATGTCCTTCTTGTGCTGAGGACTCCAGAGCTGGATGCAGTACTCCAGGTGGGGTCTCACCAGAGCGGAGTAGAGGGGCGGAATCACCTCCCTCAGTCTGCTTTGTTTTGATGTAGCACAGGATGCAGTTGGCTTTCTGGGCTGTAAGTACACATTGCTGGGTCAAGCAGCAATAAATAAATTTCATAATACATATATTCATAATATGTATATGAAATACATAAATTTCATTTATGTAGACATAACTTGATACGAAAACTACTGTTTTGGCACTACAAACAAAATTACCTTTAATGTTGTTTTATAGATAATTTAGCTGGAAAGAGTTTATGGCACACCCTCATTCTGAATTAATTTTGTCATCAGAACAATGATAAATATAGCTAGCTGGTTAGCTTTGTGCTGTACTTCATAACCAAGCCAAAGGATACTCCATATCCCTAATTATATAAAGGATTTGATCAAGCTAAATTCTGGATGCCACCTTTTATTTTTAATATTTCTACCCAGACCAGTTTTTTGTTCTACAGTCTTATTAAGGATAATGTAATAAAATGCTGCTTCTGACCAAAAACCAGGACCTTTGCACCTCACACTCTCTGCCTCTCATCTGAAGGCCACAGTACTCAAGACAGTTTCACCAGATGATACCTTTAATTGCAATAAATTTCTGCGACAGTAAGAAATGCAGCTACATTAATTTATGTCTACAGTAAATTATACATTTTATTAAGAATAACTAAACTGTGCTATTCAGAGAAGAAAAAGGCGTTTAGCATTAGGATTAAAAAATTAATTTTGCAGGTAGAGCTATGTAAATAACTGATTGTGTTGATATGTCTGCTGCACAATGAAAAAATATTAGTATTTAGGGCAGATACAAAAATAAAGAATTTCTGTTTACTTACAGAAATCACACTCTCTCTATCCCCTCAAAAGATAATTCTCAGTGAAAGTAAACATTCTCTACTGGAGACAAAAAATTAAAGTTCTTTTAGTTTTGTTTTCTTGTTGTTAGATGTGGGGGGTTTTGTTTTGTTTTGTTGGTTGGTTGTTTTTTTTTGCTGTGGGTTGGTGTTGTTTGGGTTTTTTTTTAATTTAGCCAAATTTGGGGTTGAAATTTCATTTTGAAACAGCAAGTTGAAATGTCAAAATGAAGTATTTTGGGTTTTCTCCCCCCTACACACATCCCCTGTTCTCTGCCTCCTCCCCACACCTCTCCCACTCCTCACCACACACTGTTCAATGAACCTGGGCAGAACTCAAGGGGTGAGTTTTGTCCCAGACCAAACTCTCAGGCTCTAAAGGCAAGTAAAACAAATCAAGTCCACAGTCTTCATCCTTTTTTAGGCTCAGCACTGGTTTTTTACTCTACAATCATTCCCATTAAAATTGTCACATAAATTTTTACCACAGACATGCAGTCAGAGCAGCTCACCCTTCGTCAGCCATCCTATTAAAGGAAGCTTTCTGAAAAGTTGTTATATCAGTGTACAAAATCCACAATCAGAAAGAGAATGAAGAAAAAGGTCTGTATACAGTATGTATATGACAATGCAGTCCAAAAGACGAAGGATTATGGAAGAAAAAGAAGAGAGGAGAAAAAAAAGGATAATTTGATCATAAAATAAGAGTAGGGAAGCAAAATTCTCGATGAATATTACTTCGTGAAATTATGCCATATGTTTCAATTCTGTCTCAAATTCAGCCAGTTTACAACTCCCTCTGTTGTCTTCCACCAGCTCCCAACCCTTCTTCTATATCCCCAAGCCACGTTTGAGTGTCTAACAATTTAAGTGCTCTGAGTACAAGGGTTTAATATAGCCATTAATGGTTGTTGCACACTAGGAATGCAACATTAACAACTGTTGCATCATTAAAGTTTTTCTATAAAGTATATAGAGGAAAAGGAAAATATAGCTTGGAAATACTTAAAGGTATTCTTCTCGTTAGACTAAACTGAGTACTGAGAACTGAAGGGGTGAAAAGCATTATCTAGGATCTTTCCTATTAAGTTATCCAAAACTGTCAAATGTAGATGGCCACTTTCACCTGTGCTGCAATAAAACACTCATCTTGCTGTGTGTATGTTTAAAGCATAAGATAAAGGGCAGTGTAGGAATCACACCCCAGCAAGAAATGTTCTGGAGGTCTTAGCACTTTGTCTTGTAAAACATAAGCCAATATTTGCAGGGGTTTCAGTTGCAGTGCTGACTTCTAAAGCATAACATAATACTTGCTATCCAGTAAGTTAGAAAGCTCAGGCTCTTCTTGTGCTTTGCATATCCCATCCACTTCGCCCTTCCAGGAAGCAACAAATGTAGCACCTGTGGTTCCCTGCACATTTTGTCCTTCTTTCAAACTGTAGCAGATAAGTATTGGGGAAGCCAAGTACCTCTGTCTGCACAAAAAGCAAGGCAGAAATTAACTCACAGCTCTAAGTCGGGTCAAACAAGACACATGACAAAGCAAAAAGAGGCTTTTCTTCCGCAATGTGCCCATTTGTTTTTACGCTATTGTTTTACAGCTGTGATGTTAAAGCCACTGCTGCTTTGAATCATTAAAGGTTGTGGGTTTTTTTGTTTGTTTTTTTTCCGTAAGTGTTCTTTGTCTCAAGCCTTCTGGGCACACAACATATTTGTTTTCTCTCTTTAGGTTAACCAAATATATCTTCAGTCATCTTTCCTCATCCTTGTTACTGCACATTGCAGCGAGAGATTATTGCCTTGTGAATCTTTTCCATAAATCATTGAGAAGACAATTTCTTGTCAGGACACTCATAAGTTCCTTGCAAATTTCATTTCTAAATTTTAAGCACAAAATAACTTGTTTTGCTTTGCTATGAACTTTTCCAATCCCATCGGCTTTTCACGAAGTACAGCTGATAAGGATCAAACTACTTCAGGAGGATAAATGCTAAAATAAAACTACTTATTAAATCATTAGAAACTTACCCAAAGAGAATTTAAGTAATACTGTGAGTGGCAAAAGTGGCAAGCCCATCTGGGTGAACTACGTCTAATATACTTTAACATTTCCTCTGTTTAAAATTGTCACCAAGTTATTCAATACTGCATCCTATAATCTAATGTTATTTATGTTTTCCATCCTGTATCTCTAAGTAAAGGTGGCTTAGCATTGTCCTGTAGCACAGTGTTTGGTTTGATACATCTGGTGAAAACTACAGGCAGCATTTTTTCAGAAGAACTAGAGGATTTGCACGTTTACATTTATCTCTATATCATAGTATGAAATCAATCCAAACAGGTCCCCAGATCCAAACCATTAAAAACTTCCATGCATTTCTAGACCTGCTGTTTTGAAAAACAATGATACACGCTCATCTTGAGAATGACTGTAATGAGTTTCATAAGGTATCTTAGGTGAACACTTTTGTTATTAATTGAATGCGTCTTTGAAAAACAATCAACCCACAGGGGGAAACCAAAAAAGCACAGCTCTCCCTTTAACCTAAAGATATACTCATTCCCCATGCAAATGTCTTAAAGGCATTTGACTTTTTCTCTTTACTTTAGCTTTCACTTCTATACTGATAATTGAGAAATCTAGTTTCAGCCTCTCCTGTTGTGTCAGGATTTGCACCTCTGATTTACATGGATAGGCATCATCCTCAGCTTAGCCCTTCCAAACGTAATGTGGGTGAAATGCATGGCTAGCTAGGATCTTAGAGCACACTTTAATATTGACCTGATCACCTGGCCAAATTCTCGGCTCAGAATCATCGTTTCTTTCTTCAGGTCATCAAAACCCCCTTCTTTAGACTAAATTGTGCTTATCCCCCATATTGACCTGAAAAGATTCTCTCCCAGCCTTATTTTCAATAAATGACAGCATTGCACAAATAATCCTTTCTCAAGTTGCCCAGTAATTCTAAAATTATGGGCTAGCAGGATACTGGGCCCGGGCTCTACCTCCTCTCTGTGAATTGACTAAAGATACTGGTGAGACACTAAACTAATCCCTACAGTGTAGTAGATGCTTGCAGCCATAAAGTCTTTTCTGCTCCATAAAGGGATGATGTGATTCCACACAGCCCTTAGTATACACTGTCCTGAAGTGACACTGCTGAGCCATTTGTGCACAGCAAGAAGTATGAATCTGTCTAAATGACTGTTATTAAAAGTATAATGTTGTTTCATGACAACAGTAGTTTCACTCCACATGAAAACAGCTCTCAACAACAGAAATAAAAATAAAAGGAATGGAGAGTACTAACGGGGTGAAAAACACTCAAATCCTTTTCCTCTTAGCTATGTAAAGCCAAATTATACTATCACAAAAAAATATGATGCTATTTACAATAAGCATGCAACTTCGAAATTACATTACACCTGTAGACTACTTTAACATGGTAATTAAGACTACACAGTTTCTCCCTTCTTTTTTCATATAATGTTAGTTTATATTATTAAAAAAAAATAAACCTTCTTGTATTTACAAATAGCAGTTATTTACCTTTACCTTTGTTTTCTCATACAAAATGCAATTTTTGATGATATTATCCCACATAATAAATGCTCTAGTTTAGTCCTGCCAAGAGGACAATTGTTTTGCCTGGCACCATAGAGGATTTGGGTAGGCAGGAATTCACTTCTACGCATCCTCCTCACTCTAATCATTAAAAATGCCCTGTTAAATGTTTGCAACCTGCATTTGCGTCTTGCCAGGAATTCAATTCCCATTTTCTATTGTCAGTCATCACATAAACATAATCCTGCCAGCAACCAGGCATCAAAAATATGTTATTCCAGAATGTTGTTTCCTTAAATTAACTTTTTAGAACTGCACCTGGAATTTATTCTTAGCCAGAAATGCATTGTCTGTATTTGCTCAGAAGTAAATACAAACTATATAAAGGAAGTTGCTCTTAGCCATGTTCTGCTCAACCAACTAGACAGTATCTTTGTAAGATTTATCTTAATAAAAATGTATTTATAATATGCAAAAAACTTACCTTTCCAGAGTATAATACAATAAAATTAAAGTATAAAACATGTATGTTCTTGTTCTGCAGTGTGCACTGTACTTGTGATTCAGCTTATTTTCTGTGGTAGTGGAGTCGGAACACAGTGAGCAATATCTATAGCTTAATCTTCCCCAGCATCCATTTCCCTTTATTTGTCCCAGGAGGAAAAGCAGTACTGTAATAGAAAAAAAATAAGTGTGTGCCATTCCAAGGGTAGAGTTGTCAACATAGTTTCTTAGTAAATAATATGGATAGTGTGTTCAAGCATGCCACAGAAAGCAAGACTTCTGGAGGAAAGATACAGATTTTTTTTGTAGTGAAATGACTTAATTTTTCTACACAATAGCAAATGCCCAATTATACAATAAGCATCTAAGTATGCAACTATCATGAGAAAAAAAGGTCAACGTTATCAAAACTGAGTAGCACCTAAAGCATAAGACTCTGCAGGAAAAATAAATAGGCAGAACTGATGATGCAAAATAGCACAGTCTGACTGATTGTGTGTGACTGTGGCCTAAGATTGTTTGGTAACACCGTAGAAAGGTCTTGCTCCACAGAACAGACTGAAGTAGACTATGCAAATGACAATGAAAGATTATGTGATTACAAATATCTAATAACAAAAATCTAGTAGCACACTGTTAAACAGAGATGGAAAAAACATCTTCTTGGAATACTTTTGCTGCAGGTAGTTGTGTCAAATGATTTAATATCTTTCTCTCCATTATTCCTGGAAAGGATTCTTTTTTTCTATTTATTTTTTTAAAGGACTGCTTACAGTTCTTACAGTACAAATCAATGTTGTACTTTATATAACAAATTTATAAAATTAATTAATACATATTTTTTATTCTGTATTTATTTACACAAAATCACAGGATTGTTTAGGGTGGAAGGGACTACTTGAGGTAATCTAGTCAAACTCTTCTGTTCAAGCAGGGTCAGTTACAGCAGGTCATCCAGGCCTGTGTCCAGTCAGATTTTTAATATCTCTACAGATGCAGACTCCACAACCACTCTGGGCAACATGATCCAGTGATATCTGCCACTTTGACTTATTTCTGATACCCAGCTGTGTACATTTTGGGGTTTTGCTGCATTTCCAGACTCAACATACCTAACAATCTTTATTTAACTTTGTTCCACTATCAATATCCACAAAACCATAATGTTTGTATCATCAATGAATATCAGTAGCAGGGTTGTAGTCTACATTGTTTTATATATACTGCAAAAAATTCTCACAAAATTTGAAAGAATCCAGCCACACCATGAGCAAATTGTGACTGAACAGTATAAAAATATATTTTTACAGTATTTCCTACTGCATTATTTGTAAAAATGCACAGAAAATGAGGAGGGGGATGACAGACCATTACAGCTTTAATTGCATTCATGCCAAGTTTATATTTTTCTTGTAGGTCAGGGCAACCTCTATCCATCACTGAAATTCTCCACATACAAACTTCCTGAAGAGAAGTTGCTCCTGAGGGCCTGCATCTTGAGTAGCAAATTCCCTCTTTATCTAATTCCCTATAAAAATGTATTTTTTATCTTCCAAACCTTTGTTTCTTCCTTTAAACAGAACATTATTTTACTTACAATGATTTATTATTGTTTATTTTTATTATCGCTAGAGATTCCATGGAAGAATAGAACAATGAAATCAAAAGAGGCCGATGTACAAGATGTATTCTGTAGTGCAGGCAGCTGTATAATTGTTATCTTTAAACAAGTGTAAGAATTTCTAATGTCTAAGCTAGTCATTCTGAATGCTACAGCTGCTGTTCTGTCAGGTAATTGTTACAGCATGGTATAAAGGCACTCAGTGCTTTCTCATCAAGGTGTTACATGTGATTTTCCATTTACTCTGTGCTTCCTTTTGTTTCAATTTGAATTCTTGCATACTGAAAACACAAGAGTAAACAGAAACAATACTGCACAGCTTTACCAACCTTCCATAAGAAAGCAAAAAGGAAAAGATGCAAGAAGAGGATAACATGCTGACATGCAACCTAAGTCTCATGACTTTTCTGCCTTCCGAAGAACACAAAAACAAGATCAAGAAGCAATGCTTCCAGTATTAAGAAAAGCCATTACAAACTTACCCATTCTTTGTAAGGCACAGAAGGAGGAAATGATGCAAGCAAATTTTTCAGTAATTTACTCTTAAAGGGATGTCTTCTCGTGCAATTGTGGCCAGTGACATTCTTTTTCATTAGCTAGTCTTTTTCAAGGAGAGAGAATGTGCTTATCTTGTGCAGTGTAGAGGTATCAAATAAAGGTTTAAACTGGTGTAATGGTTATAACCTTTGATGAGCTACTTTGACAGAAAGTGCTGATGTTGCAGAGCCTGGTATTAACAACTGAGCTGTCCAGGTGTTCCATCCAGCCATTATTCACACTATTTTCTCATAGCCAATATAGCAAGAATCCTTGAATGTTTTTAACTACAGCACTGAACTCACACTTCTCCTCTCATCCATATACCTTCATTTGTTTCTGGGTTTATGATCTCTCTCTCCCCTCCCTTGTTCTACAAAGATGACTGGTAAGAAGGATGATGAGTCTCTGATTACTTTCAGGTTATTTTTTTCTGAGGCCTCTGATTCTAGCTGGGATTTTCATATGAATATAGCCCCATGAGTTAAAGTGTGAAAGGAAGACAGCTTTTACAGATTTTACTAGGTTGTTTTTAGTTGCTACACAGGTTGCTAGCATTGTTAATATAATAAAACAATTTTTAAAAAGAGCAAAAATTATGAGGTTATGATAGATAAGTTGTGGATCACAACCAAGACATGTGACTCTCTAAGGGGATTCTAGGATGTGTCAGGAGACATTTCTGCTGCATCCTACTTGGAAATGTTCACAAACTACACGTGGAAAGGATTTGAACTAGTTAATGCTCATTCTACCATTTAAGCATAAGTGTTATGAAAATGTTGACCATTTAAAAAATAATTTACATTTATATATACTGTAAATGTTAATCTACTACAGAATCCGTTCTCTTCAGTTATGCCTAAACCATGACTTCTTATTTTTTATTTCTGCCAGAAAGCTGCCAGGTGAAATTCACTGAAGAAACAAACATCATAGTACTGAATTGCAAAGACTCCATTTTTAGAAATCTAATTATAGGTTCCTTAAACATGCACAGTACATGCTGAGCCAAAGGCTCTTATCAGAGTGTTTTAGAAACTCCTGTCACCAAGGACACATAATAAAGAAGGAACCCAGAGTCAGATCCAGCTGACAGTACTGATAGAGTAAATCTGAAATTTATCTGTTCAAATAGCTGGAGTTGTTCTGTATTTACACCTTATTCCACAGCAGAATCTGGCACTGTAATATAACATAAGGTTGGGTTCTGTTTGTTTTAAAAATCCTTGTACTTTTCCACCTATAAAGAGCTACCTCATATTATTCATCCTGCATTTAAACCTGAACCAGCCTTAACTTCTCAAACTTAAATAGAACACTTCCCTAACTTTGAAGAAGTCACCATTTTCTCACTGTGAAATTACTGAGTAGAAATTATTGTTGGTGCTGATTTCCTTAATGAATCATAATGGAAGGTACCATTTAGAATTTTTTTTAAAAAGTAATTAATCTTTCATGCTCAATAACATGAAATAAAGTGTAAATTGTTGCCATGGAGAAGGGAAATAAAATACGGATACTCTTCTGTGGATGAGGAGGTCCTTGTTTGTCTCAATCATTGTATATGGAAGCACGCTGTGCACTGCTAATTAGCAACTTGAGACTTCAAAAGCAAATAAGAACAAGCTGATTATAAAAATGAACTTGCTCCACCCTTTGACTGATGACATAAGGATTCTCCTGATGAAAGAAGCATGGTATTGTCAATATAGCAGGGATTTTTTATATTATTCAAAGGAGTATAATTTCAATACATTTACAAATTCAAAGTTGAATTGACATTCTGTTGCAAAAACGCATTTTAAATCTCATCAAAGTCCAGAAAAGGTTCTACTAGAAATACTTTGTTTGGACTTTCCAAAAAATACTGTGCCCCTTTCCTCCTTTTTTTTTTTTTTTTTAATATCATTATTTGTAACAACTAGGCATAGCAGGTTAAGAAAGACATAACATCTTGTTTCTCACCATAAGATATTACTGCAGAGTTACAATAATAATTTATTTCCTCTTGTCTCAGAATTTAGGCACCAAGAGTGAAAGGAAGAAGTATCTTGCATGTGGCAGATGAGTGTCCCTCTCTGGTATCACAAAGCTTCCCCCATGAGAGACACAAGGCACAGTACAGAACTGACCCTGCAAATGTAGGTAGTTGAATTTTCCGAGCCAGAAATTCAGCATGAAAAGGAAAACATTCCTCCTATACAGATACATGCATGTACATGTAAACACACGCTCTCCCCTCCACCAAAAACTGGACAGCAAATTGCATACATCACTGTTAATTACTTCATGTGGCTGTAAAGCTAAAATATTCCTCTGTAAATATTTTACCTTTGGTTTATGCTCTTCATATAGCTAAAAATCTCAAATAGAGAATTTTTAATTCTTTCCTCTTCACTAAACACTACTAAAAATACTGCTTGCTTAGATTATTACCCTATTTCTGTTCATACCAGATACATGATTTTTTCTTCGATAGTTTCACAGCATCTGATAAAAGATTCTCTTGATAATTCTTCAGCGTCTTCCACAATTACTTCTTTTTGTCTTAGAAAAGAGTAAAATGAAAAGCTGACAAATGTCCAGACCTTCAGTTCTCCACTTTTTGCATGAGAATTTTCTTCTGTCATTTCCCACGAAGAAAAGCACTAAGGGCAATGAGGCTGGTGTTTTTTGAGGGTGGCATGGGAAAGAGAACTTGATCCCTTAAATACTTACTTATATCATCCATGTCGACTAGAATACATGACTTTGTGGCTGACTGGTGAAACAGAAGTGTATGGTTTATACGTGCAGTTAAGAAAAGGGACACATGGGCCTTGCAGACTCATTATTGGAATTATTTTTTGGAAAAAAAAACATTTAGGAATGGGTCTTGTAACAGAAAAACATGTGCCTTTCCCTAGATAAATGACAGTAAAACAGGAAATGAAGGTAAGATTATTTTTTAAGGGTCAAAAGTGCCTGATGTGCAAAGGTTTTTTTCTTAGAAAACACAAGGATGAGCTCCAAAGCTATAGTTTATAAATATAACCAAAGGCAGGGAAGGCATTGCAAGTCATCTCTTTCCTCTTACACCTTATTGAAACTAGCTAGGGAAGGACTGCTCTACTGCCAGCAGTACAGTGCGAGATTACAGGTTAACACATTCTCTCAAGGTTCAGGCTTCCTACTGACAGAGATTGACAACTCTGTGGCACCTCAGTGCTAACTCTGATATGCCACTAATATTCACAAAACTGGAGGAGTAGCCACTATCAGAAAGTGGCTCTTTCCAGTGGCAGACAACGACAATACACATCCCAGAAGTGCTATTTGAGGAAACCTCTGACAAAAAGTATCAGAAGTTATATTTGGTTCTCTGACAGAAAGAAAAACAGAGGAAAGAAAACAAACATGAAGTTCAACTTCATGCTGGATGAGCAAGCGCACTCCAAACCAGGTATGTGTATGCCCATCACCTGACAGACACTGGGAGGAAAAAGGACATTGCGTGGTAACAGCAGATCAGCTCCACTGGGCCGTGCTGGGGAGCAGCAAAAGTGGGGCTGCTCCACAAGGGAGGATGAATAAGGCCATCACTGCCAGTGTGCAGCCCTACAGCACCCAGGCAGGGCTGGGCTAGAGACGGTGACCGGACCTGTGACAGTCCCAGGTGGAGTAAGAGGGTAAATTAGAGCCAGGTTCCATCCAGCAGGAGAGAGGCCTGCCGAGAGACCTACCTACAGCATGCAACAAAGGCCCGTGCAGGAGACAGGGCTAGAAATGGAATGGAGAGAGGTGCTGACACTGCTGATACTGAACTTGCTGATACTGAACTGTACCTAGCAGAGGCTGCTGTGATTCATCTGACACCACCCTTCGTACATGCTCCACAGCTACCAAGTCAGACCCATAACTTCGACTGACACTGACTGTTTTTGGAGCACAAATACAAAAACTTAATAATGCATCAAAAGATAGCTTTTATGGGACCTAACTTCTTTCCAGTCTTGAAAAGAAAAAACATAAATTCAGAAATGACTAATAATTTTGTTTAATATGTTCACACATTTGATTTACAAGATGATGCAAAGTTTACTCATTGTTAAGTATATGGCTACATAATAGGACCCTGTTATTCCTGTTGTATCTTGTTATTCAGGCTGTGGACTTTTCAGTGCAGAGACTGGCTCACTTCATATTATTTATGCAGTGACCAGCAAAACCAAAATTCTCATTACTCCATCCAAGCATAACAGTTCTCTAAACAATAATACATCATAATAATGGACGCTGGTATAGTTCATCTTGTGTATATGTGACACTCTCCATCACATGAAGAGATATGAATAAACATGAATTTTCAAGCATTGCATCACATAAAACACACTGCGTTTGAAATGGCATCACTGTATCATTACAAAATGCATACTGCCATTTGAGAATTGAGAACTTTTACATTTGTGGGAAAAATTGTAAGGATAAAATCTGCAGGAAGACTGAACAAAGAATGGATATAAAGCATTATTTGATATAGCTACATTTCTGAAAATGAGAATTTCCTCTTGTAGAAAGAATTTCTGGCTAAGTCTCAGAAGAAATTCATACCAAAGCCTATCTTTATTCCCATGGATGCCCGATGGGAACCAGTTTTCAAGTATCCTATAATATTTTTTAATAAATTTACAGAAGTATGTAGCATATGGTGTTAAATTAATAGTAAATTGCTTGAAGGCATACAGCAGGGTTCAACCCAGCATAAAATACAAGGGTCAAATTTTTTTCCTGCTTGTTCCATGTATAATCTTGAGCAACTCACAGAAATAAATGGAATGACTCCTAACTTAGAAGATACAACTACAAAACTGAATTTTCACACAAACAATTTTAAATTGCTTAAGCTTTTTGAAAAACACAACAGCTTTATACTACTGCAACAATTATGGTACCTCATTTGAGTCACCATCCCTGGAGGTATTTAAAAGACATGTAGAAGTGTCACTTAGGGACATGGTCTAGTGGTGGACGTGGCAATGTCAGGTTTGCAGTTGGACTCGATGATCTTAAAGGTCTTTTCCAACCTAAATGATTCTATGATTCTATAATTCTGTAATTTGGTGCTTTTCTGAGCATTTATTTCTGTATTCTATTTTAACTTGTAGGGATGCAGTTCCTCTGAATAAAGCTATGGTAATTTACTCTGGCTAGAAATGTGGTTCATGATTAACTTTCAGAAGAAACATTTTCTATAATGATTGACCACAAGATTATTTGTTCTCTCTTAGTAGTAACAACACTAAGAATATGCTAACAAAACTAACTCCTTATGAATAGCAGGGGATCCAAACCCCTTCTAATCAGTAAAGGTGCATAAACTATATTATATCAGTTTACAGGGACTCTAAGGAAGCCAAAGTACCCTCCACTAAAGTGCTTGCTCCTGATCATGATAGCGCAGAACAGAGCAGTGTCCACCTCACCATAGCATACCCCATTTTTGAAAGAAAATCAATCTAGTTTGCAGTTAAGCTTGCTCTGGGACTCAAACTAGTAGTGCTATACAGTTTTCAGCTTTGTGACAGGTCCAATGAACTAAGGGGGCACTATTAGACTTTTGGTCTGCTGGGACTCTGGAACCCAAAGCAGTAGATTTGGGCAGAACTGCACTGCACTGTTTTCTGCAGACACAACAGCTTGTCTGAAGCTAGGTTGAGCATCAGTGTACTGTGCAAGTATGTCACAGGACTTTGCCCATGTCAGTTTATCAGTTCTCCAGCATCCACTTACAAAGATATTAAAAGTATATTCAGCTACTTACGGAGAACTGAGTAGTTTCCCACAACAGTGCATATTTGAGATGTGTTTAATTAATATCTCTTTTTTAATCTTCATAACTTGGACACAATCATGTAAAAAGCAATGTGAGCTCCTAATGGAATAAATTTAGATACACGTACTTTCTGAGCATTTCTGGCTCTGCAATACAGAGTTACTAATTTGGAGGTCTCTGAATTTATCTGACAATGTATCAGCTTCTAACTGCTAATAATTCAAGACTGTAATTGACTTTTTCCTGCGACACAAATCTGTAGGACTACTTCAAAGTGCTTCAGCTAGATGATAAAGCTTAAAAATGAGAAAGCTGTGCCCATCTAATAAAAGGCTCATAAGGTTTATCTGAAGTTTCCTAGAAAATACAAGTTCAATTTCTGTGGAAACGATTTTTCACTTGCATTCCCCAAGGTCGGTAAAACCCTCCTTTCAGAATGCAATTGCAGAGTACAAATGCAACACTGTGAGCAACTTTTCATTATGCTGATTCCTGTTTCAAAATTTGCATTCCACCTTCCCAGCAAAAGCAGTGACAGGAAAGACCAGAGGTTAAGCATGAAGTTAACTACAAAATGGCAATTATGGTCATGAAAAGGAAGGAATGAATCTTATTTGTAAGGGTCAAGTCATTATTTGAGTGGGCATTTCAAGTGGCAGCTAAGGCTTTACACAGCTCCCATGGGAACACACCCTGATGCCTCATTTTTAGAGCTTCTGATAAGCCTGCAACCTAATATAATTAAAACTGTTGCCTCCAATTTAATTTTAAAGAATATTAATATTTACAAACTGATCTAAAAAATCTTCAGAGGAAATGTCAGGATTAGTGAACCTTCTTCAAATGCTGAGTGGAGCAATTCCCTTAAAAATCATAAGGATCACAAAGTTTGATGAGAAAGTACCTTAATTTTCCAAGTTATTGCCTTATTAGCAGAGGTTATCATACAAATTCTGCTGTCATTCTTCAATTCATACAAATTGTAATTGAGTTGATGCATGGTGCAATACCAGAATGTGTTAAAACCCAAATAGCCTCAGCAAATTCCTCCCAATCAAAGCAAGAAAATTCCTCAGTTTCCAAGAAAAGCTGCAAGTGAATATCAGGTAGTCCAACTAGTTGCCAATTCATTAATATAATATGAATAGATCAGTATTTTGACATATGTATGTTTCAATAAGTGATGAATAGTCACCAAGGATACTGGGAAGCACTTAAATCTAATAATCATGACTACACTGCCTTTGACTAGTTTATCAGAGACTTCTGCTACTTGTCAGCATCAAACTGGTGCTGTGTATGCAATAATATTGAGAGGAATGATGCAATTTATACAGAAAATCTGTAAGATACCAATGTCATGCTAATTTATACCCACCAATTAAAGACATAAAACACAAAATGCATAACAAAATCTACTAGTTTATCAAATAGTCCAAAGTCCTAGACAACAAAGCATGGAATTTTCCTTTTATACCTTAGCTGCTTTCAGTTATTCTCTCCAGTAGTCCATGAACTTTTTCTAACCACATCATCATGAGGAGTTTAAGGACTATTTTTTTTCGTGTCAGACTGACTGCATTCCCATGACTGCATTACCAGACTTTTAACAATAATTTAAATAGGATGCTAGAGCAATCACTAGGGCAATGAACTTAATAACCTGTCTTTGTAATTAAAATCAGAAGAAAAATGCACTTGGAGCAAAACTGCAGTACAGCTCAGGACCACACTGATTATACCTTTGAAAACTACTGTCCTCTGAGCAAGGTTAATGTAACTCTTAAAATCCTAACCTTAAAATCTTCAAATTGCCACTCTAGTGTCATCACACTGGTTTCCCTAAGGAGAGGCAATGAATTGCTAAATAGCTACTTTCAAGCCTAGGAATCATGGAAATCTTAACACTTCATCAAGTTACAATGATTTGCCCACTGAACAGAAAGTAAATATAAATCAACAATATGATCCTGCAACAGTGAGACTTAAAGAGACTTTGAAAGTGTAATAGTTGCAAATCAAATTAAAGGATTAAAAGTGTTAGAGGAACTTAGATGTCTTTATTGTTGTGTCCAAAATTATCACTCTGGGGGTCTCCATAAGAACCACTTTAGCATAAATGCTTATGTTTTAGTAACAGTTGTAAAATATGACCTTTTAAAACCACTGAAACAGCTTCTTATTTTTAACTACCTACATCAAAGGAGGCATTAGACCTTTCTCACATTTTATTTCCCTTCTAGCACCTCCTAACAAGGTTTTACAAAGAACAAATTATAATGGAGTCTTAGCAGGATATTAGACTCAATGTTTCTTTTCAAGAGCAATGCAATTATTCATATATCCTTATGTTCTGGTTTTCTTTCAGCAAAGTAAAAATGTTTTAATTTAAAGAAAAAAAAGTTCTCCTTTGATACTTTATGGGAAATCCATACTTAAAAAATTACTGAATGGGCAGCAGGGTGTTTTGTTTTATATTTTTTCTTCAGGGAAACAATACATTGGTGTTATAAACCATAGAAGACTTTGGTTTGCATGGATAATTTACATACAGAGAACAGGCAAATGCCAATGTGCCATTACCTCTGTGAATAAAGCTCAGTTTGCATCAACCTCTTAGACTCTAAGACACAAAAATGGGCTACCAAGTCGCACACAAAGGTCTTACAAGGGCCTCCTGAGAAAAGCTGAAGGCTAAAATAACTCATATATATTTGGTTCTGTCTCTTCAAAATACATCCCCACAGTACAAACAACAGTGAAAAAGACTGGGGCAACAGATTGCTGGCATGGGCCAGCGGCAAATAAATAACGTTTTGAAGAAAAATAATTAGGCTCATCCCCAATCCTACACAGTATATCAGAGCTCTTAAATGAAATTTCTGACATAACTACATCATCTTAGTTTAATGTGGAAACTTTCTTTTTAAAAGATAAGAAAACGTGGAGATAATGGAAAGAAGAATAAGAGGAATACTCACTATTGCTTTGAAAAGCAGTGGAGAGTTGGCCAGCTGTAGCTGGTAGAAGAGGGAGAGAAGAGAAAGACCAAAATGTTCTGTCTCCCACAAGTATTACTGATGTTATGAATATATTGACCCCGATAATCTCCATGATTTAGGCTCTGGGATGAATTGACTTTCTTGCAACTGTTGGATGGGCACAGAAGATCAACCCTCAGTGCCTGGTACTGGAACAAATTCCTTGTACGACCTTAAGCGCATTGACAGATTGATCATGAGGTCATCCACCTTATATAGAGAACGAACTATGCTCAGGTTTTGGATCAAATTCTTAATTTCTGGGAAGTTGTTTTCCTATTTTTCAGATCTCTGGGATTTCACTTTTCCCATGTTTTATCCAGTCTTACCTCTTTATACTGCATCGAAGGTAGGAATTGGTTCTTGCTCTAATCCAGAAGGACAAAGTACTGCAAAAGGTGAGCAATAATTGTTCAAACTCTCTACTGCAATACAGGTAAGAAAAGATATTACATTTTAATATTTCTGACCCTAATTCCTTGCTAAAAATCTGAAAGTGTTTTATTCCTATCATTTCTGTCCACAGCACAAGACAGTTCAGCAAGAACAGACATAAAAAACAAAGCCAGATAAGGCATCACTAATTTTTCCCTCATATTTTGCTTCCACTATACTTATGACATAAAATAAAAATACTGTTTATGCCAAGAAACTGATTAGATCCAAGGAAGCTGGTGGAAAAATTAAAATAAATAAACCTGTTATGGAATTCAGGGTGTAATCTTTTTTCCTGTCCAGTCGCGAATACCTCAAAATCATCTTTTGGATCTTTGCTTTTTGCTGTTGTCTTCATACTAGCCTCCCCATATTTTCAAGAGTAATGAACAAAACTACTATTTTTCTGTGCTGCTATTTTTTTCTGTTCTGTTTCAGAATTTTTACAACACTAAAAGGAAGAAAAGGTGTGAGTCTAATTATGACAAAAGGCTAAACAGCACCTCATCTCAAACATAAAAAGTAAAACCTCTAATTTTAACAGCTCTCATTTCCTCTCTGATTAAGGAAGAAAATAAGAACAGTTTGCAATGGCTTCCTGATCATTAGATTTTGTTAAATAATTGAAAGACAATATATGGTGAATAATTTAGTAATTATTCATGTCAAGGACACCTATTCCAACAACTCAAAAAATTCTATTTGGACTGCTATAGAGTTGTTACAACACCTTATTTAAGTGATTAGAAGGCCTTTGTTTGATGAAAATTGACTATATTTATCTACTATGGCATGGATCAACATTCCATTTCATTTCTAAGTATCAGCTTTAGTTAAATTTTATTATCTGGCATTTCAGAGTAAATCCAAGATAATTTCCTTTCTTTGTGCAGTACTTCCGGTTTATGAGAATAAATGAAGGAGGAACATAGCCAACTGTGATTCTCTACATGGGTTTCTCTGTATTCTGAAAACAATAAAAGGTTAGAGCATTCCCAGATCTGCTGGGTTTTTATTGTGGGGTTTTTTCCTCCCCAGGAGTGTGCATGTGTGTGCAAGGAAATAAAAAAAAAAAAAAGAAATTGTACCTGTTAATTAAAGAATTTACTAAGACCTAAAATGCATGTAATTCACTTTATAATTTACTACACAACCAGTTAGAATAGTTAGAAATAGCCATCTGCATTTTCTTCAAAATACTGCCCTGCAGAATAAGTGTTGAAGTCAATGGATTTACACTAAAGATCTGTCTAATCTATAGTTTTGGAACAAAAAGATAGTTGAATACTGAAAGAAAAAAAGAAACAAACAAACAAAACCCCACTGCCAAAACTTTAACTTGAACAACAACTTTCAATCATCAGATAATGAAAACCAAAATATACAAAGTAATATATGTTTTTTAATGTGATTTTTGCCATTTCTAGTTTATTCTCTGTCTCTTCTGATCTTGTTTGAACAGTTGAGAAAAATACTTTGGTTACAGAAAAAAAAGATATTCACCCAAAAACTCTCTGGTCAGCTAAATTCTAGTAACATAAAAAAGTTTGCAAGCTAAAACAAAAAGCACAATGCATCTATACACTCTGAATGACAAAGAATTCCTAAATTTCCATTTGGGGACAAACACATGATTACATAATTAGGTAAGTATGATTAGAATTATGCTACTTTAAATTGGAAAACTGCCATTTAAGTTAGAAACTCAAAAAAAAAAAAAAAAACAAAAAGCCCACACCCTGTTTGTGTGTTGTGGTGCAGACCCGGCCCCAGGCCACATTATGGTGTCGGGACCAGTCAACATTGTGTTCCTGTCTTGATGATAAGTGCAGTGGGCTGAGACAATTTGGCACTTCCTTATCTTGGCCACAGGTGCAGTGAGTTTGGAGAATCAGGTACTTTCTTGTCCTTGTTACAAGAAACTGTGAGTTAGGACGATTAGGCACTCCCTAACTGTGCCTGAAACTCAGGTACATTTCTGCAGGCAACAGGAAACTCCCGCTTCCCAGATCGTAGCCCACTCTGGAAGATACCAGAATTAACTGACAAGAATTGCGGCCAAGATTGAAAAATAATGACCAAAGTCAATCATCTTGCGACCCTATAAATAGCAATCCTAAGTGAGACCCTTTGAGCTCTCTAGGATTGCAGCAGGCTGTGACCCAGCACCTCCCCCTCAGTAGGGATGCTTCTTGGGGTAGATTTCACAAGGATATTGACGTATATATTTCTCAAGGATATTAAAGTGCAGATTTTATGAGGATGTCACAGGTAGATTTTGCGAGGACTTCACAGTAGACTTTGTGAGGATTTCAGAGATTTTCTGCTCACAAATGCCAATGAAGGAAAAAGAGCAATTCACTACTATTGGATTTCTTGAGGTTTCAAAGATCCGTTTGGTACCAATAATTTACTACTTTTTGCAAAAAGAGAAACATCTTAATTATATAGGTTAACCTCTATATCTGTTTGTGTGTGCTTTGATTTAGGAAACTGTCGTAAGTCTTGGGTGAACCTTGCCATTTTTGAATCTTTAAGTTGCTGTGTTGATTATAGCAAATATTGTTAAATCACTTTGGTCATTGGCTGATAACTAAATATTGTTAAAAATCATACAACCTAATCCTGTGTTAATAAATACTAAATTGCTGCTACCTCAAAGTTGTGCGGGATCCTAAATTAGCATTCACGACAGTGGGCCAGTATCATACTGACATCTAGGTATCTGTTTCTAAGAAAACATGGATAATCTGGTATCAATGAAATTAAACTCATGCTGTAAAATACTGACAAAAAAGTAGCAGGTTCTAGCATAAACTGCTTAGACTTCATGCTCCTAGAGAGGAAAATAATCTGACAGCCTCTCAAAAGTGTTGATTTTACCACTCTGTTGTCTTTACCCCTCTTGAGTTTAATCTCAGACTGTTCAGAGTTCTACTGCTTCTAGAAATGCAAGCAATGCTGGTGTCAGGAAGTAGGCTCATTTACCATATGACACTTCAGATATAATACGTATTTTAGCACTGCTCAATAACCAGAATTACTTCCATATTTATTTCCAAATCATGTCTCTTCAAGATTCACTATGGACCCATGTCTACATGGACCACTGAAGCACACCACAAGAAGCCTGAAGTTACATCCCAGAGAGCTAGTATATTCACATAGCACAACAGAGCCCAATACTGCTTTGAACCCAGAATGCAGAACATACATGTTAGCCTGGCACAGGTCCTGGGCTAGTAAGTCTATCTCAAGAGTAATTAGTTCAGGCTCAGCACCACGTAGACACGGCATCTTTGTAATGCTGCGTAAACATTATAGTTTCTCTTTTCAGCACAGAGAAAGTAACTGTGATACCAGAAAGATCAAAGAGAACTAGCCGTTCATACACCAGCACCTGTATGACCTGTTAGTGCCTTGGATTTACATGAAACAATGTCTTACTAACAAAAGCCCAAATAATGTGATACGCAAATAGGATCCCATAAAGTTGCAAAGCATCAGTAACACAGAAAAGGACTGAAAAATACTGGCAGACTGGTATGTCTCAGAAATTAGATGTTTAACAGGAAAAATACATTAAGCACTAAAGTGAATACTGACCCTTCACTGGGAACTCGAGTAGTCAGAAATACTGAGGGAAAGGACACTAAGTGACAGACAATTACCACTGAAATGGACCTGTGAAAAAAGGTGACTCGATCCCTAAGATGTATGAATCAATACTTTTACAGTGCTGAAAGACAGGCGATAGCACTATTTTAAAAAGACACTAATGACACCTTATCTAAATTGCTCAGGCACTCATGGTCAGAATAAAAGAATCCCAACTAGAGCAGCAGAGAGAAGAGCCATTTAGATAATCTAAGTGCAGAACCTTTACTGAGACAAGAGCACAGAAGCGCAAAATGAAGGCCCAGCTGGGATATGAATTTTGCAATGGAGATGGAAAGAAATATTCAAGGGCCCAAGCCTGTTACCAGCTATTATGTCCACTATACATCTGTACCGGATCTGGTTGGAATGGAGTTAACTTTCTTCGTAACAGCCCGTATTGTGCTTAGTTTTGGGTTTGTGACTAAAATGGGGTTGATAACACACCACTGTTCTGGCTATTGCTGAGCAGTGCTTGCACAGAGTCAGGGCTTTCTCTTTTTCCAACTCTGCCCCCCAAGTGAATAGGCTGGGAGTGGGAAGGAGGTTGGGAGTGGATACAACCTGAAGAGCTGACCCCAACTGACCAAAGGTATATTCCATACCATATAATGTCATGCTCAGCAATAAAAATGGAGAGGAGGGGTTTTTTTTGAAGGTGACCATTGCTCAGAGACTGGCTGGACATCGGTCTGCTTTTGGAAGGTGGTGAGTCGTTGCCTTTGTATTGCTTGTTTTGTGGGTTTGAGGGGGATGTTCTTCTTCCTCTTTCCTTTGCTTAGTAAGCCATGTTTATCTTGATTCACAAGTTGTCTTGCTTTTGCTTTTCCTATTCTTTCCCCTGTCCTGGTGGGGAGTAGGGGAGAGAGTAAGTGAACAGCTGTGTGGTACTTAGCTGCCAACTGGCCTTAACAAAAACAACCACCACCATCACCTCTTGGCTGCACCCTGACTCAATCTGCAAATCATATGTTGACGCATCTCTCTCTTTCTTCTCTGATTTTCAGAGGAAGGGAAAAAGCACATTGCCAGAAGAATGCCACAATATATTTCAGCCATTTCCTGGATATGGATGACTAAGGATACAGAACTGTCAGGTACCTATTTACAGAGTAAATATAATCCTCTGTAAACCTGAAGAATGAATGCATACACAGAACTTTCCTATTTTTTTATTCCAATACCTCAGCTGGTCTAGTAAAAGCCATTACTTCTCTCTGGAAACCTTGTCCATCTCTTGTGAATACATAAATAAGAGGACAAAGGGAGGTAAGGGTGGCACAGACACAATCCATACAAGCTCTCAGTATTCACATTGAGCTCAGAAACTCAAAGTGAGAGATTCCAAAAGATTCTCCCCATGGTATTACAGGACTGGGGGGGAATTTGTAAGATGCAGACTGATAAATTTGTGAATCGGTATATAACTGCTTTCGGCAAGCGCAGCAGACTGCATTTTATAGCCTAGAGCTGGAAGAAATCTCCTATACAACACACTGCCAAACACCACTTTTTCCAGGATTAAACGCATGGGTAAATGTATACCTTAGATCAATCACTCAACTCACGTGCTTCTCTGTCTTCAGGAAAAGGCATTGAATCTAAATTTCCATGAAAGTCTTTCAATATAAAAGATGACAGAAAACCAACCTGTCACCATTTTTTATAGATAACAACCAGCATACAGACAGAAATCTCTGTAAAGCAATTTGAACCAATTTTAGAGAAAATAGTTTTACTTCTCCCAAACAAAAGAAATACGAACATTTTATGTCATAATCACTATGAGTAGATAACCTCCTTTCACGAATTCACAGGATTGCACTCTTTTTACTGCATTTTAGGTAAAGAGCCTCATACCTCAATCACATCTGCTTCAAAAAGGAGAATGCAAAGTCTATATTACTCTAATTTATTGCCTGCAGTAAGCCACATATTACACACTGGAAGACTCTAGTCTAGTCCAGCCTCAGTTCATCTTCCTCCTACTAGCCTAGAACACAAGGAGCATTCTACCCTTTCAATTGTAACATAAATGGTAGTAAGAAAATATTTTTGCCCTTGTATAGTAGTACAGGACTGGCAACAATTTTAGCCCCAAATGCTACAGAAGTAGATGTAGCAATCTTGTTCGCTTTATAAAAAAAAAAAAAAGAAAATTTCCAAGAGTCATACCTTATAGTATCCACCAAGACAAAAATCATGTTACATCAGCAGTTTGCATATATTTCCTCTAAGGGTTGATAGTTCTTGTGTTGTTATAGAGCATGCAACTTATTTTGGAATTAGCTTTGTCTTTGTATGACTGTGATTACACAGTAAATCTACTGTCCAGATTGCACTGTTACTAATGCATGTCAGTAAATTGTAATTCTTAAAGACATTTCTGGTATAAATAAAATATGTTTGCAGCATATGAAAGGAGAAGTACTGAATATAAAACAGCATCCTCACCATGCATTACAGTAAGAAGGGGTAAAATATTTTGTTACTAAATACAGGCCTAGGATTTTAGAAATTACAGAAATCAACAGCAGAACTTCCATAGAGATGTGAGCTTCATTTCCACCTCTGCCATGTGTTTGCTCATACTGTTCTTGGTAAATTATGTCTTCACTGTCTCCCTGATAAAGTGCATTATGTGGGAAATAATGCACTGTTGTTCACATCTCTCTTATACTTGCATGAAAAGGACAGAATATTATTGATGTTAAATAGTGTACTGGGTTCTAGAATTTTGAAGCAAACAATAGGTCTAAGCATGCTCTTTCAAAATATATATCTATTATAGAAATCTTTTTAATGGCAGCTTTAGAAAGATCAAAAGGAAAAGATTCGATTTTTTCTGTGATTCTGTGATTTTTTCTATGAACAGGAGAAATGTTTCAATACTCAAGTATCTAAAGTTACAGTTATTGTACTTTTTCACATAAAAGTCATTAATATATGACAATATGAATTGCAGCATGCCATGCTTTATTGAGTTTGTTATAATTGAGGAAAATAATGCATATTGCCTTACGTGACCATTACTTTCTTTCATCTACTGAAGAATGGGCATAAATTTAACATATAGTTTAATTTTGGTCTTATCAGAAATGGTGAAACAGGTCATTGACTTTTTTCCCCACCCTTCAAATTATGTCATGGTTCATTAACCCTTATACTACCCCTGTACAGTGGCTTTAATTATGAATGTGAACATGATAGAAAGATTGACCAGAAGAACAGAAAACGGATATTTCAAGTTAGGTAACACAATGAGTAAATTAAAATTATTATGACCCTGAAAAATATTAGGAATATTTTGACTTCATATCTGTCATCCAAAGTAGTTCAATACTCTTCATAAATCATAGATATAATGATTATTTCATAGAATCATAGAATGGTTTGGGTTGCAAGGGACCTTAAAAATCATGTAGTTCCAACCCCCCTGCCATGGGCAGGGACACCTCCCACTAGACCAGGTTGCTCAAAGACCCATCCAGCCTGGCCTTGAACACCTCCAGGGATGGGGCATCCACAGCTTCCCTGGGCAACCTGTTGCAGCGCCTCACCACCCTCACAGTAAATAATTTCTTCCTAATATCTAATCTAAATCTACCCTCTTTCAGTTTAAAACTGT
Source organism: Burhinus oedicnemus (assembly GCA_008921705.1). Classification (NCBI taxonomy): domain Eukaryota; kingdom Metazoa; phylum Chordata; class Aves; order Charadriiformes; family Burhinidae; genus Burhinus; species Burhinus oedicnemus. The sequence continues at coordinate 2,426,719 of VFFE01009068.1, read as the reverse complement.
TACCCCTCATCCTATCAGTACACTCCCTAATAGAGTCTCTCCCCATCTTTCCTGTAGGCCCTCATTAGGTACTGGTAGGTCGCTATAAGGTCTCCCCAGAACCTTCTCTTCACCAGGCTGAACAACCCCAACTCTGTCAGCCTGTCTTCATAGGAGAGGTGCTCCAGCCCTCTTACTGTCTTTGTGGCCCTTTTCTGGACTCGCTTCAGCAGGTCCATGTCTTTCTCACGCTGGAGGTCCCAGAGCTGAATACAATACTCCAGGTGGTGTCTCATGAGAGCGGAGTAGAGGAGGAGAATCACCTCCCTCGACCTGCTGGCCATGTTTCTTTCAGAAGATTCACAGAGTTGTCATACAGGTTGTGTAATATTTTCATAAAATAATAAAATATAATAAAAATTAAAATCTGAAAAAATTTCCTAACTACAATGGTAGCAATCTAAAACAGACCTTCTGTAATCTCTGACAGATTCTTTAGCATGAAGTAGTATTGTAGTATAACCCAGCCAGTGACTTTGTTCCACTGCAGGTATAACCGGAGTAACCTGGGGTCAACATTAAATATGTTTATTTAAGAACTGTGTCCTGGTTTGAGGTAGAACAGAATCAATTTTCTTTTCAGTAATTTTACTTTTCAGTTAAGTCTCTCCTAACTAACTGCACTTTCTGAAATTAACAGCATACTTTACAGTATCTGCTTCCAGAGTGATAAGGTCTGATGTTTATAGTCAATACCAAGCAATGGTATGCAGAGAAACTCTTGCTTATACTTAATGCTATAACAACCAAAGCCAGCCAACTTTCTTATGTGCCCCATTGGAGGGTCTGAAGAGGGAGAATGTAAAGGGGTCACACCTGTTGGGAGGAGCAGACAGGACAGGTGACCCAAAACTGACCGACAGGGTATTCCATCCCATCTGCCTCATACTCAGTATGAAAGCTGAGGGATCAAAGGGGTCAGCCTCTTTCTTCAATAGCTGGCATCCAAGGAGGACTCTGTCCATTCTTCTGCCTTTGATCCTGATCCATGTGTTCCCAAATCCAGTTCCCGTCTGTCAGTGAGTCCAGTCTGAGACTTTCCCAGTGCCTGCCAGTGATGTGACTGCCATCCTGGGAGCTCAATATTGGGTTTGTATATATTGTCTATATTTCACTATTTTTTTTATTGATATTATTATCTTTTCTTTTTATTATTAATATTTTATCAAAGTAGTTTTAGTTTCTCTTCAACCCATAAGTCTCTCTCCCTTATCCTCTCTCCTTTCTCTTCTGGGAAGGTAGAGATAGGTTAAAAGAGGGCATCTGTCATTTGTTTAATGGCTAGCCCAGCCTAAACTGTGACAAACTGATATGGCTAAGGGTTAAATTTCAGAAGTACCAAAGGAGAAAATTCCCAGCTATGGCTACAACTTACTTCTAGTAAGCCAAATAACACTTTATAAATTATCACTTCAGTCAGAAAATTGATCAAATTTATTGGATAACAAGAACGCACACGTATATATGTATGTACAAGTACATGTGTATGTAAAAACAGAAAACTTACCTTTGGCCTACTTCTTAAACGTATAACTTAAGAATTTGCTTAATTTGCTCATGCTTCCTCATCACTCAAAGTAGAAAGCAGTAGAAGGCAGGCAAACAGGTATATGTGTCTGACATGGTTAACCTGAAACCAAACCCTTTGTATGAGTACAGATAGTGATTTCAGTTTAAGAGCTCATAAGAGATTCCCCATGATGCCATAAGTTAGTAAATGTAATTACTGCTTATGAGTTAGTGAGATAATATATCACAAACAACAACAAGCTTTAAGGTGGGACCTGAGTCTTCAGTCACTAAAGACATTTCTCATACATCATCTAACTCTTTCCAGAGAATACTGGGGTATGTTGAATACATATGGTGAAACTTATCTGCAAATAAGCTGGGTTTGTTACTGAATACAGTACTTTCCAGCTTAACTTTGTTTATTTTTATCTAGTCTTTAACCTTGTACAGAAATTAGATTATCTTTTTACCTACAGCAAAAGAATTATTGAAATAGTTGAGCCCTAAAGAGTTGAAATTCATGTGAGTATAACTTCTTCCACTATGGAACATACTTGTACTGCTTGTTGTTTCTATAGTTGATAACACACTTCTCAGGACTTTAAAAAATTTCCCATGAAAACAGTGAATAAAATCTACAAAGTAGAGATGCAGAGTATAGATACCTTTACAGAAGAGGTGCAAAAGTGATTTACAGTTACTGACATCACCGTCAGAGCTAAACAATTCAATCAGTTTTATTCATCCAAGTGAAGGTTAAGAAAAGAACAAATAGTAGTACCTAACCAAGGATGAGTCTTCAGAAAGATAATATGTATTTTAAAGACAGACTAAATATGAGACCCAAACCAAAATTTGAAATTAGCTCGTTTCCAGACTAGAAAGGGAGGCAAAACCATCTCATCGCTGAAATACTTTGATAGTGTCTGCATCACTTTAAATCATTACTAAAATGAAACAATGCTTTTTGGAAGTTACAGATGTGATGCAAAATTACTTTTTTATTGGGGACCATCTCCTATGGATTATCAAAGCAGACATACATATAGTTTGTTCTGATCTTAAGTTGTACAACAGAATGTCATAGCAAGCTCAACCCAAACAATCAAATCATCTGACACAAACCAAAGATAACCTTATTTTTCTTTGTCATTTGATCCACATTTTTTTTTTAAATGTGCAGAAGAGAAACTATACTGAAAAAAGTGTAGGTTACTCAAACTCAAAATAACTAAAGTATCAAATGATTACTATTTATCTTTTACAGTGTTCGTTGTTTAAACCCAGTGGTCTAACAGTTATAATCAGTTAGCTTTCATTCAGTTGATAGCTTGCAGGTCTTGCTAAGATTTTAGAATGATTCATAATAAACTGAACTGAATGAATAATTAAAAAGTTATCATTATTTCCTTTATGCAGGATATTAATTGTGGTCAAAGATCATTTAGAGCACAGTTACCAGACTTTGTATGTATTAAACAGAATAGAAAAATGTGCTTTGATAGCCCAATAGATATTATGTAATAGCTGCAAAGACATAATTGTGGGAAACCTTAAATGATTCCTGTGAAAGCTTTTTGAAATGGATCGTGTTATTCATGAGCCACACAGAGCCAGGATGTTCAACCAGGGCTTCAATTATCCTAGTATCTGCTAGAAGGGCATTAAGGTTGCACACATAAATCTAGGAGATATATGGAGTGTCCTGAAGATGTTTTCTGGACATACGTGATCTATAAACCAAGGACAGTAGATGCTTTTCTGGACTGGATAATCCCAAAAGAGGATGAACTGATCAAAGATGTGAAAGTCAGTAGCAAATGTCAACATCAGTGATGAAGAATTTAAAGCTCTGAAAGAAGGGAGCAAGACAAGTAGTAGAATTGCATCACTCAGAATGATCCAACTGCAGAACTGAAGCTTTCCAGAAAAGTATACTTTCAGCAGTGGTTTAGGCTTTTTGGCACTTCAGGGCTTGTTTCTCCCCACCACCCACCCCAGCATTTTCTTATTTATGTTTTAAGGCTACATAAGAAATAGCTTAAACCTCCTCTAAATAACTGAGATGTCAACATACACTTGGAAAAAGTTTTTCAACTTTGTAGAGAGAATAAAAAAAAAAAACAAACCACATTTATACATTTTCTCATACTCCAAGAACTGATGGTCTAGTAGGTAGAATGCTCTTCTAAGGTATAAAAGGCCCATTAATTTACATAACTGCTCTGTCTCACAGAAAGCCAGGCTATGAAATGCAAGCTCTCATGCTTACTTGAGTGCCCAACTGGAATTTCTAGATTACTAGCTTAGTCTTTCCCAGATATATTTCTACTTTATATTAAAATTATTCACTGAATCCAACAGAGATAACAGAGATGGCTGAGGAACCTAATGGTAAGGCCATGATAAAATACCAGAACAAGGACTTAAACTTAAATATTAAGTATCTGAAGTATAAACTTCAGTACTTAACTATCCCTTGACTATTCTACAAAAGAGCTTTTTGTATTTTGTCATTCTAATTAAACATTCTCTGTTGAATCCGAGGAATCTCTCTCAGGTTAAATTCCATTCAAAGTAGTACACCCATGTGAAAAGCCTTCCTAAGCCCAATTAACTGAATTTGGTATCTAACTCTACTCGAGACTGGAGTTCACAGCATAATTGAAAAGAATATTCTAGAATTTGGGATGAGGGTTTTTTTTGGCTGTTTCTTTTTAATCAAAATGTTGAGAGAGCACCATTTTAATCCTACAAGGTGATCTCTCTAATCTTGACCCAGAATAGCATTTAAAACACTGTCTTTTCTTCAGGTCTAAGGGCATTTCATCTATGTGCTTAAAGTTAAGAAGATGCTTTTTTGGTTGATCAAAATCAAAGTAGTTAAATTTCACACTTTCAAAAGGATGTGGAGTTGCAGGTATAAGTACTAACTGCCATGCTGTAAATGTGACATAGGAGCTCTTGGCAAAATTAAGTTTCCTCAGAACACAGAGAAAAATTAGCATAAAGTGCCAAATGACACAGGGAAGACAAAAGATTAAGGATAGATTCATGAAACAAAAATTACTAGTATTTTCACTGAAATTCTAGTATAAAGATATAAAGCCTATGTAGACCTTCAGTGTAATAGCCAACTGTTTTCAGAACTTTTTTATGAATATCAGAGCTGTTTTCAGCTCATAATTTCTATTCACAGCTTAGTTAAGACAAATGTATGCTTGGGTTTGGAAATAGATATCAAGGGGTAATCTACCACCAAAGCAATGTCTCATTTAAACACAATAAAAACTTCATAGTATATATGTCAGCTTACTTAGCCATTATAACAATTCTGGATTTAACAGCAGAAAGACTTCAAAGAAGTGGGGCATTTCACACTTAACACATTATTGTGCACAGCTATAAACTTTATTTCCAGTTGGCGCAATGTAAAATACTTCTAAAGAAAGCTTTTATTTGTAAAGATATATTAGACTTGAAAATTTCCCATAAGAGAGCCATATGGGGTATTTTTTTAATGATCTATAGAAGCTTTAAAAGTTTGCAATGTCTTACGATTGTTTCACCAAAACTATAAATCAGCATTTGTGTTACATACGTTTAAGGCCCAACAGTGTTCTGGCAAGACTCTACTAGTTCAAAGTTTTGAACTTCAATTTCTCTGGGGAATTAAAAAAAAAAAAAAAAAAAAAAAAAAAAAAAAAAGACCAACATCCTCTGAAACAAATTCTCCTGTAGAAAATGAGAGAAGAAATAATTTTGTAAAACATTCTTCCCCTTTTTAGTGTTCCCCCCTGGAATCATGCTGCTTGTCTAAAACTATTTGACTTCTCAGAAAAATTCACAGGTTCCCCATTATAAAAATAATTTAAGATGCTTTAGCTGCTATTAAAAGGAAATGGTCTTCACAATGAGAAATTCATATGCTGGTTCATGGTTTGATATGGAAAATAGATCATTCAAATTATTTCCAAAGTATGTCAGTGTTATAGGGGTTAATATATATTTATTTATGTACACCTACATTTGTACTGACTAAATAAATGTTAATTATTTGTCTACAGCTTTCATTATCTTCTATGTATAAATTAATGCAGCCTTCAAGTTGTTGTTACTTATATCAAGTGGATGGTTCAAATGATGTATAATATTTCCCTTTTCTAGAACACAAGATTATTAAGGTTAAGAACATTCTTTCACAGGATCTGTTTTACAGCATGTTTGGAGATCACACAGGTCCATAAGGACGCCTGCAGAGGAAGGCAGAAGAGAAATACATATATAATTCTAGAATATTTAAAGAAAAAAATAGTAGTAAGTAATGACATGGATAATACTTTAAGTAAGTGCTCTTCATAGCTAGAACTAGGAGGAAAGTATTTTTAGTTTGATTTCCAAACAAAAATGTCTTTTAAAAAAAAAAAAAAAAGCAGACCAGACCATATTACTAGTGTAAACCGAGTGCTTGTGGTCTTACGATTTCTTATAAGTTGATAAAATATCAGCTGTATTTAATAAAGGTGCTGTTTTAATACTTAAATACTTCTAAATTCAGACAACAATGAAAAAGAATTAACCAGCTATTAAAAAATAACCCAAACATTATGTGAACGTGTATTTGATATACTGTTTATTATGAAATTCATTCTGCTAATAGAAAATAAATGGGGTTTCTGTATTCCAGAAGAAATAAATCTGTTCAACAATAAAGTCTAAAATACAGGAAAATTAAAATAGAAAGATTAGTCTATGTTAAGTATACAGAAATATTCAATCTACACATCCAAATTTATATTAAAAAGGGGAATAAATGCTGTCTTTTTATGGCCTCATCTATGATATAAATGTAACTAAGCACATATTGTATTTGCTTTCAGACAGGCCACCAACATTTCATCAAAATGATGATACCAGTTTCTGCATAGATTTAATTTGATATGTTTTGTGTGGTCTTTGAACCTTAATCTAAAATGATTACAAGAAGATTCTGTCTTCCACAGCACTTATTTATGCACAATGCAGAGTCAGCTAGCTAATAAAATGAGTGATGTTAGCAGCTCATAGTATAGCTACAAACAAATACTCCTGCTTTCTTTTTTGATTCTCTAGAAGACTGCACTCTAGATGACAGAACAGGATAGTCTGATTAGTGAAAGTCAGCAAAATTAAGCCTTTTGATTGTATGAATCACCAGTCTGCAAGAAACCAGATCTCTTTTTATAAATGTTGGAAGACATTTTATGTGAGCTTTAATTAGGGAGAATGCCACCAAAAAAGTTCGTTCTCCTTTCAAATTCATGACATGTTTGAAAAGAATGAATGCGAAGCCATTAAAATCCTAATAAAGACAAAATATTGAAACCAACATTATTGATACATATGTCACTGAGAGAAATTAAGATATTTACTTGCATTGTACAGACTGGTTTAGGTTGCATACCATTAAATATGCAACTTTTGCACCTCTTTATCAATTCTGTTCCTTCTGTCTCTTCTTTAAATAATATTGTGTTAAAAAAGGCAGTAAATGAAAGAGCGTGACTTCAAGTGTAATGACCAACATTAATGTCTCACGGACATCACTGTATTTTTTTCTCCATTCTATTTCTGATATTCCAAATGCTGTGTGTTGCAAACTCCATTACTACCATTTCTTTGAACGATGAATGGTTCATAGCCCTCAAAAGTCATTTGAAGAAAAAAAGATAAATTTGTATGTCTTTTCCCCCTAGTTTCTCCACACCTCCCTTGTAGGAAATAAAATCAAGTAGATTTTTCTCTTTAAAATTGTAAGTGAAGCAAGGAGGTGGCTGTTGGTGTCACTGAACTGTCCAGTACAGATACAGCTGCTGAGTATAAGATCAGAAGTATCACTCCCAAGAATATCCCTGCATTATATTGATCCACTTCTGGCTACAAGAGACTTATAAAAGATGTCAGAATATATGTTTTAGTAGTCTATTATGGATCAGGAAGGAAAATGCAAGTAGATAGTAAATTCTTGTTTTTTCCTTTTTCTTTTTTTCTTTTTTGTTAACTGTCCAAACTTCATGAAAGATTACTTCAAATGGCAAAGTACTTGTCTAGAAATTGTAAGACCACATCTGTCATGAAGAAAACATGAACGATTGTAAGATTATGAACTCAGATGAGTAGGAGCATAATTTGGGCTTATACCTTTCTGAAAGTTGAGGAAGCAGAGCGGGGAAATAAGTGGAATAGAGACTGTTAATCAGAAAAACATAAGATCAATGAAAATATCCCAAATTCCAGAAGGGACTTTTTGTTTCCTCAGCATCTACTTTTCCTTCTACATATGAAAAACAGTTAGAAAAAAAATCCAGTAAGCATATTGAAATTCTCTTTTAAAGTGACTTTTTCTATAAATATTAGTCTGTTTGCAAGCACCTTTCAAATCAATGTATTTTTAAGAACCTCTTCCTCTTTTTCCACTTGTTCATGAAGCTCAGAGCAGCTATTTCTCACTTTTGCTCAATTTAATTGCGTCGTGCATCACAAATTCAGCTTTGATCACCTCCCAGATATTTCCTTTCAGTATGATTAGTTCAGACAAGCACAGCTGAGTCTATATATACAATACAGTCGGGCCAAATGCAGCATTTTAATCTCCTTAAGCTCATTTCAATCTCCTTAAGCTTTCTAGAAACTGAGATCACATTCGATCTGACTTTTGTGTTCAACTTTCCTGCTATAAAACTTCATGGATGTTAAGGACTATGGTCTGATGCAACCATCACAGATCTAGAGTTGAATTCAACTCCTCTCAGGCAAAGAAGGAAATTCTTGGTGGGTGATTAAGGTAAATGGGAAAAGCCCAGGTATAAAATAGATTAGGTACTGTATTATGGAAGTACATTATCAGTTTCACAGCTGCAGTTGCAGTGAGGGCTTTTCCCAGATACCACAGTTATTTTAACAAATAAATTAACTTTTCATGAATGGTTGCTAAGAGCCAAGAAGGTTTTCAGAATGTGGCTGCAATAAAAAGTGCGTAACTGTTAGGACAACCTAAAGATCAAGAACAAGGATCACTTACTAGGAAGGTGAATAAAAGATGGAATAAGAGGTTTCATGTTCTAAATATTTCAGTGATTACTATAGATGTCCTTGACCATTGCTAAAACACAACCTTCTGTATTTAATTTCAGGGCCTGAATGACCCTTTTTTTTTTCCTTCTTACATCCCACCGAACCATCAAACTTTATTGAATCCATCTGAGAAACTGTGAGTTCTCCAATGCATGCACGAATGCTTCAAACCATTTTCCACCCTCACACAAATATCTACAACCTATGTAGAGTTTTGAATGACTTTTTCACTACTTCGCTGCTTTTTTGAAAAAGCAGCAAGTCAATAGTGAGATGTAGATAAGTTTTAGGTGAACTAGTTTTAGGTACTCTCATCTTATGAATTTCACTGACAGCTCTCCAAGTGATTTTATATATGTCCAAAAGCAATAATTATTAAACTGATCTTGTGTGTTAGAAAACTGTTATCCACCACCTCTCCCTAAAACAAAACCATGAAAAGTTTGCAGAGCTATACAGGCTATTAGTCCCACTCATCCATGTCAGAACATGCAGTTAACTGAACACAACATGTTATATCTGAAGAAACTATCAGATCTAATGAAAACATTCAGCTAAATAGCCATCACGTTCTGTTGCCATGCCTAACATATGGCATAGACTCAAACTCACACTGGAAAAGATCAAGTTCCACGCCATAAAACTCTAGAGCTGCCCAGTTATGTGTTCCTCCAAAGAATTTTAGTAGATGCGAATCTCAGTGGAGAATGCCTCAGATTTAAGAGAAAGTTTCTGAAACACTGACTGTGCAAGCAGCAATTTGATCACTGCCAGAACTGTGCACTAAAGAAAAAATATTTGAAGTACAGGAAAAAAAAGTAGAAAGAAGAAGGAAAGAACATGTTTCCAACACTGATGAAAATTTCTAGAAAAGTTAATTTTAGTCAAAACAATATTTTGGCTTAAATATTGGTAAATAAAATTGACCAACTAATTTCATATAGAATCTGTGTTTCGTACAGATTTTTCACATAATCAGATAGGTCTTTCAGCAAAACACCTCTTTTTTGCACTAGGATTGCACTAGCAAGATGATGAAAATAAATGTCTGCAGTAGATCATGATATAAATTTAGAAGAACAGATATATTAAAAAATTCAGGGTCTCCATGTTGCAATACTGCAGTTATCTTCTCCTTGGTTTACAAAGCTGCTAAACTTTGCTGCAGCCAAAATGCAGCTTTTTGTAGCCCCAAGAAGCCAAATTAAGCAGAAATTAAGATTTCATCCCAATTAAAATATTAAAAGTTCTAATCAGGCGGCAACCTGAAAAACTTTAAGCACACACACATGGAGTTCCCAGTCTTCATTTGAACGTTTACTCTTTGGTGGAGGATAATTACAGCTGTTTATTAGAACAGGGTTGTTATTGTAGGGCTGCAGCTTATGAGAAGGGTAGCTTGAATATAGACAGGTTCAAAGGAATTGTGCTTAGTGTGTGTGTCTGTACTTGTATGTAGACATCCATTGCTTCCACAGAACTTGTGTCATTGAGATACATCAAAACAAAAAAAAGCAGGACCTGTTCCTTATGAGCTTATGAACATACTGAACATTAACCAACAATTCTGTTGTTGTTTAACTGTATATTTAGCTTTAAACTATATATTTAGCTTTAAATCAGAGCCTTAAGTGTTACACAATTCAGTTATGCAGCAGCACAGTAACAAATGACAAAATAATGAAAGATTTAGCCAGCTTCCCATACTCCAGCTTTCAAGAATTCTGTGATGAGTAATCCCAGAAGAGACCCAATAAAACCGCGAATGCAGGGGAGAAATGCTAATGCCATTTCTCAAATCAAGTATCTATTCCCAGAGTCACTATCCACGCTATTATATTCAGTCTTTACGTAACAAAAGATGATTTACTAAGATGGGAAAAAGAGATTGCACTAAGTATTTACCTCCAAGTTTATCTTCAGATTGCTCTAATTGTTATGAGATCTTGAAGACAGGAATGTGTTAATTAACGTATACTATAAAAGTGGTAATGAAAGAACCTTGGGGAGGAAGGGGAATGTGAAACACTCAATCACGGATAAAAAATTCAGCCTTCCAAAGCCTAAATAAAGCTGATTAGGAAGTGCAGTTTGGGACTGCAAAGAAGGATTAAAAAAAATACTTTCTCTTTAAATCTTCATTAGGGATACAACTGATTCCTGCTAAGCTCACTCACCTAGACTGTGGGTGAATCCTAAATAAATAAAATAAATTAAATTAATTTTCCCCAAGCTGAGTCTGTTTTGCCTGTGGCAGTAATTGCGGAGTGATCTCCCTGTCCTTATTTCAACCCACAAGCCTTTCACTGTATTTTTCTCCCCCCTGTCCAGTTGAGGAAGGGGAGTGATAGAGCGGCTTTGGCATGCACTGGCATCCAGCCAAGGTCAACCCACCACATCTAAATACTGAACACTGAAAAGCTTCAATAAGCACAGATATTCCCCAGTGTATCATTTCAACATATCTAGAGGGTAATTAACAGGGTATGCTGCCTTAGATGATATATATGAGCTGGACTACAAGTTGATATCACAGAGGTCAGAAGAGGAGAAAGATACCTTTCAGTTGCCACTGACTACCAGAAAAAAAATTTTTTAGGTGGAGAGCTCACCTACGGCCTTGGAAAGTACTGCGAATGATAGTAAAAATTTCTCTAGCAGTACTAGGTCAATGATCCTCACTCTAGTAATAAACAACAATTTAGAAAATACAGTCATTAATTGTATCTCTTCCTCAGAGCAAGTATTGTTTTCATTAAACACATTGTCCTAATAATCACTTCTGTGATAGTGCACAGCCCTTCTGTCCATATCTAGACATTGCCAATAAATCTGCTAGTTAAGGGTGCTTGCCTTGTTTTTCTCCATCCTCCAAAATATCCAAAAATGATAAGCAAAAACACCCTGAAAAATGAGGGTGATGGGAAGCATTCAAAAGTTTGCTATTGTTATGAGTTCAGGAACCCTAAAAAAAGTTACATTTTTTTATTTCCAAGGACACATCGAAGTATGTGGGGTTTTCAGAATCACTTAAGGATACTTTTAGGAATTTGTACAAAGACTTGTACAGCCACACTTTAAACATGTAAAAGTGGAACAACAAAAGTAATGACTGAGCAAGCAACTCAGTTTTAATCCATGGAAACAGAATTATAGTAATACTTCATTATTTATAATGTTTACTAGCATCCCAGAAACCAAAACATTCAATTATATTCTGTAAAAGCACCAGCAGTCAGCAATAAAACTTACGTCTCCTGAATCCTAACATAATATGTTATCAATAGGAACATACTGATCCACATGATGTGTTGAAATAGCAGTTTAATATTCTGAAAAAAAAGGAAAAAAATGTTTTTCTAAGGTAACGTCATTTATGACAATAACACAGTGACATTGTCCACACTCTTAGCAAAAAAACATCCAAAGTAATTCAATGGCAGGCAGATTCTCAAACACTGTGTTATTTTATCACACTTCAGACCAAGCTGCATCTCTAACAATGTAGTTGCACAGTGGATGTTCCATTTTTATGCACAACTACAAACACAGCCAGCCCTTCCCAAAAAGCTTAATGCCAAATTCAAATTAAACTATACAAATCAGGAAAAGGATATTTAAAAATAAAATTAAAAAAAAAAAAGAAAAAGGGTTTGATCTGCTATGTCCGAAGTTACACTGGGCAACCCTTATTAAACAATGAATATGTTCTCATATTTGTAGGTACTCATCCCCAAACACTGAAACTTGATGTATCTTCATATAGTCAGTTAGACCTAATGCTGATTTTCATCACCTGAAATCTCAGATACTTGCGTTATTTTCTTGACACTTCCTCGTGGAGTTTGTGAACTCCATAGGCATTAAATGATTTTTATTAGCAGTCCACTAGTCAGTATTTATCCCTTTTACCTTTAAGATGGTAAACTAAGAACTGATTAGTTCTGAAACACAACAAATGGTAATATGATTGATTTTTTTTTTTTAATCTCACCCTTTTGATCAGCAAGTCAGACAGGAGTACTGTGCATGCAGCTTTAAATGGTTTATTTAAATAATTTTTATGTAAAGTATTTGTCATGTTTCTGTTGCCATTTGATGTAACTTTATATTTCGCTATATCGTCTAACTATTTGAATGCTTCTTTCACTGGTTTTGCCTCTGGTAATTCAAAGCTAATTCATTACATGGTATATATTAAATTTCTACATAATGAATTTGAAAACATTTATTTGCATTTCTAGGTGATCTAGAAGCTTTTTTTTTAATCTATGGTCACACAATGGGGGTTATTCAACTCTACACCACTTAGATGTGAAAGATTACTATGCAAGGGAAAAAATACCTACTGAAAGTTTTATTCAGGTGCTAAAGAATATGCTTCCCCCTATGAAATGTGTGGTCATGCTCTTTCGTTCTACTCCTTGTAGGTCAGGAATGAGGGACTAAAAAGAAACTCTATGGAGAACAAAAGGGCCACATTTCCTCCTGGTTTAAGATGGAAGGTAAAGTGTTTCATTCTTCTTCCATTGCATATCCATCAGAAGACTAGCCATAATTTGCCCTTCTTTCATCCTTGTTCATGTATAACTTCAAAAACTGCAAGAATAAAAAGATTAGCTGACGGCACAAGAAAACCCAAACTGAGTAAAGGGTTAAGTTGTCAAGGAGAATTTAATGTAAAATTGTGTTAAAAATAAATGAGATGCAGAAAAAAACTCTGCTTCTCCTCTGCCTTCTACTCTATACAGAACAGAACTGCATGTTCAGCTAAGCTCTTACTGAAGTCCTTCTACTGAAAATAAGATTTCATGAGTTTTTGTATGAGAATTTACAGGGCTTATAGTCTGATAGCAATCATTTTTAAACAAAAATAACTAATAATTTGATATCTGCACAATCCAATTTTTAGCTATACTAACATTTTCTTATTTTTCCGTATCCTGAGCTGGCAGACAGATCTTAGTCTTGGCTCAGTTTTCTTGTTAAGTCACTTGAGCCACAGACTGATGGCTCACACTTAATCCAGCTAGTACCCTACAGTGTCAGCTTCTACTAAAGCTTCCTAACTGGCTCCAGGTAAAAGCCATCAGTTTTAGCTTAATTTTTTTTTTTTTTTAAATGTTTTCAGCTGATTTGTGCTTGAGGCAAATAGAAAGTGCTCATAGGCAGAAGGGAGCAAGGACAGCCTGCTAGCCAGTGTTCACATAGAAACAGAGCCAAAACCATGAGGTATCTTCTCATGACCTTCTGAAACAATAATGAGCTGCTTATCTCTGCTATATGTATGACTATATTTTCAATTATTCCCTTGAAAATTTTTCCCTGAAACTTGACTCCATTCCTCCCTATAATAATTTCATGGGAATAGCTTCCTTCTCTGTAAGCTTTGTTAAAATACAATTATATGATAGTCATGAAGTGGTCAGATACAGTGATGATGGGGGTGATGTTAATACATAAGTAAAGGAGACGGATTGTACAGCCTGTATTTGGGATAATGCACATTTGCTAACACAAGCCATACACATTTTCATAAATCCTCGTGTAAAATAGACCTTTTAACCAACACTTTTATACATACCAGCAATAAAAACCCTTAATATAGACCTGCTGTACTACACAAACCACAGACTACAGTTAAGGAGCATAAGCAAAGATCTCAAACAGCAGAGGAAAAACAGTAATTTGAAATTCTGTATTGTTTTTCACTTCAACTGACCCCTTCGGACAAGAGAAAAACTAGAAAAGGATTGCACCAGAAGATTCTCAAGAAAGGACTGTGCCTCAGGGAAACAAAGGGTTGGGTTATATTATTCATCACTGAATCTTGTTTTAAGTATTAGACCAGCATAAAAATGAAACAGTTTTATTAGCTAAATCAATTGAGCTCAATTAAACTTTGTTGCATGCAAGATTCCCAAGTGCTGATGTTTAGGATGACTCATTTAGAAATGTTTTACCTTCTCAAAACAATGGAGAGTATTTTTAGTACAAGCAGCAAAATTTTAGAAAGACATTTTACTCTACATATATTAAAATGCTGTATTAAGGTGACAGCTGTAACCAAATAAAATGCTGAAATCAAATGTAATGTGCTGAACGGGGACTTAGTAAGGTGTTACCAATTTATTATTAAACGCTGTGAAAGGTAGTGGGCAGCACCTCTGCCACGGTGAAGGCAGAATGGCGACGAGGGGAGGTGAGCACTTGACAACCCGTTACCTTGTAACAGGAGACAGGTACAAAAGAGGGAACTGAAAATCAAAGATCTATTTAAAATAATCCTGACGGAATGAAACAAGATTTCTGTCGCAATGTGGACAGAGCCTGGGAATGGAATGTCAGATCAGGACTTTAAAAAAAAAATAATAATTCTAAACATAGGAAAGGCCTGTAACTGGAGACCGATATTAGAAACTCTAAACCTTTCACGCTTTCCCTGCGAAATCTGATACAGTGTCCCAATAGGTAAGGTTTCACAATGCAGAATCGAGAGGGGAAGATAACCAACCAAACACTCGGAGCTTGAGAGGCCTCACCATAAATAAGGCTGAGCCTGGCTGGGATGGAGCTACGGCCTTAACTTTCCCGGCATGGTGCCGTGCTCTGCCTCTGTGGCGAAAACCCTGCTGGTAGCACGTGGGGTTTCAGCCATTGCTGAGCCATGCTCGCCCAGCGTCAAGACTTTTTCTCTCCCTCACCCCCACACCAGTAGGCTGGGGGTGTACAGGAGCTTGGCAGGGGACACCACCTGGGTGGCCGACTCCCGCTGGCCAAGGAGACAGTCGGCACAGCATAACGGCATCTGCCCCGTGCCGGCCACAGCTGGTTCCAGCCGGCTCCAAGGGCCCCAGCGCAGGGCCCAGCTGAGCCCCTCAGCCACGGGCGGGCGCCGCGGGGAAAGCCTGGGTCAGAAAGGGCAAAACGCTGCCCGGCAGCCGGGGCTGAGGGAAACCGGGGCAGAAACGGCCCTGCCAGCCCCGAGGGGAGAGCAGGAGGAGGGCAGGAGGGGCTCCGGGCGCCCCCCCGCAGACGCGGCCCCGGTAGAGGCCCCGGCGGGGCAGGGGTTTCCCTGCAGCCCCTGGGAAGGGCCCCGGCTGGAGCAGGGAACAGGGTGAGGGGGAGGAGGTGGGAGCGGCAGAGAGGAGCTGTCATGGACTGACCGCAGCCCCCCATTCCCCATCCCCCTGCGCCCCTCAGAGGGGAGGAGGTCGAGGCGTTGGGAATGAAGTTGAGCCTGGGGAGAAGGGTGGACAGATGGAGGGAAAGTGTTTTAGGTTTTTTGTCTTTGTTTCTCACCATCCTACTCTATTTTCAATGGGCAATACATTAAATTAATTTTGCCCAAGTCGAGTCTGTTTCACCTGTGACAGTAACTTGTCACTGATCTACCTGTCTTTGTCCTGACCCAGGAGCTTTTCCACCTTATTTTCTCCCCCTGTCCTGTTGAGGAGGGGGAGTGAGAGAGCGGCTGGGTGGGCACCTGCCAACTGCCAGTGTTCATCCCACCACAAAGACAAACACAGATAGCTGTACGTTATGAAATTTGACAAAAAAAAATAGGCCTGAATATCTTCTTACGTTTGGCTGATATATATCAAGCCAGTGATGTGTGACCAGCACTCTGAGGAGAATAAAACACGGGAAAAGTGAGAATTGTGATGCTGCTCCCCCATCAAAGGTAAAAGCCCAATACAGAAAATAAAATAAAATAAAATAAAATAAAAAAAAGATCCAGTTTGTTTCTTCCATCTGGATGCTATTCAGATACTTTCCTTTCATTCCCATTAGTGTAATTTCACTGGTTCACATCCTATTGCACTAGTGTAATTTGCAATCTGATCCGAGCACAGTATGCTCTTTGCATAATATATTTGTTGATATTCTCCTTAAATCAATTCCCAAAAGTACATTATTTAGTTGTATGTATCACTCCGGTCAACAGTTGTTTGCTTTTTATGGATAGCAGGAGTACATTGTTCATATGCAGAATGCTATAAAGGCATCTATCCTGTATATATATGTTTTTCTTCAATACAAGAGCGAAGACAGGAAGACAGTTACCTTAACTCAGGCTGTGTCCAAGCATCATTTCAGCTGAAGCAATTTCACTGCACCTTACAAAATACAGCATTGCTACAACAAACTACTCAAAATTCTGGAACATGTAATCTTCAGAGGTTACTAGTAGATCTTAACCACAATAAATTTATAAACTTAACCATACACGACTCTCATAAATACCTTGAATATTCTTCCCTATGTAAAACAGTGGTGCAGTTTAAAAAAAAGGATTTTATGGTTAACTTTTTTTCCCTCATTTGGTTTAACTGAAATAGCTTCTTTGTTACCATGGATTTTCTCTAATGTCACGATTCTTATAGTAATTTAACCCTAATGCAAACATACTAGCTTCTTTCTTTCATCAGCTGAAAATGTAATCACTGAAATAAACATTTTTTGACCATTAGCTCGTTTACAGCGTTTGATCTTGGCTTTTCTTTTAAACTCAAAATCCAAAGGGATGACTCAACTCTTAATGGCTTTTCAACAGCAGGGGGAGCTTTCAGCATGTTTAGAACTCCACTGCGTTTTTAATTTATCATTCAGGAAAGTGTAACTGAGCTGTATTACATTACAGAATAGATTTTAGAAAGATTAAACGATTTCTGATTGTATTCTCAGGGCCGACACTATACTTGAACTATAACTAAACAAGAAAATTAAAAAAACCCCACAACAACAATACACACAAAAAAAAAGCCAACCCTGCTTACTAGCATCTTTTATCAATAGCAGTTTGGTCTTCTAGGAAAGAGGCAAGAGTTTATGTCCCTTGACTGGCACTTTATTATGGCACTTGTCTCACAGTTGGATGCATTCTCCATGTCACAAAGACATTTCAATGGTCATAAAGCATTCCAACATGAGACTGGAACACATAAAACTGTTTATATTTAGGTGTATATCAGCCTGACATAGAAAGTGTCATGACTACATTAGTAAGCTTGAAAAACTGGTACAGATTTCCTTTTTCTAGAAAAGCTGTTTCTGATTTTGAGTATAGTGATGATGATTTTCCAGGCAGTTTCCATGGAAATCCACACATGGAAACATACATTTGTTTTCTTTGTAAACAAGGTATTTATATATTTATTAATTATTCTTAACTGGCCTCTTCCAACATTGATGCATAACGATGTACTTTTTATTACCATGCATTTTTTTCTTTGTCTCATTAACACGAGGACACAATATTGCATACACAAAAGAATAGAGAAGAAAAATCTGAAAGCTCAACATTCATCAGTTATTTGTAATTTGCACTTACAGTTGCAGTACACCATCCATCACACAAACTAGTTGCCTCACACCTGCAGAAGTTCCACTTAACTATGTTTATTCATTTGTATCTTGACTTGCAAGTAATATTGGGCACATACAGCCACAGTGCTAGTTCCTGACCTTAGAAATGCTGGGCAAGATATAATTTTTTTTTTAAGTCTTTCTGCTTGTATTTAATTGAATGTTTTAATTACTTCTTCCATGTAATTTCTACTTATTTCATGCAGACTTCTAGAAAAAAATCCTGGCTCTATCAGCTTTCTATTTATTTGTATTTCATTTTGTCTTTGAACAGTAATAGTTTTATCCAGCTGCAGCAAGCATTTTCGTAGTATCCTATAATTTTGGATTCTTGACTTTATTCATTTTTAGTATCCTGACCAGTAACATCTGAGTCCATTCTGAAGAGTTTCAGAATGACACTTAAAATTAGCCAATTCAGAAAGCCTGATCTGTTTCTTTACATTGTCAGTTGATGCAACAACTCATAACTTCATGACTACAAAGCAGCTAAATCACATCTCTGAGAACCTCAAAAGACTGCCCCTTCAATCAGAAAAGCAAAGACAGAAACTCTATGTTCCTAAATTTCTCAAATTTTAGTTCATATTGCATTTTCGTAACTTGCTTATATGACTACATCACAAAAATACCACCCAGTATTTCAGGTCTCCTGCATAGCTAACTCAAGTTCTTTCCTTATATGTATGGATTGTGACTGCAGGCTTCTTACCTCTTAGAGCCATGTTCTTCCAGATACATGTCTCACATACGCTATCCCCCCACTTTGTGTGCTGTACTTCACAACACCTGTTAAAATACTTTTGCCTTGTATGTACTTTGATCTCCACTTCATTTGTCACTAAATTCCATTTCTCCTTCAACTCTGGCTTTTAATTTCAACATTTCATGTTCTTCATCCAGCCTTTCTTCCACCTTTATTTCCAATTTTAAGTTTTAATTAAGTGTGTATCAGCATTACCGACAGAGAAAAGACTGATTTCCACTGCATATACTATACATCTATCTTTGTTATTATTGTACTGGAATGTATCAGTGTTTATTAATAGCTCATATATTACTACAAAGATGAACAAAGTGATCCCGACAAAGAGCTGTGATCTAAAATTAAGTATTTTTTACTTACTTCATGGTATTATCTCCCACGGTCACTAACACATGGAGAATTTTAGACTCCCAGACACTCACTATACAGCTGATCTTCTACTAAAACAGCTGGCATAGGGTGAACAGGAAGCTGGAAATACACAGTTAGGATTAACTTTGTTAACTAGTTGTTAATAGAACTGAAAGCTGTTTTGCTCTGACGTCCTTCTAAGTTACGTCAAGATGTACATCCCAAAACCCCCTTACCCTGTTTATTCTTTCACAACTATCTATTCTGTGTGTAACCTTTGCTAAAATGATTAATACTAATGTTAAAAATCCATGTTCTCATGTATTACGAAAGCCAAACCCTTGATTTCCACTGGAAGTACTCACAGTGATTAGAGAATGACAATAAGTCAAGGAAGAACTACTCAAAATAAGTCTGCATTACACTTTGTGGTTGTGAGCAAATTATTTTAAATTCTTTGAGCTCCCAGTGTCTTATCTCTAGTAAATCTAATTTTTTCCTCTTAAGGATTTGCAGTTGTCCAAATTATAAAATCTGTAAGAGAAGAAAAGCATACAGAGGAATAATATTCCACATAATGTGGGGCAAAGATCTTCAGTACATGCAAATCTGTAATTCCACTGGATAAAATGAAATATAATGATTTTTAGATTTATAATGATCGGTGTCTTAGACTTCCTGACTTTTGCCAGGACTTTGAAGTGACTCACTGAAATAAAGATTTTCATTAAACTATAATCATAAATCAGTTTGCTATATACATATTGTCCCAAGATCAGAGAAACCACAGAGTAAGCAAATACTTGCCATTTGGAAAAAATTAAATGACACTTTTTTTTTTTTTCTTTTTTTTTTTTTCTAGACGATGTTTAGCACATTCCAATGTTCTGAAAAAAGATAACACGTATGTCCTGGTTCTGGCGGGGATAGGGTTAATTTTCACAGCAGGGAGGGGGGCTCGGCTGACCTAGCCCAGCCAAACGCCTGTTCCGTACCGTGTGCCGCCGTGCCCAGTCTGTACCCGGGGGAGGTGGCCGGGGGAGGGGACAGGGAGTCACCGCTTGGGAGCGGGCTGGGGCTTCCCGGTCCGCTCGGTGAGCGGTGGTACTTTGATCGTGTTTTATACATTCCTCTCTCAGTGTTATTATTGTTGTTTTCCTTTTTTTCCTTCGCTGATCTGTCAAACTGCTTTTCTCTCAACCCACGAGTTTTGCCTTTTTCTGCCGATTCTCCTCTCACTCCAGCGGGGGGTAGGGAAGGTGAGCAGGGCTAAACCACGGCAACATACTAGATGAGAATGAGTGGGGCTGAAGACCTGTCGGTTTATATCATATAGCAGGGAAGACTTTCCCCATGCTGACAAGATTAATGTTTAGGGTGCCACATATCTAAATTAAATACAACCAGACTCGGACACATGCAATACCTTTCTCCAAGGACAGTGGAGAAGCGTATCAAAATTCACTCACCAACTGGTAAGTGTAACAAACACAGAAAGGGAGGAGGGACTGTAATGTAGCCAGATACGTACAAATGCACCAGTATAAGCTTAAAAAATACCTATAGAGGCTTCCAAGCACCATTAAGTATAGAAGAACCGATATACAGAAGACTTGTCGAACCACCAGGCATGTAAAAAGACCAAACTAAAACTTGATGCAGGTAAAGCAAACCAAGGACATGATGCTGGGCTTTCATATCTTATGCAAGTGCTGTAGTGAGTAAACTGTTACTGTACCTCTGAAGAACTTCACACTGAAGATTAGGAAAGTTCTTTGTATTTTATCTAGGATTTAGGAAATTAATTAAAGAGCTGCAAGGGGAAAAAAATTAAAAAAAAAAAAATCATTCTTCCCTCCTCTGGTAATAGTTTAATGGAACCACTGTTCTGAAAAAGTATTCATAAAGCCAACAGTCACCTCTCTGTCTCCTTTCATGCCTATAAAATGTGTACACTGAATAGAATTTGTCCCTTTACAAAAAGAAAGCAATAGCTTTTGCACTTACAGAAAAGGCCTTGTTCTAGGACTTTTAAGAGAATTTAAGCAGAGCACATTACTGCCTTTACAGAGAAAACAAGTACTTAACAACAACAACAGAATGGGGAGAACAATGTGTGGCTGGACTTAAGCTTCCTGAATTAATTGATCTCCCATTCTTTAAATGGATAAATAGAATATGCAGGGTATGACGAAGCTATAGAATCACAGAATGGTTAGAGTTGGAAGGGACCTTAAAGATCACCTAGTTCCAACCCCCCTGCCATGCGCAGGGACACCTTCCACTAGACTACATTGCTCAAAGCCCCATCCAACCTGGCCTTGAACGCTATCTGCAGTATGAAGATATCAAGAGCACAGATGTGTATTTAACATAGTGAATGAGACCGTTTCAATGCCCAACTGCACTTTGGTCCACCTTTCCTTGTAACACTGAAGACATAACAATGTAAACTAAATTGCCCTTTCTTCTACAGGAAGAAAAAAAAAATATAACCACATTTCTTTCCATTTGTGAATCCTTTGGAGACCCTGCTGTAGTAAGGACCAGACAAGCAGAAGCTTATTTGTCTTTTTGTGACCAGAACTTCAATGGTTAAGGCTACAAATTACCTTCTTACAGTCAAAATATATCACTTAGAATTAATAAAGAAATTGCAATAAAAAAGCAGCTAATGCGAAGTCAGAGCAGGCAAATGGGCTGTTTTCATTTTAAAAAAATTTCTTAATTTTTTCTGTGCAAGTCTTACATAGCTTGTACACTTCCAGCAGCCTGGGCCATTAAAGTAAGTTCAAGCAGCCCAGCAGCAGCAGGCACTTCTCCAAGTTTCTAGTGGGTTTCCAAATACCCGCAGTTTGGAGGTACTCCATATTTTTGAAGCAGTCTGGTTTAGCACTAATCTAGAATAAAAAGAAAATCTCTTACAACCACATAATCCATTTGATCCCTTGGGTTCCTCTGAATGTAGAATGTGGTTTCGTGAATGAATTCCATAGCCCCATGGAAGGTTATACTCCAGCCTGACATACAGTTGATAAAAAACAGAGCTTATCATTATTGGAGTGACTGCCAGGATTTCACTCAAGGGCATATATATTTTGACAAAATCTTGCTTCAGAGTGCCAGACACTTTTACATTAAGAATGACATACTTTATTCTACTCAGACATTAAGACAAGGCACAATATTTTCTAAGAGGTAATGGTTATAGACTAATTCAGGAGGGGAAAGTAGGGAGGTATAGATTTTCTTTATTAAAACACTGGAGAAAAAGGTATTTTCTTAGCATTTAGTACCTGGTCACTTGCACAAATGGTAATCTCCTGCAATTTGATAAATATACTACTAGTTTTTGGAAAAAATCCTTATTTTTTGTCACTTGAAATTCCTGCAGCAGCACTTTTCAGCAGATTTCAAGGGAGTCAGACTTAGAAGGAAGGAAATGCTACAATGCACAAAACCTGAAATCATTCTCTCTAGGTCCATACACTAAGCAACATTATCACACGAAAAAAAATTTAAAAAGAGAACACATTTGATTACAGCTACTCAACCCAATGCTCAAGCGTTTTCCCTAAGGCAACAGACCTAATCACAAAGCAATGTTAGCATGCACAAAGAGTTCCAAAAGTATAGAAAAAACTTGTTTACTAGAGGTAGAGAAGAACAAAGTCTAACAGCTTACGAATTTCTACAGGTTCTACCCTATTCTACCATGTAATTTGAAAATGAAATTTCTCAGTTTTTGAACAGTCACTGTGATTAAATAAAATAAATTCATTCTCAACTTTTGAATGTTGTTATTCTCATCAAAAGTCAAATATTCCATTTTAAAAGCGTATTTTAGATTAGGAATATATAGGTTGATAACAATATGTAATCAAAACTGACATGTTTTCAAAGTCTGTTCACTTCAATAGGAACATGACTTTTTGTCAGAATACCACGACAGTACAGTTTTCACCAAATCTGTAACATATGCAGAGTAACTAAGTGGTAACGTATCAAAGAAAGACTGCTAAATGATTCTTATTTTTCTCTAGTTATTCATAAAGTATATATGTTCTAGATACATGTGTGCACATTTTATCACATCCACAGAAATAGACATCTTAACACCAAGTTTGAATATTAAAGAGCTGGAATGGAGTATACTAAATGCAGGCGATTGTCTTCTCTGAGAATTTCTCTCCAAGGACTGCCAAAATATCAACTGGAAAACATGCATAACGAGCACTTAGCAGTTATCAGTTACTGCTATCAAAATTAGAGTTAAAAGCTAGAACTTTTTTCATGGTCAAAAGTTTTCAGAGACTAGGCAAAAGAAGACCTGGTTTATGTTAAATAATTTACTCCTCCAGGCAGTAAATCAATCTACCACAGTAAATTGATAAAACAACTCTTTAATACTTTAAAGACTCATGACCTGTAAAAGGTGAATAGAGAAGTCATTTAGAATATGTGTAAATAAGTAACCGAATCTGTTTTCTGTATTACTGGTATGTTATGTAATCTTCAGGAGACACATACACCTAGTGAAATAATTCCACAATGCATGAAATTTTTGTGTTGGAACAGCCATTAACATGTGACCAACATGAAAGCCACTCAAGGTAAAGGGCATCTTCTTATTAAAGTGCAAGAGTCAACTTGTAAATTCCCCAAAACAAATGGTGAGAGACAAAAGGGAGGAGGAGGAGGCCCTCCGAACTTCACTGAGGAATGTCTCAAACACTTGCAAGTACCTTGAAACGTAGCTAGAGTCACGGGGCGAATAATGTAGGCCTTATGTTCAAAGAACTGATAAGGCTAACACCTGCTTACTCCGGTGGGAAAGAAACTCTCCTGGACCTGGAGAAGGGAGACAGGACGGCTCTGCTTTTCCTCAGCAAGGACAAGATAACAAGAATCTGCATGGTTCTTCTGTTTCTTCGGAAGGCTACTACGCCCAGTGACGACCTTTGCCTCATTATCCATGAAATGCATATTGAAGTTGACACCCCTGCATATGCTAATGAAGATTGTCAAGATCATGCTACACATATATGACTATAGCACTCATCCCTCCACCCAAATCATGCTACACGTCACCTGAGGAGGTGGGAAACCTGAGACGGAACTGTCACCGTAATAGTGGGGCAGGTCGTACTGATACAGCGAACATAAAAGGGAATAAGAAGTGCCCCTGGGGGACTCACAATCTCTCTTTGGAACTACTTTTTCCCCTGGGGAGATTTTACACAGAGAGCGCTTCTACGAACCAGAGACACCCCCCCCGTTGGCTGGACCAACGCTGGAACCAGGACCTCTTTGTTTCTCTCTCTCTTTTTATCCCTCTGTTTCTCTTTCTCTTCTCTTTTAAAGTTGTTAAGTAAGTAACGCAAGGCATACTTTACCACTCGCCATAATTCATTGTATATCTGTATTCATTGTATGTCTGTTGTTAAGTACCGCTTGCCGTAAGTCATTGTATATCTGTTGCTAAGTAACGCAAGGCATACCTTACCGCTTGCCACAATTTGTTGTATACATAAACAATTATTATGGACCTAGTTAAGACATATATTAATCACTGTGGGAATCTAAAAAATGTTCGTATATGGACCTTGAGAGTTGTCTCACCTTAGTCCGCACCATTGGGGATTTGAGTGACAGTCCCATCCCCCTCCCTTCTAAGCAGGTCTGAGTGGGGTGTGTGGGGCGTGACAAAGATGTAGTCCAAGGGTGGTATCGCATAATTCAGACAGCTCCTGTTACTATGAAGGTGGCAGTAGAGACACTGTTTGAGAAATCTTGGAACAAGCAACCCTGGCACAGCGGATCTAGGTGAAATTTGTCCATCTGAACATGGAAGTACGCAGCAGTTCATTTTACTTATCACACAGAAACTGGTTGCATAAACCTGGAATAACATTACAATCATAAAACAAACAACGAGAAGCACACATTTGTAAGTTGCCAGAAACTAGAGGTGTACCTCTGGGGTCAACACTGTGTCCAATTCTGTTCAACACCTTCATTCATGGTCTAGATGATGGGACAGAGCATACACTCAGCAAGTTTGCAGATGGCACAAAACTGGGACGACTGGCTGATACACCAGAAGGTTGTGCTTCCATCCAGGGGGACCTTGAAGCTGGAGAAATGGGCTGATAGGAACTTGATGAAGTTCAGCAAGGGGAAAGACTAAGTCCTGCACCTGAGAAAGAATAACCCTATACACCAGTATACACTACAGGCTGAGTGGCTGGAAAGCAGATGCACAGAAAAGGACTTGGTGATCCTGGTGAACATCAAGTTGAACATGAGCCAGCAGTGCACCCTCACAGCAAAAAAGGCTAACAGTATCTTTTGCTGCATTAGGAAGAGTATTGCCAACAGGTCAAGTAAGGTGATCCTTCCTCTCTGCTCTGCACTTGTGAGGCCACATCTAGGGAGGTGGGTCCAGTTCTGAAGCATCTTTCCTATGAGGAGAGACTTAAACAGCTGGGACTGTTTAGCTTACAGAAGAGAATGCTGGGAATGGATCTTATGAATGTTTATAAAAATCTGACAGGAGGAAGTAAAGAAGATGGACTCAGGCTTTTTTCAGTGGTGCAGAGTGACAGGACCAGAGGCAATGGGCTCAAACTTTAACACAGGAGGCTCTGCCTAAATATCAGGAAATACATTTTCACTCTGAGGGTGATCGAGCACTGACACAGGTTGCCCAGAGAGGCTGAAGACTCTCCATCCTTGGAGATATTCAAAAGCCATCTGGACATCATCCTGGGCAACTGGCTGTAGGTGACCCTGTTCAAGCAGGAGGTTTGGACCGGATGACTGCCACAGCTCTGCTGTGATTCTGTTTTTTATGCCGTTCTCCGTAACCTTTCTATCAGGTAGGAAAACAAAAACAAATCAAAACCTATTTGTTTCCTTACTCCTACCAAGGATTGATAACTAACATGACCTGCTTTTTTTACAGTGTCCTAAAACTGGAGTTTATAAAACAGAAGACAATGATCCCTAATAAATTAAGTAACAAAAATATGGGAAGGTTTTTGTTGTGTATGCTGTGTTCTGAGGGACTGCAAAGGCAAATGTATACAGAAAAAAATGAAAGATTTAAAAACCAGATAATGTAATGAGACTTACTAGGGTGTGTGTTGTAAGAACAAGAGTTTGTTAACAAGAGTTTGGAAAGTGTTGAAGATACGGCTGGAATGGCAAAACAATACCAACGTCTAAAGTGAGTAAGTTTTTACCTCCTATATCACAGGATAAGCAAGATAAAAATCTCATTTTTATGTCAAATTATTAATGTAACTAATTGGTGATGAACTGGGACACAGATGATGTTACATTTAAAAGAACAAGTAATTTCTCTATCATACGAAACAGTATGAAAACTTTTACGGTACTCCATGTATTCTCCATGTATTTTGTGCAACTTACTTCTCAATTCCTAAATTCAAATACTTGAACTTGGGGAACTTCAGTGGATTTTCAAAATGAAAAAGTCCTGTCTCATCTCATGCTCCTGGAGAAACTGGCTACTCATGGCTTGGATGGATGTACTCTTCACTGGGTAAAAAACTGGCTAGATGGCCAGGCCCAAAGAATGGTGGTGAATGGAGTTAAATCCAGTTGGTGGCTGGTCACAAGTGGTATCCCCCAGAGCTCAGTACTGGGGACAGTTCTGTTTAAAATCTGTTATGGTTTGAGAGAAACCCACAACAATTTGTTGTCATTTAGACAATTATTCTATCACCCGATGACCCCTTCCCACCCAGGAAGGGGAATCAGGGAAAAAACAAGGAAACCCGGGATCTGAAATATAAACAGATTTAATAGAATAAGACTAGATAATTAACATTAATAACACTAATGAACCAACAGTGATCCCGATACCAACATAAAATATACAAGGTTTATACTCAACCAATTATATCAGTAGGAAGCTATGCACTCCCAGCAGTGGACAGCAAACATGGGACACTGTGAGCACTACGGCTTCAGGAGGAAGGGAAGGCCTCAGGGGTCCGGCACCAGGGCAAGAAGTTCTCTGGGTAGCCGCCATCAAGGGAGAGAGAACCTCACAGCAAACTTTAAAATTTATTTTGGATGTGACGTTCATGGTATGAAATAATCCTGTTGGCCAGCTTGGGTCAAGTGCTCAGGTCTCGCTCCTCCTCATCCCTGCACCTGGCGAGCTCAAAAACACTGAGACCTTGAAACCCACACATCATAGCTGACTATAAAGTAAATCTTTTCACAAATTCAGACACTAGAGTATTCTAAAAATAGAGTTTTCCCAAGCATTAAAAAATTAGTCCTGTGTCGCTCAAACCAGGATAATTATCTTTATCAATGATCTGGACGAGGGGATCGAGTGCACCCTTGGTAAGTCTGCAGACAACACCAAGTTGGGCAGGAGCGTTGAACTGCCTGAGGGTAGGATGGCCCTACAGAGGGATCTGGACAGGCTGGATCAATGGGGCGAGGCCAATGGTATGAGGTGCAACAAGGCCAAGTGCCGGGTCCTGCACTTGGGTCACAACAACCCCATGCAGCGCTACAGGCTTGAGGAAGAGTGGCTGGAAAGCTGCCCGGCAGAAAAGAACCTGGGAGTGTTGCGTCAACAGCCAGCTGAATATAAGGCAGTAGTGTGCCCAGGTGGCCAAGAAGGCCAACAGCATCCTGGCTTGTATCAGGAATAGTGTGGCCAACAGAAATAGGGAAGTGATTGTCCCCCTGTACTCAGCACTGGTGAGGCTGCACCTCAAATACTGTGTTCAGTTTTCAGCCCCTCACTACAAGAAAGACTTCGAGGTGCTGGAGTATGTCCAAAGAAGGGCAATGAAGCTGATGAAAGGTCTAGAGAACAAGTCTTATGAGGAGTAGCTGAGGGAACTGGGGTTGTTTAACCTGGAGAAAAGGAGGCTGAGGTTGAGTCACCATCCCTGGACATATTTAAAAGATGTATAGACATGGTTTAGTGGTGGACTTGGCAGTGTTAGATTTATGGTTGGATTAGGGTCTTTTCCAACCTAAATGACTCCATGATTCTAGCTGGGCTAAAGTTCCATCAGCAATGAAGGACACTTGACATCAGTTTGTATGAAACTGCTTCAGTCAAAGAGCACGCAGGTAGTGCTAGGGACTTATGTTTGACAAAGATAAGCTGTTCAGAAGTATATGAAAGGAATAAAGGAAAAAATTACACATGGATGGAAGTAAAGGAATACAAGAAATAACACTAAAATGATGCCATGTGAGAACTCCTTGACATAATGGGACATAATTGGAACAAACAAAAATTTCCTTCATTTATCACAGAATCCAAATGTTGCAACAACTCAGTCAACCTCAAAGTTAGAGGGAAAATTGGCATAAATGCATCCATTTAAGAGTAATCATCATAAAAGTCAATTATGCATCACTTAACAAATCAAAGTTCCTTGAGCATTATGATTTAGTCTAAATTAATCTTACAGACTGAACACTAGCAGATATTGTTTATTAAAATCCTAACAAGGCCAGTTTAGTCAAGAACACCAGCATATAGTTCCTCTTCATGTGGTAACATATTTCACAGAGAAGCAATAAACAGTTTCTCCCACCGGTGTGAGTTATTAAAGGAAAATCTATTCTCTTTATTTCAGGATCTAGCGTCTCTTTTGGCATCCCTGCTCGCTATGCTTATAGAGGAAACCTTGGTCAGCAAGATTATAAAGGTGAAATTGTCTCCAGCTTTTCCTTAAAGTAGGCAAACCAAGAGAATTACCAGCTGCTAAAGCAGCACAACATTAAAATGCTGTTAGAACACGATTAGTTTTCCAGGGGGAAAAACCCCAATCTGCTGGGATAGGTTAAAAATAAAAGATCTAGAAACAACACTCTCCCCTGCTTATTGTGTCCTTCCAAGGCATGACAGGAAGCTAAGAGAAGCGTCCTTGGACTGAAGGAGCCTCCCAAGGTGGCTGCATTTCCCCTTTCCTCCAGAGGGTTCTATGTGACCTTGGACACTGTAGGAAATAGGAAAACCCCTTTTGCCCCATGATAGATTTAAAAAAATCACATGGTTAGCAGCAGGGGAAGGAGGTGGAGCAGGGGAAGACATCATAAACAAAAACTAAAAGAGACCCTATCTCCCATAATGCTCATCTGACATGTTTATTTCACTTCATACAGCCCATC
This sequence comes from Burhinus oedicnemus, assembly GCA_008921705.1. Classification (NCBI taxonomy): domain Eukaryota; kingdom Metazoa; phylum Chordata; class Aves; order Charadriiformes; family Burhinidae; genus Burhinus; species Burhinus oedicnemus. Next base: position 2,397,387 of record VFFE01009068.1, on the reverse strand, counting down.
CACAGGCATTCAGTTAAATCTGTGGACATTCCACACTCATCAACAGCCCCTAACCACTTTAGGAGTGGCAACACTTGTCTGTTTTAAAGTCGCAGAATTACAGAATAGTTAAGATCGGAACAGACCTCTTGAGACCATCTACTCCAACTGAACTGCTCAAGCATGGTCAGCTAGAGGAGTTTGCCCAGGACCATGTCTAGTCAGGTTTTGAGTATCTCCAGTGATGGAGACTCCACAATTCTCTGGGCACCCTATGCCAGTGTTCAACCACCCTCACAGGCAGAATATGAGTAAGTATGATAGATTTAGCAAGGGAATATTGATAACACCATTACACCAGGGTGCCCGACTAGAACTCCCTAACCTAAAAAATACCTAAAATCAGTGGAAAAAATTAAGATGATGGAGTTCTCAGCTGTGGCATTCAAATACACTTCTTTCATTCCCTTTATGCTTTACTTTCTCTCCAGAATTAATTTTCTGCTTGTCCTTATCCTCGTGTCATAAATATTAATCCAAATAGTAATCTTAAAATGGTTCCCTCTCAAAATAATCATTATTTAAAACATTTGTGTGATTATTTATGTTCTTGCACATGCATTACTTGTAAAGATAATGACTTAATTTTCTTAGGAACTCCTTTTCACCAAACTTCCTTTCTTTGTCTCCTCTCTACTGCAACTTACATTGTGGCAAAATATTCCCATATCAAAGGGACAGAAAATGGAAATTGTAAGAGGCAAAGAGAAATATAGACCAGTAATATGTATGCTAGAACAAGTTTCTCTTATAACAAGAACACTTCAAAAAATATCCACCAGTGCCACACACCCCCAGAGGTCAATTTAATGATGCACAAGAGATACATTACCGGTTTTGATTTTCTTCAGTTGGAGAAAATAAACTCACTTCCAGTTAATGATTGCTGGCACTTCTGTGCTTTGTAATCCCTAGCTTCAAGAAGCCATCTCATTATCTGTTTGAGAACTTAAATGCTTGAAAACCAGCAACTTTCATTCTCTCAGCAGTTGATGCGCAGAATAATTCAAACAATCATCTTAGATTCTTTAACCCCTGCAGCATCATTTTAAGAAAGAGCTATTATTAGTAATCCCAGGTAACAGATGCAGAGTTCATCCCATGATTAACTCAGATTTATGGGACAGAAGGTAAGTGACGTTATAGCTTAAGAGTTGAAAATTAAGTAATGTCTTTACTGAAAACTTCTGAACATAAAATAAGACCAAGGGTGTGACATAAGGGGAATAATAAAGCGTATATTCACAGCAAAACACGATTGTATTTCCTACTGTTTTGTATTATTGGTTCACTGTAGCTGAAACACTGCAACGAATTTATTTCAGAGTGTTCATTGTTGTATTTTATTCACCTTTTGTGTGATCCACAAATATGACAGGCATTTCACATATATCATAGTTGTCAATAGCAAAAAATAGAATACTTTGGGGGCAGTTCAGCAGAAAATTATTTCTTCACAAAGATCGGACATACCCTTTAAAGGCTCAAGACAGTAACTACTGGGCCCAGCCTGATGCCTATGGAGGTAAGTGAACATCTTTCCAGGGATCTCAATAGTCTCTGGGAATGAGGTCCATGTCTGATGTGCTTTCTTTGGAGAGTTATTAACAGTGTGCAACACATAAAAATTTAGAGTATGAAGGGAAAGACTCATTTAACTTGCTTTACACCATAAGGGTGACTGGGGCCCCAGCACCCAATGCTATGCACCCGATTCTCTAACAATAAAAGCTTTTTTTTTTTTTTTATCTACACTCATTGCAGAGGGTTTGGTTGGTTGGTTGTTGGTTTGGGTTTTTTTGGTTTTGTTTTGGTTTTTTTCTTCCCCCCAAGAAATCCTGTGAGGGAGGCCAAAAATCAAATGCTTTATGTGTTGAGGTTTGGTAGGGTTATACAAACTTGTCCTGATAACCCAGTTCAAGGTTATCTGGTTCAGGGTTTCAGCAGAAAATACAGAGTCAGGAAATGTAGAATGCTTCCTGTAGCAATAGTAACTGTGCTACGCATGTTTTACCGAAAGTCTACCTTCTTGATTTTCCTTTTAAATGCCATACACTAGGAAAGCATTCAGCCTACAGTCAACAACACATCTGAGTGCTGGGATTTGCCACTGAGTGAAGGCCTCCATGGGCTGGCAGATCAGAACTGCTCTCAGACTAGTTTCTACTGGAGAAAAAAAAAAGCGGGTGGGCGGGGAAGGCTGGATTGACCTATAGAATCACAGTAGTTTGGGTTGGAAGGGACCTTTAAAGGTAATCTAGCCCAACCCCCCTGCAATGAGCAGGGACATCTTCAACAAGATCAGGTTGCTCAGAGACCTGTCCAGCCTGACAACGTTTCCAGGGATGGGCATCTTACTGTGTCTCTAGGAAACCTGTTCCAGTGTTTCACCACCCTCATTGTAAAAAATTTCTTTCTTATATCTGGCCTGAATCTATCCTTTTTTAGTTTAAAACCATTATCCCTTTTCTGTCGCAACACCCTTTACTAAGTCTGTCCCCATCTCTCTTATAAGCCCTCTTTAAGTACTGGAAGGCTGCTATAAGGTCTCCCCGCAGCCTTCTCTTTTCCAGGCTGAACCTCCCCAACTCCCTCAGCCTGTCCTCATAGGAGAGGTGCTCTAGCCCTCTGATCATCTTCATGGCCCTCCTCTGAACTCGCTCCAACAAGTCCATGTCTTTCCTGTGCTGAGGCCTCCAGAGCTAGTACTCCAGGTGGGGTCTCACGAGAGTGGAGTAGAGGGGCAGAATCACCTCCTGTGACCTGCTGACCATACTTCTTTTGGTGCAGCCCAGGATATATATGGTTGGCTTTCTGGGCTGCGAGCACACATTGCCAGCTCATGTCCAGCTTTTCATCTACTGATACCCCCAAGTCCTTCTCCACAGGGCTGCTCTTAATCCTTTCATCCCCCAGCCTGTATTGATAGAGGTTGCCCCAACTCACATACAGGACCCTGCACTTGGCCTTGTTGAACCTCATGAGGTTCACACAGGCCCATTGCTCGAGCTTGTCCAGGTCCCTCTGGACGGCATCCCATCCCTCAGGCGTGTCAACCACACCACTCAGCTTGGTGTCATCTGCAAACTTGCTGAGGGTGCACTCAATCCTGCTGTCTATGTCATTGATGAAGATATTAAACAGTATTGGTCCCAATACGGACTCCTGAGGGACACCACTCGTCACCGACTTCCACTTGGACATTGAGCTGTTGACCACTACTGTCTGGATATGACCATCCAACCAATTCCTCATCCACCAAACAGTCCACCCATCAAATCCATACCTCTCCTATTTAGAGAGAAGGATGTTGTGGGGGACTGTGTCAAAGGCCTTACAGAAGTCCAGATAGACGACACTTATAGCTCTTGCCTTGTCCACTGATGTAGTCACTCCACCATGGAAAGCCACTAGGTGGGTCAGGCAGGACTTGCCCTTGGTGAAGCCACGCTGGCTGTCTCGAATCACCTCCCTGTCCTCCATGTGCCTTAGCACAGCTTCTAGGAGGATTGGTTCCATGATATTCCCAGGCATGGAGGTGAAGCTGACAGGTCGGTAGTTCCCAGGGTCCTCCTTTCTACCTTTTTTAAAAATGGGTGCAATGTTTCCCTTTTTCTTGTCACTGGGCACTTCACCTGATTGCCATGACTTTTCAAATATCATGGAGAGTGGCTTGGCAGTTACATCAGCCAATTCCCTCAGGACTCTGGGATGCATCTCTTCAGGTCCCATAGACTTCTGTATGTTCCGGTTCCTCAGGTGGTCACGAACCTGATCTCTTACAGCGAGAGGGACTTTGCTCCCCAAGTCCCTGCCTGGTGGTCCATCCACTCGAGAGGTGTGGGAAGAGAGATTGCCAGTGAAGACTGCAGCAAAAAAGTTGTTGAGTACTGAACAGAGATCTGGTCTAATCATTAAAATATGAATCAAAAATACTGAAGATATATGCTACAGATGACCTAATATTAATTATATGGCAAGCTTCTTCTGTCACCCTTGAGGATAACTCTAAGCATGATTAGAAATTCCATTCAAAGGAGGGTCATATTATATATTACACTCAGTTTGCCAGATCTTAAAACTCATCATGCCCTTAAAATATATTGAGTGGAATAGAAAAGAAGCAAATTCATCCCACCTTTTCTAGCACTTTCATTCCAAAACATTTAAAAACAAAGTTAATAATTCATCCTTGCAGGCTGTACTGCTTTTCTAAATGTGACATTTTTGCCAGCCTTGGCACAAATGTACACAGAACAGAACTTTTATAACTTATTATACAGCAAAAAACCAAATCACTCACCTAAAACTACATGATAGGGTACAAAAGCAACAGCCACCAGGCTGGTAATAGCACTGTTCTTTCTCAAGTTCTCACCAAATCAACACCTTGACTGTCACATTCAGGCTTTGCTTTTTTACAAAGGGAAATTCCACATTTCCCCTCTCTCAGGCCAGCACCAGGATAGGACCTTCAGCAAGTCAGCCCAAACAAACTCAGTTCCCACAACGAACTAAAAGGACAACAGGTCTCCATAATCAGACCTTAAAGAGGTACTGATATGTGTTTGGGTTTTTTTTTCCAAAAAGACACATGAAGAATGCAAGACAAGATAGAAGATAGACTGAACTTACAGGAGTAAGTTTAGAGTCTTGTGTGCATATTTCCTAAGTATGCCTTCTTTATCTTTAGTTTAGATACATCTGATTTATGCCTTATCTCTGAGATGGGGAGAAACAGACTACACTATTTGAAATATATTCCTCATAAGTCTGTCAGCATTTTTTCTAGTGATGGCATTTCATTACTCAGCCATACCTTTCCCCTTTTGATATACTTCGAACACATTAAATCTTTTCTGACACCCAGTTGAAGACAGGTAACTCCTCCAACCAATTCCTGACCTATCTATTTGTATTTTAATTTCTCCTTAAGCTTTCCAGTCTCCTTTAGTTTAATTCTACATATTGCTGCCTACTTTAATACAGAATTGAAGGCAGAAACAATCACATTCTTAGAATTATTCCCAAATATTCTCCAACCTTGTCCCAGACAGATTTATATACTTTTCAAAGATTCTTTTCCCTTGTTTGGAGTAGGCATAGGTAGCATTTCATAAAATAAAAAGATAGTTATAAAAGTTAAATTAGCTAGTACTGTGGTAGGTAAAGGAGCAACCAATAGAATCCTAAAGTCCCAATGGTAAGCATTGAATTAAATTTAAAGTGATCATTAGTTGTTTCAATAGGACAGGAATGACGGGCTATAGGGAGAAGTAAAAACCCAAAAGTGGCATATATTTTTTTGATAGGAGATCTGGTCCAAGAAAATTAAAAAATTTTTATGAGGAGTATTGAACTTGAATATGTTGAATGAGAAATACTAGAAGCTCAAGAGAAAGAGTTGCCTGGAACATACTTAGGGGGGAGAATAATCTGCATCACAAATAATAAGTGGAGAAAAACACAGCTGAACAGGCTAGTGCAAAGGAATACACATATATTTTCATGTGTGTTCACTTAGATGGCAGAGAAACCTACCCAATATACACATTGATAAATATCTGATATAGATATAAACATCCTTTAAAAAAAACAAAGCAAAATAGTTGTTGTTTCCTGTCCTGCCCCTCTTCCCCTCAAGGTCTCAGAAGCAAAATATTAGAGTTTCCTAGGAAAATGTAGATGTGGTTCCTTGACAGATTTGTGTAACAACCGCTGTATCACAAAAACACAAAAAAGACATCAGCAGCTTTTTATATAATATCAAAGCACAATGTAAAGACAGGACTCCTGCAGGTTGTATACCCTGACTAACAATACAGATGGCAGTGGTAGAAGGCTAGCAACAGCCAAGTCTACAGTATTCCAGGCTAGAGTGGCAAATGACAGTACTTAACACTGTAGCTAAAAGACCAAGAGATGGGATTTCAACAGTGGGTGTGAGATGTAGAACACAGTTCTCACTGAAACCAACTGACCAGTCTGATGGAGAATTTCAACACATGCTTTTAAGGCACCCTGATTCCTTCCCTCCACGGCATTTGCATGTGGTATAGAAAAAAAATCCATGGTACTGGTATGAGTAGTTATACCACAGAAACAGAGAGGCAGGACAAAATTTAAACCAGGGAGAAGCCTGAACAATGTAATCAGAATGAGTTTCAAGGAAATAGACCTATGAAGTGCTCAGCTTTTTGACAAAAGCTGGTTGTTGGGTTTTTTTAAGAAAGAAGAGTCAGGAAAGCGTGAAGATCTAAAGCTGTAGGGTAAGAGGCTATAGAAACAGTCCACAGTGAAAAACACTTTGTGGGAATTTTCCAGGGAACAATCTCTGTTAACTACATTAATTCTAACTATAATACTACTCTGAATGTAACAGAAACCCTTATTTCTTTTGAACTGCAATTTAGTGTGACATCTGAGCTTACAATAAAGGGCAAAAAATAAGCATCTAATCATACTGAACACAGCTATGACCATATCATACACAGAGTTTAATAACAGCAGGAATGAAAAAGTTGTAAATGGAAAACAAGGTAATTCCATAACTGCTGAAGAAAAATAAGTCTATTACCTAATATTCTATAACAAGAATAATTAGTTACATATTTAGTTTGACACAGATTTTATTGAAAAAAGTTTTACTGTCAAGTAGGAGTCTATGAAGACAGAAAATAAGCGGCAATAAGTAAATAAGTAAATAAACAAGCAATAACTTGTCTTTTCCTTTGCAAGTACTAAAGTTTCAGAAAGAAAATAAGAAATAATGTTGGCAATATTAAAAAATAAAGCAGTAGTAGAACAACAACCACAGTTTTGTATTATGACTGTGAAGATGCTCAAAGAAACTCTAAATCAATAGCCAAAAATTAGTACAAAACTATGTGGGAAAAAGTTACATACCTGCTCTTAATTATTGTTCTGCTTTTATGGAAATACTATTATTAGTGAACATAAATGTGGAGGTTAGAAGAAAAATGACAGAGGACATGAATCATAGTAATTACGGATAATGAAACAACTCAGAACTACTCTGAATTGGAATGTGTTGTGGAAAATTGAACTTACATCAACAGCCAAGTAGATGTGTGGAAAGACATACTAAGAGAGTCAAATATTCTGAAGGGGAGAAAGAAGGAACAAAACTGGGTCCTTTTGGGGACTTACTAAACTATAGGACAGGATTCTTAAAATGCTGTTTCAAATACTAACAAGAAACTTAAAACAAATTTTAAAGAAAGACTACATAATCACCACTGTTAATGAATATAATTATCCTATTTCTATAAACATTGCTGCAAAAATTCCAAATAAGAAACCATAGGACAGGAGTAGCTTTGACACGAGTTAGAATTCAGCTACAACACACGTATACAATGACATAATATGGGAACAAGGCAATTCTTTTCCATGAAGATGCTCCTTGTTACTTCTCGTTATTATTAAATAAGGTAGACCCACAGAAAAGACCCAGCTTCTTCCAAGAAGAAGTGGTTTGCATCTAAATACTGCAAAACAGAACTATTGGGAATAACCAGAAATCAGGCAGCACAAGACAAGATATCTGAGCAGAACCAATAAAAGACAATGTCTTGGAAAACTACAAAGTTCTGTCAGCACATACTTTTTTTTTTTTTTTCCAGTAAGAGATTTTGTAAGGTTAATAAGACCATGCAGATAAGCATTAAAAATAGAAAAGTTTGGTCAGAAAAAAGTTGCTTCTCTGTTCCTCAGAAACAACTAACACGAATGCTGCTTTGAAGAGTTATGGTTATCTTAACATTGGAAGAAGAGGGACCACACTTTGAAAGGTCTGGAAAGCTTAGCGTATACCTGTAAGCATGAGGAAGTCTCAGAAATTCATGCAGTAGAGCCTTTCCTGAGAAGTTTCACCTTTTCTGGTTTGTAGTCATTGATACCTCAGTGTCGTTAAACTCCTGGTTCTTGGTCCTCCAATAACAAAGATTTCCCTATAAACAATTTTATAATTTGTATTTTTAAACTTCTTCAGAGTATGGGCAAGGCACTCAGATTTACCAAGTTCCATCAGACCTGAGCGAACAGCCTGTGAACGTATGCCTAAGGATCCTCAGACAGAGGAAACCTCCTAACCTGATGTTTTTCTAACCCCTCTCCAATACAGTGATGATAATGCGGGTTCTGATGCAATAAACTCGGTGGGAAAAGTTACTGTCATTATGACTTCCTAGTGATGATGAACACACACAACTAGTCCTCCAGTTGTCCACAGTGTTGAGGTATGAATTGTGGGACTGATCTACATCAATTAGCTCTACAACTCATTAGGTAATACCTGGTAAGACTTGGCCAATTTCTTTATCAAGATGCTTGAATCTTTAGTTCCAAAATGTTACAATTTATGGACAATTAAAAACTCCTCCAAAATTTTGAGAGATCACGAGGTGATTCCCTGAACCAAAAATACTTCTTTCAGCAAAAGTAATAATTTTTTTATCAGGTACTACAGAGAGAAGAAAGAAGTACAGAGTAGGTATCCAACAGTAAGTTTATAAAGCAAGTTGAGACTTGTCACACCCTTGACTACCAGAGCTAGAACTTGTAAACTGAAGCTGAGACAGATGCTTTTGAAATGTTATGTTTGGCATCTTAACTTTCTTTCAGTAATGCAAAATAATTCTTCCTTCACTGATCATTTTCACATAGGGGAATTTATCCTTACCATAACTACAAAGCTTTTAGTACTTCATGTGTGAGCTCACAGTACTATTGACACAGTTTTTGCAATGAATTATCCAAAAGGAGTCATCCCAAAGTGCTCTTGGATGACTATTAATATTGCATATCCTACATTGCCCATTTTCTCCAGGCATAGTCTATTTATTTCCTCCAAATAGTCCACATTTATACCCATACACAAAAACCTCACAAAAATGTTTATCAGCTCTTTAAAAGATGTTATATTTTATCCTTTCCTGCCAAAGCTTTTAAAATGCTTGGTTTTGTCTCTTGTAGGTGCCACTTATTAGTGGTAATTTTGTAATTTTTCAGGGAAATTTACTGAATAAAATTTACAGCAAGATCCAATTTAAGGAGTAAGATTTGCAGTCTGCAGGACATCATAGCACACTGAGCCAGAAAACGGGGAAGGCAGAGATATCTCCTACTCAACCAGGGAGGAAAAAAAAACCCCACCTATTTAATCTGAACAATACATAGCATATCATTAGTACCCCCTTTTGCTTTAAAAGATTATTGAGTTTACCTGCACAGATACAACAGGTATCAGCTGCTTTTTCTTTTAAATGCCTTATCACATGCATATGAATGCTGCCACCACCATTTCTGTTTAGAGACTAGCAATCTAACATCCCAAATCCTTGTGCATCACAGGAACAGAATGAAATCAGACTTGTTTAGTAGGTGCTCATTTCTAATAGTGGTAGAGACAGGCTGCTGAACCCCAGACAAAGCAGCCTGTTACTCCACTGATTTTGAGATGGGCTGTAAGAGGTCATGAATTCAGCATGTCACAATTCTGCTGGAGTCAACTGGCCAATCAGTTGTGATACAAGGCTGAGATCAAAATCAAAGTCCCAAACACATAAAGACTCTATTAACTATATAATCTGGATGCAGATTTCTTTTTAAGTGTTTCCTGTGGAATTGTTCACTGACCCTAAATTGCAAGTAGCTCACTGCCTCAGATCTCATCCTGCACCTGAGAAATATTCCCAAGACACTGAGTCAGTGAATATTTAATTTTAAAAGCATTTTTGTTCCTAAAAAGCTACATCCAGCTCTAATACTATTGTCATACAGAAGCCTTTTAAAATCGTAACTTTCCATAATCAGCAGTCTAAGCATTTACCAGTTTAATTATTAAAAATTTGAAGTGATATGTGAAAAATGAAATCAAAATTCTCCAAATGTATAGTATGATCAATAATTATCATAGGACTATGTTTGAATATATAGGTCAATATTTTGAAATGCTAGGAACATCTTATAGGAATAAATACATTATGTATAGCTCTCAATAAACAAAAGAGTATTCCACAGTTAACACCTATTAATGCTATCACAAAACTTGAAAACACATCAATATACTAAAAAATAATTCAAAACAAACATTTTCTTCCCAACCACTCTAATTCCCCAAAACCTACAAGGACAAAAAAAATGGGGAGATGGAAGAGGTACTGAAAAAATTGGTTTAGACTTCATTCCATTCTAGGGAAAATAGCAATTTACTCCTGGGAAAATACTAAGACCTAGGTCCATGTCCAAATATTGAATTTTCAAGTTACTTATTCTTTCAAGTTTGTAAGATACAAGACCTTTATGAGATATTTACAATATGCCATAGTATTGTGCAATATTGGTTTGGAACATTTCAGCTTGAAAGACTAGAATTTGTTCATAAGTATTGCTGCAGAGCAGCATAGAATTTGGCTTGGATTTTTAAACATAGTTGTTCATAGTGCACACTGTTGTAACGATATATGTATCTAACACTGTATTTGAAAAACATTCATTAAAGCAACAGCTGAACTCGTGAAGACACAAGGAATACTTAAATCATTAAACAGAATTTATTTCAAGAAAATTCAGTAAGAAAATATTATGGTCATCCATGTATCACATTGACATGATTATAGATATTGGTCTGATCTTCTGGGAGTTAAGTGATTTCTTGGTATTTATTCAAGAACTGAATGGACCTGGCTATTAGTTACAGCTACAGTAATAACACAGATTCACATTAGGAAGTAGATTCAATGTTGTTTCATTCATGCATTGAAATTGGGTGAGAATCCATGTGTGTTAACTAAACAGTGAATAGTAATGAAATTTGGGAATTAAATATACAGCCTCACTACGAGGATTATATGTGAAAAAAAAATATGGTCAGTATATCCTGTGAATGAATTCCCTGCAAGTTCACCCACCATGCATTGGTGATACATTGTCAGTATTACCTCTAAGGAAAAATACATAATTTGTCCGATAGAAGTAAATGATAAACAAGACCACAGCATGGCAGGAAGGAAACATGTAAATGTTCACTAGGATTTTTTTCTGTTGTCCTCTGAATAACTTTTCAAAAGCAGTTCTCTGCACTGACACAGTGAATTTAAGGCTAAGAAATATGCTTAAGAATAGACCTAGCTTGCTAAAGTACACAACTCAAGTTATTGTTTTTAAGATTTGAATATGTATGACTCTTAATGATGTGTTTTAGCCACAATATGGAATGGAAGATCTAGTGATTTATTTCCACACACTGCAGAATAGCATGAGGTTAACATGCACTTGTATTGAGACAAAAACAAAGTGTGAAAAAAGATTTCGAATCCATTGTTTACATAATAAGACTCTTACAAAGTTTTCACACCATCATTTTTAGTAAAATCACATATCAGTACCCAAAACTCACAGATGTTCCATGGCTGCATAGTATCTTTGAACTTAGTAAGGTACCTTTTTCAATTCATTTCCTTGGTGCATTTATCTGCTTGACTAATTTCTCCTGGAATCCTCTGTGAAAAATTGGCACCACTTACCTTTCAGTCTCCTGGAAGTGAACTAATTTCAAGGGAGACATTACATGTATCATAGACAGCCGTTCAACCATTTTATTTCAAATTATTTTTTATTTTTGTTTTAAATACTTCGGTCAAAGTGGTTTAAAGTGCTTTTCGTCCTGTGATGCATCCAGATTACACTTACGGGTGGAGGTAGCATATCAAACACCCCATGCAATCTACATGTGATAAAGAAGCACACTTTACACGCAAAGCCACAAATGTATGAATACTCTAATTAAACTATCAACAATCTATTCAAAGAGTTATTATTCTCTTTAGAAGAAATTCTCCAAACTCTCCAAGCATTTTTGGTTTTAACAGTAAGACTAGAAAGCTCCTTTACAGCAGGCTTCACTGTACCTACATCTTTCTCTGTTGTTATGATCACCAATGTGATGCTCCTCAAGAACAAATAAGGGTATTATTATGGTAAGTTGTCAGCATCGTGAATTCTTCACTGGTGTGGGCATGCTCACAGAGCCTACCTTGGCAAATGCACTGAATAACAACGTGGGTAGGATTAGAATGAGCGTACAGAGTATGTGCATGCAGATCGAATGCACAAAGCTGTGTGGAAGGTGCTTGCCCAAAACTGATCATATTAAATGCCATGGCTGATAACCCTCAGCCTCTGATGATGTTAAAGAGGCAGACAAACATCAGCCAAATTAAACAGTATCTGGGAAATGTCAAACATAGTTGGGAAATAAATGAAGAGTTCACCTGACAAATATACAAGAAACAAAAGTTTGTGACAATGGAGAGGAAGACATCTTAGAGTAGAAATGGCAAAACTCATCCTGCTGGCACTCTAACCTCTGCCTACCCTGAGCACCATGGCCTCCCCATGGGAGGCCACGAGCAGCTAGCACCCAGCCTGTACCCGACATGTCCTGTGGGAGGACTGCGTGTGGTTATAATTTTGGGGGTTCAGTTGTAGAAAGATTTGTGTTTATTAACAGTTTAAAAATGCTTAGTATTCTGGCTTATCTGTTGTACAACAGATATTAATCCCAGATAGATCAATGATAGCTGGTTAATACAAGGTGCTAATAAGGTTATGAATTGCTTTGATCCCAGTTTAGGATTAAACTAGGTGAACTGAGCAGTTTTTCCCTTGTAACAGCTGGAAGATTTATGATGTTGATAAAGTGCTGCTTCTTCCTCATCTTATGATCCATCATGGCCTATTTTTACATACACTCAGACACTGTACCTTGCTTTTTTTTCACTGGTCTAGAGTTCCATGTTATATATGGATTTAATGTATATGACATAGTTTACATATACTAAATGCATATTCTTGGCTCACTTTGTTAGCTCTAAAACCGGTTTTCCCAGTTCAACGTTGCATTCCTTTAGCGACCAGTAACTGACTACTGATCATTTGCTCATAGCCCTGGACCTCTGGTTTCATCATGTGCCCACATCTCAAAAGCTTCTGCTATCAGCCCACACCTGTACCCTTCTAAGCTGCATTTTTATTCTATCATCATATATAACCCTTTCTACACAGAAGAACTACTTATCATTACTTATAGAAATTATTACTTATTATAACAATAGCATTACAGCACACAATCATACAGAGCTAAAATCATACAAAATTATATTAAACAAGTCAGGTAATAGTCACTTGGTTGTTAAACAATTGCCATTACAGCTAAAGAAGGTAAAATAGAGCTCTAGGCCAAGAGAAGCTCAGACAAAGCCAGCCTGTCAAGTGCTAGTGCTGAGGTTCTGCCGAGTTAGTACAGTGCCTCTGGTCTGCTACCTAGCAAAAGTAATACTGTATTTATTCAGCTACAAGGTTACACCTACCGATTTCTTATAGTTCATTTTATCACTTTGTTTCATAACTTCCTCTACCAACACATCATATAAGACAAATCTCATGAATCACTAATAAAAACAAAAGCATTTGAGATACAGCCATGTCCCTCAGACTTCTTAAGTGTACACGAATGCAAAAAGTGCATTTACTTTTATGCCATGGCTTTACTTTCACATGCTTTTATATCCTGATCATCTATGGGCCCTACAGATCATCTAGCAAGCCCACCTAATAAGGTATTTAAAAAACACTTAGTATTTGTTTTATTGCCTTCTGGCTTTGCCCTCAAATTTTTTTTTTTACATAAAATTTGCAAAAGCATATGGTTGTTGACCTCATTTGGACAAAAATCCAACTTAGTGAATGATGCGGTCTTACAATTTAACTAACCCCTTGTCAGGGAGCTGTAAAAATTGGGCTGCAGGTTGAGGGAAGTGTCCCGATCCAATGTTGGGGAGGTTTCGTTACGATCCCAGGGACTAGATTAAGACACTAAACTAAGTCAAGTGTCGCACAACCCTTCAGCTTTATTTTCAATGAACAGGGCGAGAAAAGCCCTATAGAGAGGCAACTGGGAGAATATGGCAACTGGGAGAATATGGCAATAATGGGAAGAGCAAAGGGAAGGGAGAGAGAGAGAGAGGGAGAGAGAGAGACAATTCAAGTCAGGGAGGGAATCTAGCTACCACCACTCCAAGTCCAGTGATGTTCCGTTAGCTCCGTCTATGATTTCCAAGCGTCGCAGGCTTCATTGAAGCAGATTCCAGGAGATATGTGAGGAGGAGAGGAAGAAGGAAAAAGCCCCTCACAGGAGTGCATGCACTCCTTTTATAGGGGTCCCATGCTCATGCACAGATCACGATTTGTGTAAGTGCAGTTCGTGCTATACGTGCTGTCCCCTCAGGAAGCCTTCTTCTGTCTTTTTCACGCCCTGGCCCTTGCGCAAGCGCATGGAGGTATTTCTCTGCAGGCCATGAGGGTGGTGTCTTCCGAGGCAGGATGTTAGTGTTGGGAAGTGGTGGTGCAACGGCAATATCGAGACAAACCACATTTAGTAACGGTCTTCTACACCACCCCGGGCTCGACATTGCAGTTTCCTTAGTGGTGGGAGAGAAAAAGAGAAGGTAGAGAGGGGAGAGAGCAAGAGTGAGAACAGAGTGGGGATAGGGACAGAAATAGGGACAGGGGCAAAGGGGAGTTGCAGGAAGAAAGGACGACATGGGGTATGATAGAAGAATGCTCAATAGAAAACAGAGGTGTTGTTCAATGCAAACCTGTTCTGTCATATATTAACAACGTCTAAGTTTACAGAACGAATTTGAAGAATCAAGTTAATGAGGTAGTTTTCCACTATAACAAATATAAAACAACTGGCAAGTATGATACGGGTACTAATATGCAATCTTCCCCTTAGACAATTTGGGAATTTGAAAGGGTTTAGATAATGGGTACTGTGGTTGGCTCTGATTGGTGAATGGCACAGATCCGTTTTATGCCATCAGGTGAGGTGGTAGGAATGAATTGCATATTAGATACTACATGTCAGATTAATTGAATAAAACAAGGGATTACACATGGCAAAAACATTAAAGTGACAACCATGCATAACAAATACAATAACAGCTGTTTTACCCATGGTGCCCCCGGTAACCAGGATCACAAATTGCCACCCCAACCATCCCAGGTTTGGACGGGGACATGGGCTAATTTTCTAATGTCTTTGGTTAGTTGGAGGATCACTTCGCCTATGTCATCTATTTCTAAACAGCAGTTGGAGACGTTTATTTTCCCGCACACCCTTCTCTCTTCAGCTAACAGGTAATCTAGGACCACGCGGTATTGAAGGATTGCCGTGCGCATCTGTTGGGACTGCCAGGTTAAAAGTTCTATTGAGTTGGCAGTCTTGTTGGTAATAATTTCCAGAGCCGCTTGTAGTCTGATTATCCGATTTAAATTATAAATTGGTTCCCTTGCCCCCGATACTGGTTCATTAGGGTTCCAGGTGGCAGGTCCGTAATGTTGAATTATTCGCTCAGGAGGCCACTCATTGTCCCCCCATTTTTTGCGTCCCACCCAGGTTGACCTCAATAGATTGCGTCTTACAGGCAATACACCTATCTTCGAGGTTGTCATATAGTTTTATTCCCAGTTGAGGTCCACCTATCTCCAGCAAAAGAAAAAATAAGGGCCAGATAATCCCTATGTAACAGATTCCTGACCATGCTGCGGGTAAATGTTTATATGTGGTATGTCCGCAGATCCAATAATGCCCTTTCTTAGCCTTAACGCCATGAGCAAATGGCCCAGCTGCCCCTTTTGGGAATTGAAAATAAGTTGTGTCCCCGTCACTCAGAGGGCTAAAAAACATGGCTGTGTGATTATTTGTTCGTCCGGTGCAATACCAAGCGCCAGAATTGTTTTTCCACTCACAAATATTCTTATAAGAATGATAGTTGGATCATTGGATAGATAAAGTCTCATTCTTGTTTGACCAATATCTCTTAAATCCCCAATTGCGCCCGGTTTCATTAAGCCACATCCATATGTGGACATCCCTATCTTTATCAACTAGCTTACGAGTGAGTGTCCATCAGCATTTACTTTCCCCCTTTGAACGGTTTAGACAATACTACCCTACATTTGGAAATTGGATTGGCCACGTCTCACTGTCGCCCCAAGTGTTGTTCGCTGTTTCACTATAGTTGCTTATGATCTGGTCTGGGGTGAGGGGTGTGGACGTCCATGGCCAACTTGATAATCCCAGAGGTCCTCCACAAACCCAATAATGACTCAAATTGAAAGTTCGGATTACTGCTTTGGCCAGTATTACAAATTCATTGTCCTGAAAGGTTGGGGGGAAGGTAGAGGAATTGGTCTCCCGTCGCCTTCATAGACACATTCCTGAATTAGGATAATTAAAAATAACATGCGCATTCTGATTAAACCGCAATCGATGTCCATTTAGCTTCTTCCGAGGGTATGTGTCTGGGTCAGTTGCTCCATCCTAAAAAACAAGAACAGAAACAAACTCACTCCTCAGGTCAGAAAGAAGGAATAATCCATTTAGCGTGAATCTTATGGACTTTCCCACTGGTGTCTTTTGCTCTCCAAGTGTATTTATTTATTGGGGCGTCTAATACTAACGGTACTGCTCCCACAGTGGAGAGTTCAACTAAAACGGGTTGTCCGGGGAAGTGGGATGGATTGTCAGGGTGACCAGGGCTGTATGAGGTGGGTAAGATTGTCAGACCTTGTGGGCAAAACGCCGTAATCTTTGGGCATCCATTTGTTCCCCAGCAGCTATTGATGCCAGTCACTGTGTCCCCTACCCGCTCAGCCCATCCTGGTTTGTGCAGTTTCAGGAAGCGTTTAAGTAACCCGTTTGTTCTTTCCACGATCCCATTCACTTGCGAGTAGTATGGGGTGTGGAACACCCATGAAATTCCCTCCCGGGCCGCCCATTCCTGAACTATCTTGGCTGTGAAGTGCGAACCGTTGTCAGATTGAATTGACTGTGGTTTGGGAAAGGTCCCAAACCATTCCTTTAGGGCCTTCACAGTGTTCTCCCCGGTTGCCTTGGCATACGCTCTAGCCTGTGCTAGTCCAGATACTATTTTGACACCCACCAGTATATAACACTTTCCTTCCGATTTTTGAAATGGCCCAATGTAATCAACTTGCCAGGCTTCCCATAAACCCTTTCCCTCTCTCAGGTGCAGGGGGTCGTCTTACAGGGTGTGTCTGTCGAAGTGGACATGACATTGTTCGCAAGAGGATATACATGTTTTGCACTGTTCTCTGGTAACTGGCCACCCTTGAGCCTGTGCCTCACAAAATAGATCATTAATCCCTGACTGTTTCTGCTTTATATGTAGCCATTCCAATAAATATTCCCAGTTTTCCCTTATTTGGGTGTTTTGTAGGGGAGCTAACCAAGCTAACTCGTCCACTTCAGTGTTCCACCGGCTCGCCGGGGTGTCACTTTGTTGGTGGGAGGCCACCCACGCCACCACAAATTCCCCACATCTAGCAATTGCAAGGATGTCCTGCCATTTTTCCTTCTGCCATATCGGTATTCTGGTAACCTCCCACCCATTTTTCTCCCAGAATGGTAGCCGCTCTGTGCAACCTTTAAATACTGCATAAAAGTCAATATAAATGTATACAGGGGAAGTAGTTTGGGCTTCACGTTGGAACACGCTCCATACCGCGACCAGTTCTCCCGCTTGCGTGCTACCCTCCCCTTCAGTAATGATTTGTTCCTTGGGTCCTACCTGGAGTACTACAGCTCGGTATTTCCAGACTTTTCCTTCCTGCTTTGACGAAGTGGCTGTGAACCAAACATTGTGCATTTTTTCAGAAAAAGGGGGAGCTATCTGTATTACAGGGGGAAGTTGGGGGGGTCTCTTTGCCTAAGTCTACCACTGCTGCTCCCTCCTCCTTCTCTCGCTGCTCCCCTGCTCCAGCCGGGGCCCTTCCCAGGGGCTGCAGGGAAACCCCTGCCTCGCTGGGGCCTCTACCGGGGCCGCGTCTGCGGGGGGGCGCCCGGAGCCCCTCCTGCCCTCCTCCTGCTCTCCCCTCGGGGCTGGCAGGGCCGTTTCTGCCCCGGTTTCCCTCAGCCCCGGCTGCCGGGCAGCGTTTTGCCCTTTCTGACCCAGGCTTTCCCCGCGGCGCCCGCCCGTGGCTGAGGGGCTCAGCTGGGCCCTGCGCTGGGGCCCTTGGAGCCGGCTGGAACCGGCTGGGGCCAGCACGGGGCAGCCCCGGCCGTGCCACACAGGTGATATAGGGAACTAACTGTCCGCTTTGTAATTTCTAAATCGCTTAACAATCCTGTTTGTTTCAAACATTCTTTTGGAACTCACTTACCAAACACTGGTATCTGTCAAGGACTGGCATTTGTCAAGGACTGGTATGTCAGACAAAGGGAGTGAACAACCTGACCTTGCTGCAAGTAAATCGTATAGATAACGGGAGCTGCTAACAGCATCATTATTGTATGCAAGAAGCGACCATCTGGTTAAAACCGATCTTGCGGTTTGGAGCCCAGTCAACTCAGCTTTCTAGGCCAAAAGTGAAAAGTATACGGTGAAGAAGACTACGAGCCTTCCTCCAAAAGACCCCAGCCCACGACCACCGCATGGAAGTGCGCATGCGGCAAGAGGAGGAGAATTATGATAATGAGTTTCTGGACAGTATTATAATAGTCACGCCCACGCCGGAACTACTTGTAATAATCCCACCTATGTTAATGCATATGTATGTTGAAACCTATGAATATGTATATCTTTATTGTATAAATTTCTGGTAAAATGTGCTGTTGGTGTGCGTGTACTTTGGAGGAGCGATCCCCCACGCACCCAGCGCTGAATAAACATACGTGCTTTATAACTCTATCAGAGTTGTAGAGTTTGATCCACATGTCACAGGGGCCACCCCTGCGGGCGCCAGCACAGTTCATCAGGGCAATTAGAGCTTCGTGGTGCCGTCAGGGCCCCAACATCAGATATTTAACAATGCCAGATGCCCCTTCTCAAGGTTTGTCTTTCCCCACCACATACAGTCTCCAACCCACTTGCTAAGATTCAACCCTTTCAGTTGCCTTCTTTGTAGCAAGTTGTTTTTTTGTGTTTTGTTTTGGTTTTGGGTTGTTTTTTTTTTTGACTTTTGCTGCTGTTGTAAAAAAGTTTAATCTTAAGCACATGGTGTTGCTCTGACGACGTGACTCCCTTTGAGAGGAAAGCCCCGTGTAAGGCTGTTTCTCCTCCTGCGGTTCCCCCCAGCCGGCTGGTCCATGAGGCAGAGCCCGCTGGTGCCACAGTGATGTGCTTTAAAAAAGGTAGAATGTATTTTAGATGGTAGAAGTTCTCACTAACCAAGAGCAAAAAGCTGTAAAAAGGTTACAAGGCCTTGTGAAACAGGACACTTTGTGTAAACAATACATGCCCTGCTAATGAATATACCCTTGAGGAAGAACAGAAGGCTCATAACAAGGGAACATGCCTCCGCAGAAGGTGCCAAAAACGGCTGAAAACTGGACAGCTACTGGAAGAAGCATAAATTCAACAAAGATTTGCAGTAACTGGGGAAATGATAAAGGCAGCAGTGGGAGATCGTGACTACGGACTCAATTAGAGACTGAACAGAGCTACCCTCCCCCACTGTACTGGAGCATGTGCCCATCAGTTAAAGGACATTGTAGCTTTAAATGAAAGCGAGAGACTGTACTAACCAATAGAAATTGTTAGGATAAAGTACTAACCAATAATTATAATTAAGGGTGCGTATTTCTGTGTTTTGAACCATATAAATATTCCAAAGAGTTTGTAGGCCAGTGTGCTAGCTTTGTGGGTTACCACCTAGCACCCATCTCTGCGCAGAAATGATTTAAATAAATACCTTTGCTCTGTGTGTACATTGGCGTCTTGCACACTGAGTAAACGACGCCACTTTGGGACAACAGCGACAGCCCCATCCAGCAGCATGGCACCCACATGGCAATCGGGCTTGCTTTGGAGACTGATGGACTCAGATTTTTTCCACTGCTTTCGGTGTGCTTTGCCTACTGCTTCTTGATCTCTTCACATAACACTTTCTTCGAGAGAAGCCACAGATTTGGGGATTTTTGCTGTTCTGCTAGTATGTATTTAAAGAGAGAGATGCACAAATCGTGCAAACACAAAAGGTCAAATTACTAGCATTTTTTCTACGTTATTATTTTACAGAATTTTCTCTCCATTGAAATATTTTTTCTTCATCTCCCGACTTTTCAAATTATTTTTTTAATTTCTACTTATGTTTTTTTAATGATTTTGAGTCCAGCAATATTATGCCTTTAAGCTGAGTTTGCTTTAGTTTCTCCTGGTATTGAAACATATCAAGATTTCATTACCATTTTCCCTTCTGCTTTTCATGCTGTTTGAACCATTAATAATTTAACTTTTTCAAAATATGACCTATTTTCCTAACGTAGACAAGCCTGTAACATTAGCTATATATAAAGAAAAATAAGTCGATTCAGTTATGCAAATAGTTAGCAAATGAAAAAGAGGATTGAGTTTCTCTGCAGTATGACTTACATTCCTAAGAAGTTGTAAAAAGATAAAGTATAATAGGAATATGAGGGGGAATAATCAGAGGAGCCTTTAGAAAGGGAAGGTTTGCCTGAGCTGTCTACCAACATTCTCTGGAGAATCCAGCAGGCACATAGATAAGCAGCACTGCAGTCCATCCAAAGGGCACCTCTTTTTACAAAATCTCTGCAGTAGATATTTCTGTATCATTGAAGTCTAGCATCTCCATAGCATTTTAAACAAACCACAAGTCATGCCCCCCCTACAGGTTATGTACCTTCTAAATTTTAAATTGACCCTCAAGATTAAGGTCGTCTTACCTAGTCATCTTGCTTTACTTCCTTCCCACATGCACATATAAGGACACTATTTTATTTTAGTCATTCCCACCAATCATTCCAGGAAAAGGCTATCTGTATTTTGAGTTTTGTTAACTGCCATTGCTGAAGAGGTGGAGATGTGAATCAGTGCAAGTAACATCAAAAGATTATCAGACAGCTGGTCACCAAAACTCAAGAGGATGATAAAAAAGGCTGAGGAGAGGGGGAGGGGGGAAAAGAAGTGGGGTTAATGTCAAATTATTGAAGTTGAGTCTTTTCTGTCTCCCACACTTCAGACAAGAAACAACCAACTCAAGAGGCAGGATTTCAGTATTACCATGTATTAGGAATGAACTTCATCAAATAGAGTTCAGCTGTAGTCAAGAAAAGCAATTAGATTTTTAGGAGTTACTACAAATAGAATAAAGAGCAAAACTGGAACAGACATAAATACATATCTATCATGTGCCCATGTTTTGAATATTGCACTTGTGCAATCCTCAGTATCGAAAGAAGATAATAAAAGGTTTGTTTTGATTATAGATTACTTGAGCATAAAGAAAAGAGGTGACTGAAGGTATCTGGACATCTATCCCAAAATAGTTATTAGCCTGATGATACCACCCGGTGTTGGTAAGTTGTGTGTTTCATGACCTACCCTAAGTCAAGCAAAACCAACACACTGACTGAAATAACTGATTTGAAATGCTGTCTTAAATATGGCCAACTGCCAGGTGATATGCAACCATGATAACATAAATTTCTAGGTTTCCTGGCAATAAATACAGGGATGAAACTCAGGAGATCCTTCTACTGTTGACTACTGGAAGCCGGGAAGTTATAAAAAGAATGGGACATTAACCTCTTGCAGTTACTATACTTTTAACTCCAAACTCTTTATTTGCCAGTGTTAGAAAACAGAATTGATTAACAATCTTTCTTACATCAGTATAATTTATGTAATGACTAAAATCACAAAGTTTAAATAGGGCTCATACAAGATTCTTAAAGTCTAAATAACAATTTTTATTCTATAGATAATTTAAAGATAATAGGAGCATACCTTAAAAGAATGTAATGGTATATTGGATAACTGCAAAGAGCCACATTGACATAAGTTCTTCTTTAAAGGTCAAAAACAGTTGGCAAAAGCTTTCCTGGCCTGCCTGATGTTGATGTTCTAAAAAGGGTTTACTAATTACTAATACCAGGTGGCTACAAATCAGCTTGGAAAAATAGGGGGGAAGGGGGGAGGAGTAAAAATCTGAACACCAGTTCTTGAGCCAATCAACAAGAGAAATGGGAGGGCATAGAAGGGTAAGCATAGTTTGCAGCTGTAGTGTAATTGTTTTCTTATATGGCT
This sequence comes from Burhinus oedicnemus, assembly GCA_008921705.1. Taxonomy (NCBI): domain Eukaryota; kingdom Metazoa; phylum Chordata; class Aves; order Charadriiformes; family Burhinidae; genus Burhinus; species Burhinus oedicnemus. The sequence goes on along the minus strand of VFFE01009068.1, from coordinate 2,375,188 downwards.
GCTAGTCCCGTATCTTTGAAGTTTAAACTTAAAATACTGAAGTAAAATAATAAAAAAGACCCAAAGGGTATGCAAAAAGGATGGAAATTACCTCTGTATAGGAAAACAGGGAAAACTTATGTCCTTCTCTGGAAGTATTACAAGTTGTGGGGTTTTTTGTTACTAGAACTTCCCACAGGAAGTGGGAAGGATCATGCTGATACTTAGGAAGGAGGACAAGTAACTGGAAATCATCTCAGAATTCATATCCTTAAGATATAGATGACTACAATCAGATGAAAGATTTCAAAGTTGGCTATGCTGAATTTATTCACGTAGGTTGAAATTTGTTCAATGATTAGCCGAAGGCTCTCTACGCTGAAATATAGCCATAGAAGGAAAGATTACAATGAGTACAACAGTTGTGCCAGAGACATCTCCTAATCCTACCCATTGCTTCCTGTCTTTTCAAAATTAGCTGGTAAAAAAAAAAGGATAAGGGTACACTGTCTCTCCCTGCCTCACTTCAAAGACTACGTCGGGAACAGTCCTGTGCCAAATAGGGCAGTGATCAGTTCACTTTGCGAGGAACGCGCATTGGTTTCCCTTTTCAGCACTGAAGTCACAGTCCCAAGATGCTTAGCCATCCATGCCTTATGTGTGATTCAAGAATGGTGCAAAAATGTCTGCCCCTTTCCCACCCCTCTTACACTTGTCTTCTTCTCTCTCACTCTTAGTAACTCTGTCTCACAAGTGTTGCAGAAGTACCACACCCTTGGCCAAAGGCATTGCTGTAGCTATTTCTGTTCATTTTGAAAGCAAATAGGTAAGGAGAAATCAGCTAAGATCTCTACAGGGGTAAAACACTGTCATTTTGATTCAATTTTTATCACAAAAGCAGTCACCTCCCTTCCAAGAGTTTTGATGTTGGGGCATCCACTTTTCAAAGAATTTCTTAATGACAATTGGGATAAACTTGGAAAGATATTTGCAGTACACAACAAGGTCTTGCCTTGCCTTACATTACTCCTTTGGAAATTGTAATTCATGATCAAACCTATGAGCCACAAGCATAAGATCTCATTTTTATTCCTGTCCAAATTACAGAAAAGTTTAACTTGCTATGTTTCCTCTGACCAGCATCTCTGCTTAAAACTGCCAGTAGCACCAGAGTCTTGTACGGATATTTTAGATTGTACACCTCCCCTTCTTGTTGAAAGGCTACAATAAAATGTAACCACAGACAACAGTTTAAAGAATTATACCTCTTGATTTAGATTGTATAAAAGACTTCCGATTTTTAAAATAACTGGATTCTTACAAGGGTTTTTTGTTTATTTGTTCATTTTAGTAATACAGGGAAAGGGGCAAAAGAAAAACCACTGTAAACACACAACACGTAATCATCCAAAAGATTTTTCTACTAGTTTTACTTAAGATAATCTTAGAAGAAAATCTTTTAGTATTTCATCAAGAAAAAAAGTACACTAAAACATTAATTTCCATTTAGGCTTTTTGTGCATAATAACACTCATGTTTCTTTTTCCAGAAGTCAGATTTTTGAAAGGTTAAGTGGAGAGGTTCACACCCTTAGTGGTATTCAGAAGTGTGGTTTCCTATTGGCATATATTATTAAAAAGTTACTATTAATTTACTCACAAACAAGGAATGCACATAGCTGTAATACCTCAAGATCTTGACAATAAAAAACAGATTTCTGTAGTATTTTCCTCACTCACTGCCTGGACAGATAACACCATATATCTAAATTTTGCATAAAGTCTTTGCTTTCCCTATCCCATCACAAAGTTTTCCTTCTGCTGTTGTCTTAACTTTGGCTGCGAAGAAAAGAGAAAAGCTCCAGGAACTAGTTTATTCATTCATTTCTGGTGAAATACCATCTTTGGACTTTTTGACCTTGCCTGTCTTATATTTTATAATGGCCTGACTATATTGTTTAACCATTTAATTTGCTAACAGCACAGAAATGATAGAATCACCCTTACTGCAGATGTCATATTTATATACAAGGGCTTAAACTGTCAGAGCTGGTTTAAAGATGCAGCTACTACAGCAAGGGCTGCCACAGAGCTGCGGTTTGGGAGGTAGAGACAAATGGAAAGAAAGTGGCCAAGAAATGGCCTAGTTCTCTTCACAGATACATTATTTTGCTTCCAATCTTTTACACAAGTATGAATTCCCTAAATAAGGACACTTTTACCATTTTAACTGTATTCATATGTTAAAGAAATTAATTTTTACAGTACTGAACTGCAGTTTTGTTGCATTTCAGGTGTTTCTTGCTACAAAAGAGAATAATCATAAAGACTGTCAAAATACTTAAAGTAATAGTATTCAGGTCTAATATACTAAAAGATCAAAAGAGAAAAATAACAGTGACATTTATGCATGTATATAAATCCATTCCTATTCAGCAAATTATATGAATCTGTTCTCAAATCCTCTTCTAAATTGGGGCTTAACTTAACAGTTAAGTATCAGCAGCGTATTATGATTATGTTATTGTACCTCATAATAAAGAATGTATTTTTTTTCTAGTTTTTAATTTACTTTAATTTGATAATTTGAGAAGATTAAGACAGAAAACATTCAAATAAAAGTTTCAGAAAAGCAATCAGGGTAGTGATATAAGTATCATGAAAGAAAGAAAATGTAGTTTTAGAGCTCTGCAATTTTTACCACCTGTAGTTTCATACTTTTGTTTCACATATATTCCAAGACCTAGACAAATAACTGACATTACTTCACCTTGTTATCGAAGAAAAGCTATATTCCATTAGGAAACTATTCAACATTTTATGGAATTAAGCTCTGTATTTATAATAAATATCTGCAGTTATACACTCCTGATATAACCATACTCCAAAATTCTCTTGAAGCATGCTCCCAATAATGCATTTGCTCCTGGAAACACTGATGAATTAAATCAGAGGCTGCAAACAGAAATTACATTAATCCATCTTGTAGCTTACAGTAATGTAAATCTCCTAACCTCCTCATTTATATTGCTACAAATGTCTCATTAATCTGTTATGCCCTGAACTTTTGTTCTTTATACTGTGTAAGAGCAGTGGAGTAGATAAACTATCTGCAGTGTATCAAGAGGAAGGAGCAAATTATAGTTTTGACACTAAGTGATTTTCATGTTTTCCTTCTATGTATTTCTGCTGCAAGTTATCACTTAGGCACTAACACTTCCATTAAACTTTCAAATGGGCTTTCTTTCTGTATAGAACTTGTGGAAATGAAACAAATCATCTTTACTTTGTTCAGATTGGTTGCATCGAAGTGCTGTCCCCTGTTTTATACTGGTATTTTAAATTCTGGAAGAAGGAACTTCTCCAGTATGCTTGTATTCTCCCTAACACTGTGACCATGAGACTGCTGCAACAGTGAAACAATATGTATTTACAGAGATTTATCTGGTTAATATGAAGAATTAAAAGAGATCTTGGCTACAAAACCACTAGAAAGGTTATTAGATTTTGCACTGCATTTTTTATCATTTAATCTCTGATTAGCAAAGGTTAAAATAACATGTCATGTGGCTGGGAGGCTGTTATCCCACACCTGCCTGTTTTGAGGCCTTCAGTATTTATTTTGAAGCGATACTGGCCAGTATCAGATACAAAACATGGACTAGCTACAAATGGGTCTGCAGCGACTATGTTCATATGAAGAAACTGTTAAGCATGAAGTTTTGGAGCAGACTGCCAAGGGAATGTTTAGTGTTCCTTCCCCACAAAGTTTTGAAAGATAGGTTGGAAAAATGATTTTTTGAATATATTAAAATGCTGGGATAATGTGTCTGATTCTGTTGCACCACAAAAGTTTAGAACAGATAATCATGTAAGAAACCATTTTACTACCTATTACTGTGATACTATTTATTAGTCATCAGTAAAACTTCACTTTATTTAGATAAATAATTTTTGTTTGTGGTTTATTTGTGGTGTTTCCATTAAAAGCTATAAATATGCTATAAGCTCCCACTCTTGTACGTCAATTTCACAAGCCTCAAGGGATTCACAGATTTATATTCATTGCACTATAGAATCTGGCATAAAGTTTTCATATTTCCACTGCATACCTTTTTTTTTTTTTTTCCTGAGGAAAATTTGCTGCTGCTGCTACTACTACTACTACTACTAAAAATAATAAACAATAATGTATTCTCCCTGTATACCAGAAGAAAGGAAATTAAAACATAGCATGAACACTGCTTTCTCACTGCAAACAGATCCTAGGTAAGTGACTAATAGCATGCTAAACTTTGAAGTCTTAGCTAAGTGGTATAAAGTTTTGATTGCGCATATGTAATCCTTTAGACATAAACCGTTGACCAAGTCTGGAACTAGGATTGGATCCAGCCGCACCTAGACACCTCTCTGAGAAGGAGTTTAGAAAGCAAGGGGGTCCTTTCTGAACCTCATGACACAACGGGAGGGTCTCCCTGACAGTTTTGTCTGACCCTGTCCTCTATGCAGTAAATAAACAAGTGAACCTTCCCATCAAATCTTGTTAAACCACTGTCTCATTTACCATTGAACTTTGTTAACTCACTGTTTTACATCAATAAAGGATATTGTTCCTTCTCTCTTATGAGTGAAGTGTATGATTCCATCCACGACAGATATGTCACTGATCCCTCATATAATGCTGAACGTTCAACGTTCATTAACATCCACAAATATTAGAGTCTAATACCAACTTCTGTAGGCTCTGATCTTTTTCAGTAACTCTAACAGAAATTAGTATACTTCAAATACAAATAACATTACACTTCTATAGGTGACACATAGTAGGTCCTGAACTACTGGCATGACAGAAACGATTCCTTTCTATAGACTGTGCTCAAGGAGTGGAAGGAATTCTCACTTAAAAAGTAGCAGGCTTTGTCATCTTAAGACGTTATTATCTCCAAATGATGCAACTACACTGCAGGTAGAGGAGAATGGTGCCCCGTGACAGGACAAGAGGTAACAGGCACAAAGTTGAACATAGGAAGTTCCATCTAAACGTGAGGAGGAACTTCTTTACTTTGAAGGTGGCAGAGCACTTGAACAGGCTGCCCAGAGAGGTGGTGGAATCTCCGACTCTGGAGACATTCAAAAGCTGCCTGGACACCATCCTGTGCAACCTGCTGTAGTTGACTCTGCTCTGGCAGAGGGGTTGGACTAGATGATCTCCAGAGGTCCCTTCCAACCCCTGTGATTCTGTGATTCTGAGAGATATAAACCGAAATTGCAACCAAGTGTTTGGAAGGAGCTGAAGGACAGTGTAAAGGAAATAACATTTAACTATTTACAGTATCTGAACCTTTCTGTTCAGGTTATTACTGGTTGCTAGTTCACAAGGGTGATTAATGCAGTCCAGATAACTACTGGTAGGAAAGATTAAGAAGATGGATAATCAGCTCCTACACGCGTACAGAGAAAACTTCAGGAAGCACATCTGGATATAAAGAGCATGCATCTGGATGAATACCTGTATTAAACTATCTCTAATAAACTGTAAGATTTCCAACACATTTCTGGTTACAAATATAGCAACCAATTTATTGTAAAATAGTAATGGAATGCAGCTGTAATGCTTTGAATATCAATGCATTTACTCAGCTATGTAAAATACTCTATCATTCCCATGTATGAGAATCACCAACAAGGGAAAAGACTTATGATAATGTGCTATTACCTTTGCTAGTGCCACACTCTGCTTTCCTAGAAGACATTTATTTGTGTCTGGCTTACTGTAGTTTAAAGTCTCCTTATAGTTCATGTTCCATTACTTTTTTCCAGATATATTTCCACAGTCACATACTTTTATCTGCAAATAAACTGCTGTTTTTCCTGAGCTCGTAGTTATTCTAAATTCTCATCTCTAATTTCTTCCCTGATATCCTTACCTGAATTTCTTACCTGATACATCCACCCCATAGTACTACAGCTATCATTCTTGTGATCCATCCTCTCTGCATGCTTTGAGTAACATCAGACTCTAATCTTAGGAAATACAACATCCTATCTTGGAATTTCATTTCAATTTAATTTCCTGACAAACTGGTCTCTACCCTTTCAATCTTTCCTGGTCTTTTCTGAAATGTCTTTGGGATTCCTTACCAGAAAATTCCAGATATGCTATGGCATGAAAGGTGAAGAAGTTGCTTTATCCTGTCGTAAGATATACAAGCAACACAGAACTCAATTTGCTGGTATTTGCTCTGGCTAGTACTCAGCCATGACTTAGACTACCAAGTTGTGACCACACATGGGAATACACACCAGTCTGGCCTGTAAAAGGAAAAAAAAAAAAAAGGATGATCTGACTATGCAAGCAATAAAATGATTTTGGTAGGAAGAACCTTCTGGAGGTCTCTAGTCCAATGCCAAAGTAAAGCTAACTTCAACTAAAAGTTGAAATAATGTTGCCTAGAGCCTTATTCAGTCAATTTTTGAAAGTCTCTAAGGTGGAGGTACTAGAACCTCTCTGAGCAATTTTCAGAGTCCAATACTCTCTGACCAGGTTCTTTTAGATATTCTACACATGGAGGGTGTCATGTTCGTTTTCTTAATTCCATGTAATAAAATTGTCCGGTTCCAAATTTGAGCAAACAAAGAAAAATGTTTTTAAAATTCTGAGAGACAGGAATGCCTTTGGTACAATTTTTTTAAAAAGCTCCATTCTTTATTTGAACATGAAAGTACATAAACTGTTTGGAGCTGTTGAAAGAGTAATTTAGGAGACATAAAAATCAAGCAGCTATTTGGGATTCTGAAATGCTCTCACTTTACTTCACCTGATCGTGCAACGCCAGGGGAACTATTGTTTAAATTTTCCTTTTACAGGTTATGCATAACTTTTGTCAGAAAAAGGTGGTAATTTTTCTATATATTGCCATCATTCAAGCTAGTGTAGTCCATTACTAGGACAGGAAATAAAAGCTCCATTTAAACTCCTGAATAATGCTTCAACTGTACTTTCTTCCTAACCATAAAATGCAGTCCTGGTTTCATACTCCAGATGTTCCATCGTCAGATGTAACAGACACAGAGAGATATTTTGAAACAACCATTGAGATAGGTAAGTATTTCCTATGAAATTTTCTGCAGTTCTGACTTTGAACAATCTCACGACGCTAATTGAATTTGACAACTTCATTAAAAAGCATTTTCATTGGGAGCAGAGATGTTTGGGTGGTTTTTTTAACAACCATCTTAACCACAACATTGGATAAGTAACTGACAATATTCTCCATGAGGTAAGGTGTGATTTAGAAACAATTATCCAATGATTATATATCCATTCTTGTCAACAGCTGACTTAATGAGAAGTCTGTGAAGTAATAGTCTCAATTTTTTTTTTATTTTTTTTTTAAAGAGCTTGCCTGGTATTTAACAGTCCAATCACTTTAAAAAAAAAAAAAAAAAAGAAAAGAAAAGAAAAACCTTATCTGGGTTTTAGAAATGCATTCATTTCATACAAATCAGGTTTCTGCAAAGCACTGTCAACCAACCCAGAACATACAAGACTGATGTAGAATCAATCTGTATCAATCTTAAGATCTAGACATTCTCATCTCCCAGTTGGCTAACTACACGCTGCCAGCATCTTACTTTAGTTCACTAAAACTCAGGTTTTGAAAAAGAATACATAAGAAAGTATATAAGCTAGAGTCATATGAGATAAGAAAAGTAAAACAAAGACAGAGATGAGATAGCTGAGATAGTACCAGCTCAAGGATTCAAGAGGAAAACTACAGCTATGAAAGAGCAGACAATAGTAAAAATAAAAAATACAAACCAGGAAACTGCACCATAGTAAAACAGCAATGCTGAGCGTCGATTGACATTGAACACTGGCCCATTCCAGGGAGCAATATGAGCCAACGCCTCCTAAGATAAAACTGACTGGCAGGTAAAGGCTCATCATGAGCGTATTAATGGCCACATTAACTAGGCTAAGCCCTAGTAACTCCTTAGTTCTGGCTGTCTGCTCTGTGTGTATTAGCCAATAAAAATCTGCTTGCACTCTTCAGTTTTGTATATCCTTTTTACAAAATTTCTTTTACATAGTAAAAGTTGCCAAATCTAAAATAACCAAAAGAGGGAAGGTTACACTGCAGTAGACTCATGCTTTGGAACAAGCTCACAAAATTGGAAAAGATGACATTTTTCCATCAGAGGTGTCTTCCTATCTTTTCCCACTTATAATAAAAAGTAACCGGACATATTTTAAACACATTTTGGAAATTACTGACTGTACAAAATAACAGAAACTTTGATAGCAATGGTTAAAAACTCACAGATGTCCTAAAGATCACCTTATAGTCCTAATGCTAATCATAGTGGATTTGCACCATTCTCACACAGTGAAAAAACCTGCATTGCTCTATCCTTTGAGAAGCTATGTATGGCCAGACTGAGATCTCAGCAGAGTATCTGAATGTGTTCTCTACAACCTCTGGCTTCTGGGTGCAAAATGAGGCTTTGATCATATACTTGAAGATTGCCATCAATGTACCTAAATGAGAAAATTGGCTGGAATGTGACAGGTCCCAACTTGAGCATTTTGTTTTCTGATGTTTACGCTATTCTAATGCTATATTTTTTACAAGAACTTCCAACAATGTTTACATTTCTCTCTATGACTGTGGGAATTTGCTCCTTCTGTATCTGGATGAAGTGGGGAATAAGAAGGAAAGAAAAAGTGGAAAAATCTTTGTTGTTCTGGCAGTCCTGTGCTACTCTGAATCATCAAAGAGTGCATTGCAATGTTAAGAGTTTTAAAAGAAGCTCAATAATCCTGTGCACTTCTCTGCTGTATTATTGCAAGCTGCACTCTGTTTAAAGTTTAATTTTAAAAATAATTGTCCCTTATTAAAATCTCCCACATTACATTATTGCTGGTCATGCAGAAAATTACTTTGCTTCAGGAAACAAAACCATCCAATATAATCACTTCTGTCCCATAGATGAAAGAAAATTGGTTTAATCACACTGCAAAATCTTGGAAGTGAAGTACTTTGTTTACTAAACTGAGCTGTGAAGATAAAGAGAACTTAGTGCTTGTGACTCTCATGCACCTTTCACTAGTCTCCTGAAACTAGGAAGTGATATCCCAGGTCCCTGTGGCATGGTTTCTTTAGCATGATCTTAATCAAATGGAAAATAAACATTTATAAGCGACAGAACTATGAAAAGTGTTGAAAAGAGTGAATACAATGATCCCATTTAAAACATGTATTTTTGATATTTCCATTTATGAATTTTTATTTTTTTTTTAGGATTTAGCATGTTGACAGCACAGACATAGTTGGACAAAATTAAGCTTGGCTTTTTTCTCTTTTCTTACTGCAGAGTTGATCAAAAGAAGAAAGAGCATGAAACATGTCTCAGGGCAGACAGTGAAAGTCATAAACTAAATTTCTACATTTTTTAATACTCTATCAGTCTGAGAAATTTTTGTATTGCCAGCAGTAGGTGCCACAAGAAGCAGTAATTTCACTTAAAGAAACTGAAAATTATTATACTATTATATAAAAAACTTGTTTATTTTATCCAAGATAAACTAATTTTTATGATACCAAGGCTGAATTTTCAAACTATTCTTATCTTATTCCACCATAATATTGAGGCTAGAATCCTCCATGTGTCTACCCCTCCTCTACCCTGAGCTACTTCAGAGGCCGGAGAAGAATTTGGTTAGAAGTATGAAGCCTTAGTGAACAAAGATCCTCTATGTTTTACAACAAATGCCTGATTTGTGCACATATATTAGAGCTGTGAAATGGTTAAAAAAGCCGTCTACCAAAGAGCAGCAAAAGGGAGGCTGCTCTACAAGGGAGGATGAGCTAGAAGCAGCAGATGCTCACAGCAAAAGCAGTGCCCTCCCTGACAGGGTGCAGTCCAGCAGGACCCGAGCAGGGCTGGACTGGGGCCAGCAATCCATCCACAGTCCCCAACAAAATGAGGGGGACTCAGGGCTGGGGTCCATCCAGGGAGTTTGCTCCAAAACAGCAAAAGTCAAGACTGGACACAGGGCCACCCACAACTCGGCTCAGGCCAGGTCAGGGTGCCCCAATCTGACAGGCCTGAGCCCAAACAGAGCTCCTAGACCAACAGGCAAAGAATGCCTTGAGGCCCCAGGTGAGGCTGGTCAGGGCAATTAAGGTCTATTGGTGCAACCCAGACCATGACACCACCACAGTGAGCTGACTATGACGGATGTGAGGGAACTGAGACCTTGCATGGACAGTCCTCAGAGTATATTTTCTCAAGCTAATTTTGGTTTATGAACCATGAGGGCGATATTGCAGGACCTCTCCCATTTAACACTTTTATCAGTGCCCTGGAAGAAGTGGCACAGCTCACTCTCAAATTTTACAGATGACACCAAATCCAGGAGAGCCAGTCAATAATGCTCAAGTGAAGGGGTACTGTTCATGTACACCTAGTCAAGCTGAAGGAACAGGCCAACAGAAAATTTATGAAATTCAGCAAGAACAAATGCCAAGTGCTTCTCCTGGGCAGGAGGCACCAGTGCAAGGACACAGGCTTCTGCCTGCCTGGGTGGGAGCAGCTCACAGAACACCTGTCTCTTGTGGGTTTGTTTTGTTTTGTTTTATCCTAACAGCTTGGTCTACAGTTACTTAATTGAAAATAAGAAGTACATCAGCTGCCTGCTGATGGGCAAAAAGCTCTAATGTATACTAAGTGGATTAATGAATACACAGTACAGTCTTAGCTAGTACAAGTCCTTTGGCTTCACTGAAAATTCAAGAAAAGAATTTCTTACCCACTGACAATATAAAGAATTTCTCAACTCTTGGAATAAACTTCACTGAAGAAAATACAAATACTCCTTAAGGAAGAATTTGGAAGGAATTCCAGATTTTATAGTTTCTGTATCTCTTAACTTATACTTTGTCCCAGCACTTTCAGTCTTTCTGTGTCTATTGCTGCTAACTAATGCAAAACCTCTGGTGGACGGTGTGTTCACTGCACAGGGGTGATATATGAGGAAAAAAGGTATCTACATACTTTGATCCACTGCCAAAGTTAATTTGCATCAAATTGCCTTTTAGATGTACTATTGCTACTTCCAAAGATGCGTACTGAAAGGGTGAAACCATTAAACAGATAATTATGCAAAGGTAAGTTGTACTAACCCCCCAAAGACATTTAAGTATCGGATTGGTAATAAAACCTAACAATAAAGTATACTTTTAATAGGTTTTGAAGAATATTATTTCAATAAAATTTTAGGGGTTCAATAAAATGTGACTGTTACCCCTTAATAAAATACTGCTAGATTTTCTGTATTAGTGCATAATGGTTGAGAAGTGTTTGGTAATTTCAAGGGAAATTTAATATTTGATATGAATATTTTAATGTTAAACCTGGCACATTATTGGGGAGATGGATACCAAATTCTCTCTTATTACTAAATGATTGCTTAGTTGATTCGAGTAGAACTTTACTCATTTGCATTGGCTCTAAAAGTCATTGTTAATTTAGCCTGTGCTAGAGGACTAAGCTGTCTGTAAACCAGTATTTTAAAAAATATATGTCATCATTTCATACTATGTGTTTTTCATCATGAATTTAATGTTTATATTTGCTATTTAGGGAGAATGATTATTTACTGAAGGCTCAGTTCTTCTCTCCTAGGCATTAAACATTTTTCCTTCTTACAATGATCAGCAAATCATAGCTTATAATCACACAATAGACAGTGCATTTCTAATATGGATATTAAGGTACATAATTATCCGTGCTAAAAATCATGTCCAGGATTGTGCAAGTTAGTAAAAAAATATTCTAATGAGAAAATTATATTTCTCACAAATGAGCCTCACAAACAGCAAGCGTTGTTTTCATTGACAGAACCCAGTATTTTTAAAATATATTAAGAATTTACAATAAACAAATTAATATAAATTGGAATAAGAAGTCCCTTGGTAGGTAACTACTTTTCACTGACTAGAATTACCAAAGTTGCAATTCACATTGTATAATTTCATGATGAAAGTTAGAAATCAGTATTATTTTCAATGGAATTAATATTGATTGTACTTGGATGTATTAGTACATTTTTGTAATTACAGTCACTTCTCATACAGTATAGGTAATTGGTCTGTAGGCTACAACTAGCAAGACTGCCAAAAGCCATCCTAGCAAGAAAAAAGAGCTAGATTTTTGTGAAATATTGTCAAGCCCAGAATGCATTAAGTTGAAATAACAAAAACTAGCTCTTACCAGCAGTGACTGGAAACCTAATTTTTTTTTTTTTTTTGATAGCTCAAGTTTTTTTGAAAACATTCCATGCCAATGAGGGCCAAATACCAAAAACTTACATGTTTTCTACAAATGGAAATCCTTTCCCAGCCCTCCCCTAGAGAAACATAAACATAATTTCTACAAAGGAAAATATGTTCTTTCTAAGATCAGACAGTTGCTGTCTAAAATTGACCTTGGGCTTACTAGTTTGTAATGGGTCAGCACTGGGCAGCAGCAAGGAACCTAGTAAAAATCGTGTTAGTTTTAGGCAGGGAGGTTCACAGCTCTGGGCAAATCCATCCCTTGGATGCCACGAGACTCCTGGGCCAGAAGGTTTTTCCTGACTAGTTCTGAAAGCAAGTTTTCCTAACAATGTGTGAACAGTGGCAGCGTGACTTCAGAAACCTGAAGCTAGATTTTCAAAACTTGCCTACCAAACTCTGGTAGACAATTCTATGAAATTTTCATCAAAATTATTATTTTATTATGACATGCTCCATATTTGAAAAGCTGCTGTCTAGCTGGGGAAGAAGAGTATCCATTCTCTCCACTGGTTAGAATTATCTACACTTTAAAAAAAGAAAAAAAACCCAGAGGATATCTAGTAGTGATTTTTTAATAATGGAATCTGAGCCATGCAGAACCTGTGGACATCTTTTAAATGCTTCTTATGTAGAATAGAAAGGGAGACAGGATATATAAAAAGGAATTCTGTGTCACTGATTGATCTAAGAATCGGTATATCTGATGTGTGTTTTTCTGGAGTTGCTGCCTTAGAGGAGCCTAGGAACACAGCTCTGGAAAGCAGCTAGTCCATGACTGGGTTTAACTCTTAACATTTTTCTTCTACCTATTGATTTTTGGGATTTGCAAAATACATAAACAATTGATCAAGCTGTGAGTCTTCTTAACTGTTTTATTCTGAGTGATCAATATGCTTCTTCAATTTTTTATATAGAGCAGAAAGTCACTGCACAGAAGAGCCTGTATTGGAGAACTCAAAAAAAAAAAAGAACAACTTTTGAAAGTCATGCACTGGACCAGCTGATTTTGCACTTAAGTGTACTCAGAAAATTGATCCAGTATGCGATGCTATCTGTTTTCTCATTTAAAATGAAGTGCCTCAAGCTGTAGATCACCAGAACTCATTTTCCAGAAAATTAACAAAATACAGATTGGCAGATTGATTCTTGTTATCAATGAAGAGGTATTCCACATACAAACCTGATTTTTATTTGTTTTTTTTATAACAACTAGATCACTTTTTATGTCCTGACTTACTGATATCAAGAGATTGATGCAGTTTGACAATGTCAAAGAGTTTAACCAGCAGAATGTAGCATTTCTGGTTCAATCTGAAATTTGTTGTAGTAAATATGTAATAATAAGAAGAAATGAAAGAAATTAACAAGAGATGCAAACTGCTTATAGAGGAAAAAAAGATGTGGTTATCATCAATATTGTACATCAGTTTTCTTCACTGTATAGCTCTGATCACTTTCGCCCTACCTCTTCCCCAGGAGGAACAAAGGATTGTGTACTTGTTTAAAAACAAATGAGTTTGGGTTTTTTGTGTGGGGTGGTGTGTTTTTCAAAATGTGTTTTTACTAAATATTTATGTAATTTTCATAGGTTCAAGATCAGAAAGCCAATTGCCTTATTCCTTATTTAAGAATAAGGGTCATTAAGGGGCTGAACAAGAATTTCGCCAACGTCAGCTAAGCCTGAAACCATTTTTTTTCAGGAAGATCAGAGAATGACCCACAATGTTTCTCAGTGTGACAGAAACACTGATGGGATTGAATCTTTTTATAGGTTGTACAGCAGATAGGACAAAACCATACAAATCTTGAAAATCTGTGTTCTTCTGATAAAATATAGATAATAAAAACAATTGTTGATCACCATCTCTCCCTGAGGAGAAAAAAATGTCAAGATTCAAATGAATCCTTTAACCATGAACCTTGATGACAAGGAAACTCAAAAGTCATTACAGAAATCAAAATGTCTTTATTTGTTTATCTATATAATCATAGAATCATTTAGGTTGGAAAAGACCTTTGAGATCATCGAATCCAACTGTAAACGTAATACGACCAAGTCCCCCACTAAACCAGGGCCCCAAGCACCACAAATACTTCCAGGGATGGTGACTCAACCACTTCCCTGGGCAGCCTCTTCCAATGCCTGATAACACTTTCAGTGAAGGGATTTTTCGTAATATCCAACCAAAACCTCTCCTGGCACAACTTAAGGTCGTTTCCTCTTGTCGTACTACTTCTTACTTGGGAGATGAGACCAATCCCCACCTCGCTACAACCTCCTTTCAGGGAGTTGTAGGGAGCGATAAGGTCTCCCCTCAGCCTCCTTTTCTCCAGGTTAAACAACCCCAGTTCCCTCAGCTACTCCTCATAAGGCTTGTTCTCTAAACCATTCACCAGCTTCGTTGCCCTTCTCTGGACATGCTCCAGTACCTCAATGTCTTTCTTGTAGTGAGGGGCCCAAAACTGAACACAATATTCGAGGTGTGGCCTCACCAGTGCCAAGTACAGGGGAATGATTTCTACACTAGTCCTGCTGGGCACACTATTTCTGATCCAAGCCAGGATGCTGTTGGCCTTCTTGGCCACCTGGGCACACTACTGCCTTATATTCAGCTGGCTGTTGATGCAACACCCCGAGGTCCTTTTCTGCTGGACAGCTTTCCAGCCACTCTTCCCCAAGCCTGTAGCGCTGCATGGGGCTGTTGTGACTTGGCCTTGTTGAATCTTATAGAGTTAGCCTCGGCCCATCGTTCCAGCCTGTCCAGATCCCTCTGCAGAACCTTGCTATCCTGTGCCCTATGTTATATCAAGTATCTCTATTGCCTTACCTGTGGTCTGCCTCGCCGTACTAGTTTTCAGTTTTATTCTCATATCTGCTAGTCACTAGAAAAACAAATTAAAAAAACATATTGACCAGTAGATCAATGAAAATCATCAATATTATCAGTGTTGCTGCAGTTCAAACCATCTTTCCCCTCAATAAACACTGCAAAGCAGGGACTGAAAGGATCATGTTCTTGCCTTAAGAAGGGTGTACTGGAGATGAACGAAGCATTAATTACATGTCCCATAATACTTTCTCCAGAGGCAAATCACTGAACAAATCAATCTTCATTCTGTAAATTATCACCACAAAATATCAGATGCTTTTTACTATGATATAATAGTAATTGTATCAATGTGCTGCTAACATACATGTTAAAGCCTGCATAGATAGTGTACATGTTGAGTCCAAACTGGAAGCCTGATTTCTAGTTACTGAAGAATAATATTTGATAGAAGCAATTAAGAAATTTTTTTTTATTCAAAAAAATAGCTAATTTTCAGTTTGTTACCACTGTGAAAACACCCCCTGAAGACAATAGTTGTAAAGGAACTCAGTATAGGAAGGTTTTTTCTTAAATAAGAGTCATTAATTGTTCATCTGTAATTGGATGGTCAGCTGCTACCTTATGAACATGAAGACACATTCTTTACTTCTTCAGATTTTAAAACCAAATAGTTAAATTCAGTTTTGTCTTTGTGTAGATGCTAAAGTATAAAAATACCCTGTCTGGACTTTTGTTTACTGCTAAAGTGAATTTGGCAAATTTTGAATAGAAATGCCAATGTGTATGTTTAATCCAAGTAATTTGTTTTAATTAAATTCAGCTTCATTTTCCTGTATGTTCTAATTTATAAAATTGCTGAAGGAAGGACCGGCAATCTTAAGTAATGATGGGCAAGTTATTGTGCAAGGTTCTAGCATTTTGTGGGTAAACATCCTGCAGAAGGAAGCATTACTTTTAAAAATTGAGACTCTTATTTTAAGTTATCTGATATGTAAGAGTCTGCTTCTAAAAATAGAACCACATGAGAGTAAATAACATTTCCCAAAATCTAAGTAGCATTAATTCAGCTAAATAGAACATGTACACTTACCTGGCAACTTCCAATATTATAACTCTTCACATAAAAACTCCAATACGTTTACATATGCAGAATAACATGTACATAGTCAGTGGATCCCATAGAATCATTAGCCACCCACTGACTTTCTGTGAAGCAATATAATCAGAGCTTAAGGGAAGAACAGTAATCTGCAGACACTCGGTGTAAAACCAGGATGATCTCAACCTACAATAATACAAAATTCTGCACTTTAACAGGACAGGTGGGAGAAAGGAAGATGAAGGAATTCGAACTCATTAGTCTATGTAAAGGTTAGGTGAACTGCTTAGAGCAATGATAAAATTGTTGGTCTTCGGTAAGCAAACATGGGTGTCAGAGCTGTTTAATACTTGGACACTTTCTTACTCTGAAAAAAGGGAACGATGAATATTGAGCTGCCATGTTGGCAGACATAAGACAATAAACCTGTCTTAGCAATATCCAGTTATTTTTACAAAAAGAGAAGGCTCATCTAACCTTATCAAAGGTTGTGATCTAACCACAAGTTCTGTTCTCAGTGTATTAGTTATGTTCAACAAACTCCTAAGGGGGAAATATTTTGCAAAAGGAGCTCACTGCCTCCACTGGGACAACACAGGATTTCTATCGTGGAGGTACCACTGACGTAGCTTTAGACTAGGAATATGTTGTGTACCTTGATCATAACCCTACTTCATTAACTTCATCAGCCAACTGTGGGCACAATAATACAAGTTTCTTATATTACCACCTCTCAGATGACTTCAGTGTTTTGAACTTGGTTATGTCTGGGAGAATGCATCAACTATTTAGGAATACAGAACTGAAAACATACATACAGATGGCACAGTCAAAGTATCTATTCAATTGAGGTTTAGTTCTGAAAAATCAGTGAAATACCTATTTTACACTTCCTCTACCTGCATGGCTTCTGAATATATAAGAATAGCTTCAGACCAAATGAAGAGCCAGAATTCACAATTATACTATGATTCAAGGAGAGCAGGAAAGCCTGGGGATATTGTCAACATCCAAAGTTACTTGCATTAGCAAGAAGTGTGTTAAATAAAACCCTCTGGTATCTGAAAAACAGAGCATGCCTCCTGTTACACAGGCAAAATAATCCTGCTAAATAGCAAAAGTCCCTGATAATCTGATCTAAATAAACCTGTAAAACTTGAACTATTTGCAATTCTAAACAGGACATGCCAACAAGCCATATGAGAAATTTTAGTGCTAAAGAGAAAGATTTATGCTCTGGCAATCTCAGATACTTCAGAGAAACATCTTCCTTGCTCACTGTCTTCACAGAACTCAAATTTTGCAACAAGAAAGAAAATGCTAGAAACAGAAAAAAACAGACAGAAATCAGACCGGAGGAGAGCTCTATAGCAAGCCTGACAGAAAACAGAGACTCTCAAGCAATTCTTCAAGTAGCAGAATACAAGCAATAGTTGACAGAGAAGTTGCAGTGACATGAGATTAAATAGAACATTACCTCCATACTTCCAGTAGGCTGTGTCATTGGTCACTAGGAATAGGTTCTTGTAAATAAAATGAATTGTTAGTTTGTGCTAACTTTGATGTTTAGGAGCAGGTATCTGATAGCTCTCAGCTATTTTTGCTGATTATTGACTAAATTCAGGAGGCCTGTGATTGTCACATGCAAAACTACATACACTGGATTTGGAAACCTAATTCCAGAAAGTTCAGCAACCTCTTTTCAATTTGCAAAAAAAAAAAATAAAAAAAAGACTGGGTCAATTTTAGACGGTACCTACTCCTATATGCAAAAAACTATGGAAGAAGGCCAGGGACCGTCGATACAATTTTGTGCTTCACACTTACTGTTGGCTATACCAAGGCAACGCCCTTCTTGGTGTAAGGACTATTTGAGATCCCAAATTGAGACAACTCTGCCTTGTGCTATACAGGGAGCAAAGCAGCCCCACTCATATAAACAACTTCACTTGTAGGCAGCTACGCTACAGCTCCTTATTTGCTGTTGTCAGTGATGTTAAGCACACACAGGCCTTATTGCTTTTATTCTGGAGGGCTCTGTAAGAAAACTCCAGCAGCAAAAAACAGCCAATGTGTTGGGGTGACTTTAGACTTTCTCATCCTTCTTTAAACTATTGTCATTCTTTCATATGATGAGAGTAAACCATACAGCTGTCTGTTTTGTACGTGCCCGGGAAGAAAGTACCCCATTCACCTTCCTCTGCTTGTTCAACACTCATAGCTAGGCTGAGCAGAATTCTTAAGAAACCATATACTATTAAAAAGCAAAAATTTTTCCTGATGAAAAGCATAGGTGGGAGTGGGGAAAAATGAAAAAAATGAAAAAAAATACCATAAACAAACAAAGCTATTATACGGGCACCATTTTTATATTCCACAAATAATATACACCTCCCAGTGTATTGCTCAACTAAATACTTCCTAATTTAATTGATGACCAAAACAAACTATATGTGCTCATAACATCACAAGATCTGAGTAGTGAAGCCTGTCTTCACTAGGATGTAAACTTCAGTGGAAATAAGGAAGCAGAATAAGGACAGTACAATATGTCCCTGTGATACTGGAAAGTTTGCTGAACAATGCTCTTCAACAGCTGAACGCTGTATTTTAACAAACAACCAGTGTAATTCAAGGCTTCTTGCTCCTTTATGTGGAAGAGTATTTTGAAAACATTTGAATTCATTTTCCTTCAGAAACTATTCCATGTTATCATGGCTCAGAGAAAAAAGAACAAAAGACTCCTGAAAATGGTCTCTGTTGTCAGATCAATGTTAATTCAAAATAAGCGGATTAAAAATTCCAGATTAGTAAAAGATTAAAAAAAAAGTACTATTTCAGTTTCAAAAATGGTAAAAGGTAAAAATCATTCCTCATGCACAGAAAGGAGCACTGGGATTACACTACATTGTATTTCTACCACATAATTAAATGACCTAGCCTTGGAACAGAGTTATTCAAAGTTGTTTTACTCAAGAACAAGATACCCTTAAAAATTAAATACTGTATGAAGATAACCTTACACCAAAGGTTTCTACAAACCAGAAAAATGTATTTAAGGAGCAGTAATTTCTTGTTAATTATAAATTTAAGAGGGGAAGTTTGCCTGTCTTCTGTGTTCCAACAGCACCTGTATTTCAACAGAAAAAAGGTGGTGGTGGGGGGGAAGCTGTGCTCAGGAAGTTGTTTTAAATCTGTGCAGATTTCATTGTAAACAGTGCTGAGAATCTTCATTACTCTGCCATTAGCAACACTATTTCTTTTACTGTGATAATGATCAGAGTTAAGGAAGACTTTATTGCAACTTCAGTATTACGGTCAAGTTAGGAGAAAAAAACCAACACTCTTGTATCTTTCAAATAAGCTATTTGAAGTTGCTTTCTTCTTACTAGAAAATCAGATACACAACAAAATAAGGCTGAAGGCTATTTTTTTAACAAAAGGTGACAATTATTTTTAAAATAACTGTATAATACTAAATGCATTTAGTGTGTAAAGAGCACAGAACTGAGGGACAAACCAAAGACAAAACCAAACTTTTTTTTTAATCTAGCTTTAATAAAATTAACTGGAATCTTGCTATTTCTTTTATTTGGATGTGAAAGTTGGTAACTCCATGCGGCATTTAGATACTTGCAGTAGCAATTGGATATAAAAATGTAAGTAGACAATTTGATTTCAAAACATAGCTGAGTTTAGGTAGTAAACTCACAGGTTTATAATAAAAGTCATACACTGTCTCAATTTCATTTAAATAATTTTCAAGAAATGGCACCACATATTTCCTGATTTTTTATTTTATTTTGTCCTTACCTCATACCTGTCATTTTAATGCTGCTATACTATTAACATGTATATTGTGAAGTTCTGAAGCAAAATTACCTTGTGAACAGAAAACTCTTTACCTCTCCTCTGATCTCTTGCCTTACACAGAGAGTGACACCTACTGCCAAGCACCAGCAAGGATCATGAGGAAAACTAAGAGGAAAAAATTTGCATACCATGCCCTGTTCAGAACTGAATGAACACTGGCAGTGGTAATGAAAACTGGAAAACATGGCAGAGTCAGGCCACAATAGGAGCAGAAGGAATTCAGATCTGTATTTTCTATTTTGAGAGCTTTTATCATTGGGTGGGCCAAAACAGAGAAAGGGAAGAGAGAAATTATTTTCTTGAAACTCCACCTATAGCTTTCTTGTACACTTTTCTACCTTCAGCATTCTAAAAGGAGTGAGGTGATTCTCCCCCTCTACTCCACTCTTGTGAGACCCCACCTGGAGTACTGCGTCTAGCTTTGGGGTCCCGAACATAAGAAGGACACGGACCTGTTGGACCAAATCCAGAGGAGGGCCACAAAGATGATCAGAGGGCTGGAGCACCTCTCCTATGAAGACAGGCTGAGAGACTTGGAGTTATTCAGCCTGGAGAAGAGAAGGCTCTGGGGAGACCTTATCACAGCCTTCCAGAGCTTAAATGGGGCCTACAGGAAAGATGCGGAGGGACTCTTGATTGGGGATTGCAGTGATAGGATGAGGGGTAACGGTTTTAAACTGAAAGAGGGTAAATTTAGATTAGATATTAGGAAGAAATTCTTTACAGTTGGGGTGGCAGGACAGTGGAACAGGTTGCTTAGAGAAGCTGTGGATGCCCCATCCCTGGAGGTGTTCAAGGCCAGTTTGGATGGGGCTTTGAGTTACCTGGTCTGGTAGAAGTTGTTCCTACCCAAGGCCGGGGGGTTTGGAACTACGTGATCTTTAAGATCCCTTCCAACTCAAACTATTCTCTGATAACACATGGATGCAGGTAATAACAAAAGGCAGCGACCTCACTGGCACAGAAGTCCCTTGCAGTTATATGGGCTTAATAGCTGTAGTTGTGGTTCAGTCCCTTCCCTTTGTCACAGAAATTGGTTTCGCTGACAGGTGCAGGGTAAATTCCTTACAAGAATTTAATCAGGTTCAATAGTATGACTGAACTTCAAAAAAGGATTGGATAATTTCATCACTGTTCATGTTATTAACTGAAAATAATGATATGGTCTCTGGGTTGAGGTTGTCAGCAAGGCATCTATGTATACCAAAAAGGACTTTTTCTTTCTCAGAGAATTTTTTTTCTACCAAAACAGAAACGAGGGGATACCTCAGAATATCTGGAACACACAACTCATCTTTCTTTAAACCATCAAGCTCCTGCTGGAAGCTATTCTAACCCAACAAATTTTTTCACTCAGTGTATAGCAATGTCTTTGCACCTAATATTTGAAGGGAATTATTATTAATGAGATTACTGTGCTTAGCAGCTCTCACACAATACGTTGATCATTTAATTCACTCTAAGAAGCAAAACAGTAAGCTATAGAACTGTCAAAATATGTGCTGCGCTTGCTGAACTGATGAAGCACCAAATAAAGAAGGAACCTGTCTCCGAACCTTTTATCAGGTTGTATTTTCTAATAAACTGTGACACTCCACATGAGATGTCAGGCTCTTCTCTGTGCAGTTTCTCAGAGTCAGTTCCAGCACTACAAAATGACTGCAAACATAGCAACTGCTCTTCAGGAGTAGTAACAGACTAGACCCAGAGAGGTGAAGAGGCGCCAATGTCCAGGTATGTCATTACTTTGGTTCCTTCTCAGGATCCACGGTAAGACGTGTGATGTGGCAAAGGAGAGCAGTTAGGGGTTTTATAATCCTGATTCACCCTGCTTGGACATTTTTTTTTCTCTTCCCAGTCAACAAAATATCAAAGGAGAACACTAAAGGGAATATGCCAACAGGGAATTCCACCATGATTTTGCAAGGCAGTGTATCTACCAGACCAGGGGTTAGGAAGTCTTACTGCATGACAGCACAGCAAAGAAGTTAAATTCTTTCCAGAATTCTGAAAACAAAAGTAGGATAAGGAAGTCAGCCAGATGGAGGGCTCCTAGAGAGATCCAGGTAGGCATGGCAGGTGAGTAAAGCTACCTCCAAAGAGGGTGCTGCTAGGCTAACCAGTTCAGACTCCCTAGTCTCTGACATTCAGCTGGAAGTCACAGCAAGTGTAATCCCAGTATTTTATTTCATTTTACAGTGACATAAAGATCTATAAAACTAATGTGCAATGGAAAGTGTTATGATACTTAATTATCTTGAGTGCCTCAGAAAATTGCAGACTAGATTTGCTTGACTTATAGGGAAGGCATCAAAGAGTACCAGAGCTGTGAACAGAATAGGAATACATAAAGAAGGGTAGCAACAGAAAGTTAAAAGGTCTATGAAAAAAACAACAAACACATCAACTGCAATCCAATCTGGTTTCTATACACCGCCATGGGATATTTACATAAGTTTAAGCAAAACCAGATGAGAGCATGAAGAAATGCCAATCTTGTAAATAATGACATCAGTGAGACATACTGTGGACCAGTGACTGATCTGCAAATCACTGTCTTTCCATACAGTAGCTTACATGGTAGATAAGGAGCACTCCATTTAACTTTTTTTTGCAGACAGGACATTTTGAAATATTTAAACTCTGAGAAAAAAAAAAAGATTATGATGTAAAATGTTTTCACTCTTCCATGCCAAGTTCCAAGTTCTTTTTGTTCTGTGTAGACATACAGACCATTTGTAAACTTTTCAAACAAAGTTTTGCAATATATTTTTTTTATTTCACTTTAGGTTTACTGTAGCTTTAACAACTGCCAAATAATAATCTGTATGCGTCTCTAACATTACACTCTCTTCTCTATTATTCTTCCTTTATTCTTCTTTATTCTCATTATTTTCTTATTATTCTTTATTCTCAATTATTCTTCCTTCTAGTACCTACAAGTATGTTTTTATATGGTATATTTAGCCATAAAACTTGCCGAATTTAGTACTTTATGCTCTTACACACTTTACTAGCTTTAACATATCCTAGATTTACAGAGCTGTGTCGCTTTTTTAATGTATTTTTTATTTTTGCAAAAGATAAAATCTTTTATTAGATCTTAAATATTGTTTGTATCAATGGCTACAATTTAAAACATTTTTCCAAGCATTCCATTTCAGTGAGACCTTCAAAATGATGGTCATTTTTTTCCCAGGCAGTTTTCTTTCAGAATATACATTATTTTAGTTTTTAAGCTGCATTGCACAGACAGAAGTAGTCTATGCCCAAAACTAAGTGGTTTGACAGAGGTAATCCCAGTAATGGAGGAAAGTAACAAAGTCTGTTGACGGAGGACAACAAAAAAAACACTGCATTTGGACAGTTAGTCTACAGACAGGGCTGTTGTTTTTGAAAGGCCTTGCAAATTTGCCTTTATCATGCGGTCCAATTCTTTTTTTAGAAGAGAATCCTTAATACAGGTTTTAAAATTAGTTTCCGATCACAAATCTCAGCTCTTAGCTAGTCATAGGATAATAAAGGAATTGGATTATCAAGTCCTTGTAAATCCCAGTGAGCCCCTAATAGCACTAGAACCTTTCAAACATTCCAGGCAAAAGATCCTGTGGTATATCTCATCCAGTCAAGCTCAAACTAATATATTAGTTTGTTTGATGTTCCACCATATGTTTATTTATTATGACCTTTTATTTTGTTAACACTTCAGTTATCACTGGAGTCTTAAATACCATATTCTGACTGTACCTAATGATGGCCTGTGTTGCTTTACTATAATTGTTTATTTTAACTGTGCTTAATCCTAAAATATTTATTTTAGCTTTTTACTTGAAAATGGGTACTAAAACTATATTTAACATTTTGGTGTATGTTTGTCTGCTAAAGCTACTCATAATCTGATCTTAGAAAGTTCTTTAAATCCGTGAAGCAGAAAACTGTAAGTAAGTGCTCCTGTAATGTCTCCATTCACACAGTAGCCTACACAAAAGTGCAATGTAAGGTAGGAACTGCAGACTGCTGACTTTAACTGCGTACCATACACACCGACAGTCCAAGCTGATCCTATGCCTACTTACAGATATGGCAAACTCAAGAGATTGGAGCAAGTGAAGACTATTGGTTCAAAATAGGATTTCAGGATAATTTCTTGGTACTTCTAAATTATAATTAAGGCCCTGTAGTGTGTAAATTTGTCCCTGATGCCAGGAACCCATGGAAGATTCACACTGCTGTCAGGAGCTGACAGCTCACTGCGGTCTCCTGAAATCTCCAAGAGGCTAAGTGGACTGAGGACTCAGGAGCTATATACTATGCAACTGTCTGACATGTAAAGCAGTGTATCTGGGCCATGGTGTATTTCAAAATAAATTTTTCAAGTCAGTGGCTCTCCAAAACAAGAAAATTCTGACAAAACGACTTAATAAATCTACAAAAATCCACCTTATAATTCTGAAGTAAATTTAGCTGAACAAACCATATCAGTTCCCTTCATTAAGCAGATTTACTTTTCAAAGCTTTCCTCTGGATGTTGACCTGAGAGGACAATTTCATTGCTGACCGATTCTGATCTTATTAGTTGTAAGCAATTAAAGGACTAATTGAGAATCAGGCTGCTCTGTCAATATTCTCATCTTACACTTAAAGAGGTCGTTTACCAAAACTGTACTCTAAGAAACTGTTACATTGACAGAATCATAACACATGAATACAGTACCATAATCTGAATAACTGTTGCACAACAGAATTCTAGTGTTTGTGAGAAGACAAAACACATATATACATATGTGTACACACACAGAAGAATCAGGAGCACATGTAGCAGTGCACCCACTATAGCTAACCAGCTCCCCAAAATAATTCACGAATTGCACTTACATGAAGAAAGCAGGAAATCACTGTTTCAATAAAATCCAGATCTCAGGAAATCCTGTAAGACACAGAATTGTATTAGAAATAGACTGTAAGGAACCTTATATATATATATAATATATATATATATATATAACCTATAACATAACTGTAAGGAACCTTTACTTCATGGTAAATTTGTTAGTTAGTTAAGGACACTTCTTCATTTCAGTCAGCTTGATTTAGAATAAACAGAATCTTTATTATCAAACCACTGCCCAATGTATAATAAATTAAGAGAGGCAAAAGGAAGGAGGAGATTCCTTACCTATGACACTTCAGGTATTAGGAGTTTCATTATAAACAGTTAGTTGAATTTAGGGTAAAACCATTACCCAAACCCAAGAACAGACTATGACTAGCTGCTCTGGCTATCTCACTTGCAGAGAGTGATAGGAAGGTTAGGAACTTCAAATGTTGGAAGAAAATACTGCAATACTGGAGGCTTCCAAGACAAGACACATCTTGCTCTTGCCTTAATTACCCACAAGGTTTTTCTCATTTCTATTGACTTAGTCAGTCTTTGTGGCAAAAGCTGATTTTTGATCTGAATTTTGCATTTAGGCTGAGACTCCTGAAAGGGGGAAGATAGTGCCTGTTTTGCAACCACTTCTGTATGACAGTCTTACTACTGTATACCAACAGGTTTCTTCTGTAATGGAAATATAGCCTGCAAGACCTTAGTATCTGGTGAACCTTGGCAGAAATATAACACTCTGAACATGTTCAATATTTTATTTTATCTACCTACAGGCCCCATACAACATTACCTATTAGTGAATACCATTAGGCAATGCAGAAATGTGAATAAAATTTTCTACATCAAAGAGCTCACACTTTAGAGCGCTAGACTGGAGAGGAATAAAAGACAGCAGTACAAGTAAACAGTAAGAGCCAAAGGTATATTTTTCTGAAATGATCTGCACTGATCTGTCACTGCTATCAATGTGGTATCTGGATTTACAATATATTCATCTGCCAGTACATTCACCTTAAATGAGAGTTTCTAAAAAATCTACTTTTTAAAAAGTAAGCCAACCTATCATGAAGTAGAGTTGATATTTGAGGCTACATGATCTTTAATATCTTTCCTTAGGATTTGTATTTCCTAAAGGTAAATAAACTCCACATTTTGCAGTCATGAAAACACCGCTATTTTGTTAAACATATGCAGCAACAGGAAAGCAATAGGTTGCTATTAAATGCAACAATCTAATAAAAGGAAATTTTTCAAAATCCATTTTCAGAAGAAAAAAAAAATATGCTGACAAGCCTTCTCAGGATTTCCTAAGAATTGCTGAACTGAGGCAAAGAAAAGGTATGCTTTGTCGGTACCAACAGCCTATGCTTAGAGACAGCATTAGAATGTTATTTATGGATTAAATTCTTCTAGCTACAGCATCTCAGGTGCTTCTTGAAGAAATATCTTTAATGCATCTGGTGGCCTAAATCAACACTAGTAGCATGGGTTGCATGCACATAATTTCTGGAAAAATCTTTTTAAAAGGCAGTTTAAGCGCATACCAGCTTAATTACTTCTGTGGATATTAAAAAAAAAAATATCTTTGGTTTACATAATGTGAGAAATCTTGTCATATATTACTTTGTATAAACTCGAGGGATCTACATTAGCTCTGAATGTATAAATAGCTTTTACCAAAATTGCTATCTAAAAAACTAAATGAAGAATTGCAGCTCACAAAGCCAGAAGTATCTGGAATTAATTTCTATTTTCTGCTTTTTTATTCTGCAAATAATGTTCTCAGTGTCATGTGGGCCCATTAACTACTTTGTCACACCTGTGGTGGGATTTTTTTTGTTTTTGTTAGTTCCACAAAAATTAAATTTCTCATACTACTTTTTCACTGACCTAAATGTTTCTTTTAGTTTAGACTTGTTATAAATCACAAAATTGAATTCAAATTGAAACGCTTTGAATTTAAAGGCAAAACATCTTGGTGAAACTATGGAAAACAACCGGCAAACTTGGTAAAATTTTATTTCAATGGATTTTCTGCTAGCTAGCCATGAAAATAAAAACTATCAGAACCAGACAGCAAGTTTCAATTTGTTGTTTTCTCCAAAAGACTAAATAATTTGATATGTTAATTCTATGTTCTTGCATCTATCTACTGTGTTTATGAGCACAGGTTTTTGTATGACTTTAATTCCATGAATGAACCATTCTTGTTACTATTTTTAATATTAGTCCAGATGCTCATATTCCCCTTTCCTTCTGTAATGATCATTATTGATGACCTTGTACCGCTGATTTTTTGTTATCAGAAATTCAGCAGATTCTTCATGGTTCTTTTTATGCTACATACCTTATTCCTATGTTCATAACCCTCATAGTTTGCCAAGCTAGAATTTGTATTTTCCAAAGTTTAAATTATATCTCGTGGATTGTATCATTAAACTTAGACAGCAAGATTTGAGGTTTAAATGATGTGATTCAACAGGGATAGCTAAATACTGTTATGATTGCCAAATAATTTTGGAGGGTTACTTTATATATAGGAGTAATATATAGACTAACAATATGAAGTAATGTATACATATATTCCTATATATATAAGAACATATATCCTTAAATGAGTGACAGTAATTTCATAATCCCTCCCCAAAATGGAAGATCATAATGAGATGATCACTCTGTTTAGGGACTAAGAGCACAAAGTTCTTACAACAGTAACTTAAGAAAGTTATTTCCTTATAGCAAGTACTAGGTCTGTGCAGTCCCTTCGGTGCGTAGTATCCCCCTTCTCTTTGTGGTGAGGAAAGCTGTCAGAGAAGTGCCATAAAACTAGTGAGTGATAGTGATCTCACTGCGGCACATACTTCACTGCTTTTTTTTCTAATCAAGAAGAGATACTGAGGGGGCATGGTGGGGTCAGACTACCATATGTAAACACATCTAAAAAACCCTCAAATACTGGTTTTAAAACTACGTGGAATTCCATCCTTGGCTAAATCACATAATCGCATCAAGGGAGAAAGTCTCTTCCCTATTTCTCAGCAAAAGTATAAATAGTTGTTGCCACTCCAAGGTTATACAATTTCAGAATTTCATTATTCTTATAAAAATACACAACGGCACAGTTATTACTTTACCCTGAAGTGATGTCAGGGGAATACTGTGACAATATTTACACAAGCCTTTACTAGACAGAACAGCTCCCTTTGGTTGTTTCTTTCTGTTTTTAACATTTGAGAAACAAAATTTTACAATGTTACTTGCAGAAAGGCTCATGCCATGTGAAATTCAAGCTTGTACAACTTCTACAAGGCATCTATGGCATGGCAACAAAGTTGCAGCAAGGCAGCCGCAACCACTTAATGTTTGTTTTACACACAATTGGCTTTTGATAAAAAGAGGTATTTCAAGTTGTTGAATGCTTTAGCTCCTAACATTTATCTGAATTATCCACTTTTAGGAAAAGTAGATGTAATCTTAAGGTTCCTTTTCAAAATCCCTGATGGGCACATTTCGCAAGTTTTAAGGCATTTTTTGCCATGCTTTTAAAGTATGATTCCCAACCAAAAAGGCATATTCCATCACTAATGTCACGGTTATGCCCTCTGCGTTTGCAAACTCTCAGCTGCAGGTTGTTACCGACGCTGTCTGGGAGCTGCGCCCTGGGCCCACCCGCAATCCTGCTTCTCCCAAGAGCACAGGCTCCTCCACCCGGGCCCCTCTGCCAGGGTCCTCCCGGCAAAGCGCCCCCCAACACCAAATATTGCACCAAATAAGCTAAAGGGCTGTCTGAGCTAAAGCTCACTGTGCGAGCACCAGCGGGATGAGAGCTGGGAGGTGGATCGAGTAGCTTCTGCTTTATCTGCTCATCCTTTTGCATTAATGCTGTTGTGCCATTAACGTGGTTTATAAGGAATAATGCTTGTCAAAAGGAAATCACTGTTGTTCCTGGCCATGCATAACTCATCAAAATTAAACACACACTCTGCGCTAGGATGCTGTCACCTCTGCTGCTCCCCATTAGGCAAACGGAATTCATAAAATCTTAAATACTGTTGGGCCCAGGCTTTCCTTGGCAACAAAAATCAAGTCACAGAATTATTCCAATTATCCTCTTGCAGTTGGGTTATTTTTTGCTAGGAGTACATTTCAGAGCTCTTGCAGTGTCACTGCATGGAGTCTCCTCGAGAATGCATTGCCACAGAGGTGTGGGGCACAGCACTGCCTGTGCTCTCACCCCACGAGAGCCACAAGCCTTGCCGGGCTTTCAACATGCCATGGAGCTGCCATTCACATACACAGCCCTACCTCCAGAGGAGCTGGTTTTGTTGAATTTAAGCTAGAGCTCCACAACACTCCAAGTGCCAGATCAGCTATGAACTGGTTTGGTGAAGTCACGGTAACAAGGATGCCCATGGTAAATTCTCTATGATTACAGAAATAATTGTCTTTGTACAGTACAGATATAATACACATATATTTTTAGTCCTCACTCTATCTTTAAAAAAGTAGAATTTCAATTTAAAAACCTTACTTTAAAAAAAGGGTTCTGTCATATGTGTGGACATATCAACATGAAACTGTCATCACAAACTCCATTAAACTGAGGATATGGTTATAAAAGCAGAGTAACTTGTAATAAGAAAGCATGGAAGCATGTGTGCATATAAAATACAGCTAATGTGAATTTTCACACTAAATATAGTAAAGACATAAGTAATGAAGCTGTTCTGTGCAGACATTAATCAAACAAGATTATTTATAATGGTCAACTTTTTCTTTCAGAAAGTAGTTGTAATAGAAAATAAAGGTAGGTAAAATTCACTTTTCCAAAAGAACTAGTGTTTCCATAAAAGCATCAGTCTTACCATATCATACTAACTTCTGCACACATTAAAAATACTGTATAATAGTATTCCATGTCACTTTACAAGAACGTAAATCAACACTTCTTTGAAAAATCCTCTGTACACTACTTACTGATGGTGTTGGAAGTAAACATTTAGAGACAAAAATTACCTCAACCTTAATTTGAAGAAAAATACCATTAAAATTCTTAAACATACATGAGCACTCTCTGACACAGAACCAGGTACCTAAATACAGGAAAGTCTACTTCTGTTAATACTGACTGAACAATAGTTATTCTGTGTATTTCTAAAATGGGTATTTCACCAGCTGGGAGAAAAGTTCTGCCAGGATGTGTACTACTTCCATCTGAATTTCTCTGCATTGCTCTTGCAGCAGGAGAAGCAGGAAGGCTGAGCCAGTGATCCACAAGTTACATGGTCGACACGGCTCAATTGAGTGCCAGTTCAACCTGTGTGGGATACAGAGATGTCAGAAGGCAGCAAAAGTGCTTCTGAGCCAACCAATATGGCTACAGTGGAGACTACAACAGGTACCAGGGCAGAGAAGGCCGAACTCTGGGGGAGGAAACACTGCCAGCTTTCTTGGGAAGGGATACATTTAAAGAGTTATTTAATTTACACTGGAACTTTGTTTTAAAACTACATGTTTATTTAGTTAAGCGACCAACAAATTTAAAATAAACATCACACTCCTTTTATGAACCCTATGTAGTAAATATTTGTCTTCTCAAGCTTTCACAGATTGTGCAGTTACTGTGGGTCTTGTCCTGTTCTGGCACGTTAGGTTAAAATCCATGCCTAAACATGTCTCTAAAATAAAATGGTAGCAATTCACAGGACACTTGAGAGCTGACACATTTCCAGAATGTGAAAGGTATTTTCTTATAAACAAGGGTATTTTAGGCAAATTTATTTAAAAGCGATGCCATGAGTGGACTCTAAAATCATTATTTAGAAGTGATATATTTATTTTACTGCAGTGACTATGGGATTCTGAGAAGTGTTACAGCTATATTTCTGCAAGTGAAAGATATTTTCCTAAACACAGAGCTCAGTGTTCCATGCTGAAATCATTTTAATGTACACTCCATGTAAAACAAGAGCTATTGAATAAAAAAGTGAGAATAGACAATGACACTGCTAAAATAGCCTTTTTAATGAGCATCAGTTTCACTATTGGTTTTATTACAAGACAATGGGCACAAACATAAATATAGGAAATTACATCTAAAAAAAAGAAAAAGTTTTCTTACTGTGAGAGTGATCAAACACTGGAACAAGTTGCCCAGACAGGTTGTGGAGTTTCCATCCCTGGAGGTACTCAGCACTTGACTAAACATGGTCTGGGGCAAACTGTTCGAGCTGACCCTGCTTGAAGTGGGTGATTGGATTAGATGACTTCCAGAGGTCCCTTCCAACCCCAGTGATTCTGTGATTATGACTAATTGAAAAGACAAACTGGAAGTTTTCAGGACCCCCAAAATGAGTTCCCAAGATACTATGGTTTAGGTTTTTGGTTTTATAAAAGATGGTGCTGTTTTGCCTGAGTTTTGTCTCACTTCCTTCTATTCTTATATTCTTTCTCCACTGGAAACTTGCTAGTACTGAGAGGATCTTCTCATGGAAATTAGTTTTATTAAGAGAAAAAATTTCCCAGTCTACCAGTGTCACAGTTTCAACAATAGTGGGGTTGGTTTTTCCTCTCCTCAAGTGATAAAAACAGATCTGCAAGAACTGGGTCAAATCACTTTGACATAATTTTTATTAAGAACATTGGATTTCACTTACCAAGTACAATGCTAAAGGCACTGAACAGACAAATAACTAGACTAGAATAAATTTACTGGCTTGCCTTTGAGAAATTTTAATAACCAGAAATATTAATAATTAATAATTACCAATAAAAGTCAGCCAGGTCGTCTTTACTCATTTCCCATGGTCATTTCCACATTCAGCATTTGATTAATGTGAATTCATTGACCCTAAAGTAATTACCCAATCTTTATCAGACAACAAAATGAACTTCAGTAATAACTACCAATCAATATAATCACTAATGCATTATGTTTCACATTAATGATCCAACATTCAAGCTTCAGTTTGCTTAATATCCAGGTTCAATAGTCCTTGTCTGTGTGCTGTGGGATACCATATTCATAAGAGGATGCTTAGATTAAATATCCATTCTTTAAATGTCAGTCCTTTGTACCTGACAGATTTTCCCCCTTCACATTTGCATCTCAAAACGTGTATTGGTAAATGTCCAACAATGGAAGTTAAGCAAGTACAAGCAAGCAGATTTAAAATTCAGTATACATCTACATTTACCCACAAGTTCCCTTCAGAAAAGACTCTGTGGCTAGAGAGTATAATTAATAGTATTTCAGACTTCATCAAATCAATAGAACTACTGACTTCTGGATAAAGACAACTAACCACTTCATACAAGATTGCTGGAACACCCTGTTTATAAAAGTTACAATAAAACCTCTCATGCAAAACATTTGCTAGCTTATCATTAAGATGCTCTTCATATAGCTAGAGATTCTTGAATGAAGTTGATCTTTCCTCCACAATGAAACTTCTTCAAACTGAGATACAGCTAGCACCGTCTCTTCTACCTGATTTCTCTGAGAACTGTAAATACATCACCTCTTGGCTCTAGAAAAAAAGTCATTTTGGATACATGGACTTGTGGGATTTTATATTTATATGGTCAACATGCTATGACTATCTAATGGAATTTTGCTTAATAAGTCTGAATGTAGTTGTTAGCTCAAGAAATCAGGCAAGGAAAGCAGGAGACCTGCCTGCTTGACCAGGTTGCTTCTGAAAAAACTCAAGTGGAAGAAGGAAGTTTACAGTATGTAGAAAAAGGGACTGACCACTTACAAGAATGACGTCAGAGTATGCAGGGATGAAACAAGGAAAGCCAAGGCCTCCTTGGAATTAAATCTGGCAAGGGACATCAGGGTCAACAGGAAGGGTTTCTTCAAGTACATCGGAGGCAAAAGGAAAACTAGAGAAAATGTGGGCCTGCTACTGAATGAGAGAGAGGCCATGGTGACAGATGGCAGAGAAGGCGGAATTACTGAATGCCTTCTTTGCTTCAGTCTTTACTGCTCAGTCCAGCCCTCCGGAGTCCCAGACTTTACAGGTAACAGAGAAAGTCTGGAGAAAGGAGGACTTTCCCTTGGTTGAGGAGGATTAAGTAAACTGGACAGCCACAAGTCCATGGGTCCTGATGGGATGCACCCACAAGTGCTGAGGAAGCTGGCAGAAGTCATTGCTGGGCCACTCTCCATCATCTTTGAAAGGTCCTGGAGAACAGGTGAGGTGCCTGAGGATTGGAGGAAAGCCAATGTTACTCCAGTGTTCAAAAAGGGCAGGAAGGAAGACCCAGGAAGCTACAGGCCAGTCAGCCTCACCTCCATCCCTGGAACGATAGTGGAACAGCTCGTTCTGGGCATCATCTTAAAGCATCTGGAGGAAAAGAAGGTTATCAGAAGTAGCCAACATGTATTCGCCAAGGGGAAGTCATGTCGGACTAATCTGATAGCTTTCTACAATGGTGTGACTGGACGGATAGATGAGGGGAGGGCAGTGGATGTTGTCTACCTTGACTTCAGCAAGGCTTTTGACACTGTCTCCCACAGCATCCTCATAGGCAAGCTTAGGAAGTGTGGGTTGGATGAATGGACAGTGGGATGGATTGAAAACTGGCTGGCAGATAGAGCTCAGTGGGTTGTGATGAGTGGCACAGAGTCTAGGTGGAGGTCTGTGACAAGTGGTGTTCCCCAGGGGTCAGTACTGGGTCCAGTCCTGTTCAACATATCCATCAACGACCTGGATGAAGAGATAGAGTGTACCGTCAGCAAGTTTGCTGATGACACAAAGCTGGGAGGAGTGGCTGACACACCAGAAGGCTGTGCTGCCATTCAGTGAGAGCTGGACAGACTAGAGTGTTGGGTGGAGAGGAACCTAATGCAGTTCAACAAGGGCAAGTGTAGGGTCCTGCAACTAGGGAGGAATAATCCCATGCACCAGTACGGGTTAGGGGTTAACCTGCTGGAAAGCATCTCTGTGGAAAGTGACCTGGGAGTCCTGGTGGACAACAGGATGACGAAGAGCCAGCAATGTGCCCTTGTGGCCAAGAAGGCCAATGGCATCCTGGGCTGCATCAAGAGGAGTGTGGCAAGCAGGTCACGGGAGGTTATCCTCTGCTGGTGAGGCCGCACCTGGAGGACTGTGTCCATTTCTGGGCTCCCCAGTTCAAGAAGGACAGGGAACTGCTGGAGAGGGTACAGCAGAGGGCTACAAAGATGATTAGGGGACTGGAACATCTTTCTCATGAGGAAAGGCTGAGGGACTTGGGTCTTTTTAGTCTGGAGAAGACTGAGGGGGGATCTCATCAATGCTTACAAATACTTAAAGGGAGGGTGCCAGGAGAATGGCACCAGTCTTTTTTCAGTGGTGCCCAGTGATAGGAGAAGAGGTAATGCCACAAAGTAGGAAGTTCCATCTGAACATGAGGAGGAACTTCTTTCCTTTGAGGGTGGCAGAGCACTGGAACAGGCTGCCCAGAGAGGTGGTGGAGTCTCCAACTCTGGAGACATTCAAAACCTTCCTGCACGCCATCCTATACAACCTGCTGTAGGTGACCCTGGT
This sequence comes from Burhinus oedicnemus, assembly GCA_008921705.1. NCBI lineage: Eukaryota > Metazoa > Chordata > Aves > Charadriiformes > Burhinidae > Burhinus > Burhinus oedicnemus. Next base: position 2,340,639 of record VFFE01009068.1, on the reverse strand, counting down.
CTGGCAGAGGGGTTGGACTAGGTGATCTCCAGAGGTCCCTTCCAAGCCCTGTGATTCTGTGATAAAGTTAAAAAACCTTTTTACCTAAAGTATTTCTAATGTGTTCTTTTAACTTGTGTTAAAGCTACATACCACCCTTTCTATATGTGTAGATCATATAATGAATTTGTTGATTATTAAAACTTTTTACTATGTATACATTTCCCATTTAATGTTCTTTATATTCAATATTTTCATTTTTAAAATTTTAAATGTAATTTTCTATACGAATGGCCTTATAACTATGTTCAGTCTGTCTCTACCCAAAAAAACCTTAACATTTTTCCCACCTTACCCATTTTTACCCTATTTTAAGTCTTTTTCATCTTTTATTTAAAGTAATTATAGTCAATTAATAATTAGTGAAGTCATTACTTTTATAAAATATTCTTACATAGTAATGAGCCCTTACTTGAAACCAAATGTTTATTTTGTGTTACATTTAAATTTTATTTAAAATCATGACTCCTAAAACAAGCATATCTGAAAATACTATTTAAAGGAATTCTCAGTTTATGTAAATAAAAGCTGTGTTCTTTAGACTTAATGAGGCATGGATTTTAATATTATATTTAAAAATACCAAGCAACATTTCTCTATTTCCCTTAAATGCATGGTCTTAATATTACTGTCCCATGATGTTCCAAGGTTTCAGAACAATCATGCCCATATAAATGCTTTCAGAATGAGGGAATTTTTTTGAATGATAGGTCTTTGAAATGTAAGTATTTTAAATTTGAAAAACTTAAGAAATAACTGTTTTAATTATGCTTGCCAGGGGAAAAAAAAATAAATAAAATTTTCCTTTTACTTCATTTAGCCAACTGTAATGTACAAACAAAGAAAATTAGCAACTTAAAAAAAAATGCTGGGTTTGAAAAAAATTATTTTAAAGGGGAAGATATGAGTTTTCTACTTTTTAGAAGCTCTATTGAATTATTTCTCTTTGAATTATCTATGTTAATTAAAATGATAAATTAATTTTCATGCTTTGTCTCAAAAATGTTCTCTTAAATTATGAGTCATAGTTCAGTCAGCCTTAGAAAGTATATTTCAACATAAATTATTGTGACTATATCTTTAAGGTATTTTACATATTCCTTTATAACTTTGAAGGCCTCATTTATACTACATATTTATTACATTTTCTCTCTCAGGCTTACCTCAAGTGATAATTGTCTTCCAGATGTATAAAAACAGCCCTTTGATGAAAATTATTGTCCTTTAAATAGAAGAATCACAATTTAATATCTAAGAGACAATCACTTCACAAGGTCTTTCTATCCTGGTAAATTTACATGCCTACTTATTCTGCACATTAGTGATGAACAGTTTTTAATGGTATCACCAATCAGGCTGAGAATTTACCACTGCAGATTGCCAAGGAATATGGAAACCTCCTAGATTTTGCCAGTAAAGAGAAGAAAAAGAAAAAAAAATCAACCTTTACATAATCTAACAATTCTACATTAATGGATACTTAGCCCTCAAATAAGAATTCCAAACAGTTATACTATTTTCTAGACAGAGCCCCCTGCCCCTCGCATGCTAGGGAAAGTTTGCAACTAATCTGCAAGCCTGGTAGAATTAGAAAAATCAGATGCTGTACTGGAAATAGAGTCTGTTACTCAACTGCATGGTCCTGAAGATAAATTGCTATTCCAGAGCCCTGTGTTCTCTTGTCAGGCAGAACTGGAAGTCAGCATGCCAAAAAGAAGAGCAAGTGGCAGCAGGGTCACACATGCCAAAGGGTGCACCAGCAACACCACACCAGTATCTCTGGTGGACCTGGGAGGATGTCTAGAGAGGTTCCTCCATGCAGGGGCAATGTTGTGTTACTCTCAAACCCAGAAACTCATGCCTCCAAAGAGGTGGCTCCTGCTGAGCCTCAGCTGAGTGAGGAAGAGCTCACCACCCTGAGGTGATGGTGCAATGGCTGCAGGTGCTGGATCACCAATGTCAGCTCACCAGGAACTGCTCTGATACCACAGCCAGGATTGTGTCAGGAAACAACCTCTCTTCTCAACAGGAGGCATGAGTTAGCAGTTCCCACATCCCAGAAGGGGTAAGACCTCAGTACTCGGCGAGGACAGCAAGAAAGTGGTTCAGAAATATCTTGCAGCCAGAGGAGACAGGGACACAGGGGACATGGCCCTTGGCTTGAGTGGGCATTCTGAAAGAAGTGCTTTGTCCCCAGGACTGTCAGAGTAAGATCAGCATACAATTGATAAAGATTAGAGACAACAGAGATTTTATCATACGATGCTGCAATTTTGCTTAACACCCATTTTTTTCCTTTCTTTTGTATTTGCAAGGAAAATGTTCTATTAATAACTGAGGTGTTTTAATGGTTTGATAGAATATGAAATACAAGAGACGTCCTTGAACAAAAAGTTTTTCTCAGTACTGATGCTATGTCTTCATTTACCATCAGTACCTTTTCAGACACAAAACAATGAAGAGTCTCTTTTGTCAGTAAGCATCTGTGAAGCCAAGAAAAGAATGCTTAGGATGAGCTTATTTTTAATTGGGAAAGATATTAAACAGCTTTCCACCATTTCTAAAAACAATTTTGTTTGTAACCCTTTGTATTCAGAAGGAAGAATTAATGTTTTATACCACCAAAATCTATTAAGCACTACTGAAGAGCAGGTGAAAGCATCTTACAACAATGTGCCATGCAAATATTTTGAAAGAGTAATTTGAAGTCTGAAACAGAAGTTATACTCACAGAATTTCTAATATATTTCTAATTATATTTTTTATACAGTAAACCTCACTGTAAACAACAATGTGGTATGGTAAGTAACATTCTCCCCAAAATGAATCAGGTGCAAACTTCGACAAAGTAAGAACAGGTGCAGAATAGCTTGTGGTAACATTAAAAAGTGCCCTTTTGCCTTTGGAGAGGTGTGCTGTTCAGGCGTGTCCTTACATTGCCAGAATAAGTGATATGATCATTCAGGAGGTAGAAATTCAATTCTCCAAGTGAAGTGCTTGTGAAAAATTTAACTTGTACTAAATGCCCCTCATTTCCTCCCCCCAACAGCATGAAGTAAATACCTTATGGCTCATAAAATTTTGTTCTTAATGATCATATAATGTTTCTCTGTCATTATAGATGAGTTTGAATTCCTCTCCCACCTCTCATTTCTAGGTCACAAAATCCCCCAAAATTCTCAGACACAAACCCAATAAAACAGTTTTGTTTAACAAACCTTCAATGAAAATGAAATAGCATCATTAAGATACCTGTGTACATCCAGATCAACTAAAATACAAGTCAACATTAATTGTCTCCCTATCTACTAGCATATGAGACTACTTCTTAATAAAACAACATCTTCTTACATCTCCTTGGTTTTTCTGTCCTGTCTCAATAGGCTTAAAAGAGCCTATATCGGTTATGTTTATTTTAGATCTGCTTTAACTGATCAGTGCAATCACTTGCTCTCAGTCAGAAACAGAAAATAAACTGACTCTGGTACAAATGCTGAAGGACAGCACAGACAAAAAGAAAAGCAGACCTGTCTGCTGGAATCTGTAATCCTGCCATCTGTGTAGAACTGAGAAGCCAGAATGCATGTAAAAAGGCCAAGATTTTGCTATCCAAATGTCCATAAAAGAAATTAATTTAAGGTCACGGTATTGGATTCATAATAAGGAGGTAGTAATTCAATTCCTAAGGCTGCAACAGGTTTCCTGTGAGACTGTGATAAAGCCATTTATTTCATAGATTTGGGACTGTATTCCTAGTTTTAGACCCCACATATTTCCTAACAGTAACACTAAAAGACAATGAAGCAATTTTCTTAAAGTTAGGCCTAAAGTACTAAGATACTTCACTGAATCAGGTCTTTTGAGTTGCAGTTTCCCAAATGAAGACACCATATGCCCAGTTTTACTTCTGTGAACAATCTCCATTAGCAGAGATAAATAATTTAGCACAATTAATCCTGAATTTATTTGGGTTGTCCTGGTCTTTCAGTACAAATAACAACAGTGCTTTTCCATTCTTCATGATATAGTGAACTTGAGCTCATAAAAAATCGCAGATACCATTAAATTTTGTTAGAAGACTCTCTCCTAAAGTCATGAATCCTGTGAGATAGAAGGGAACCAGTGAGGAGTAGGTTAGAGGATAAAGAAGTGAAAAAATAATTGTCCCTGACAGAGAAGAGCCTGAATTCAATGTGGGAGCAGGCATGAGGCAAAAATCTATTTTATAGCATCCCTTGCAGTAATAAAAATTACTGTTGGAGGCCACCTTCTGAGATATTGCTAAAATAATTTCCTGTGATCTTTGAAGCTTGTGTCTGTACAGATATATATATATATATACAAAACAGTCTATTATTGGAGGACAAAGTGATAAAAGAACAAAAAAAAAAGACTTTGAAGTTTAAATCCTATAACTAGAATTCAAAACCACTGTTCACTTTTCCAGCAAAGAATTGTCATGAAAAAATACATACCAGACTCCCATCTTCTTACAGAAATATAAAAGCAATAATGAATTGCACAGCTATTTTATAGTCAGTAAGTAGTTCAGATGAATAAGAAATGACATAAACCTTAAAAATAGTTTGATTAAGCCATTAAGATGGAAATCATCACACTGAAATGTCTCATCCATGAAACTGTGGGCATAAAATTTATTTTAAAATTATTCTTCAAGGAAAATCATTTGTATTTTTTTTCTAGTGACTTGTGGTTAAATTACCTTATGTTTGGTTCTAACACTTAAGGTAGCACAAAGGCAAGACTACAGAAGGAAGGCAAGGAGGTTTTTTTTGTGTTCATTAATTATGTTAAAATAGCCACAGGTCTTTTCTGCCTGGGAAGGTCAAAAGGAGCAGCCTGTGCCTGCCCACAACAGCAAATTTTCCTTCTGTTTTGTTGGTAGTCTCCAGACCGTCCCATGTGCAGAAGACATTTCAATACTTATGTCAGCTGTTATTTTGCCAGGCAAATCTGGGCAGGCTGCCTGTAGATAGGTTGTGCAGATGGGTGGTAGTCAGAGACAAAGCATTGGTTGCCAGTGTTCATGGCTACTCCTAAACTACAGTTGAGGAAGTGGTAGTAGTGAAAATACAGAAAAATCACATCTCCAAAAACTCAGTTGCTCTAGTAGAACAGATGGCATCATAACAGAAACATGGTGAGAAATAGACTCTGCACTGCATAATTACTACTGCTCTGAGCCCGTTGGGTGGAGATGCAGATCCCAACAGGACTTAGGAGATGTTTTGGTGCTTAGCGTGCCACGTGTGATCTCCAAATAGGCTCATCAAGTGTGAAATCAACTCAACATCTCCTTGATATCTTTGCCAGCACATGTAACAGAACTGTCACCACATCTGTAAGGCTGAGCAACTTGGCACTTCATTCCTCAGCCTGATGAGGCCATCCTTCTACCTACTTCCTTCAGCCAAGTTTGGTGCATGCACATTGCCCCGGGCACTCCTGACAAAAACATACTAGCTGTGTCCCCCTTTCCTACATTTTCCAGGGAACAGAAAGGTGGGACTGCTCCACAACAGAGAAGAAGCCAAGAGCTAAAGGTGACCCAGCACAGGCAGTACCCTCACCCAAAGGTGCTGTCCCACAGTACCTGACAATGGCAGGCAGAACCATGTACTAGTATTGGAGGACATGAACAGTACAGCAAGCAGCAAAAGAGGGCCTTGCTCTATCCAGGAGGTGCAGTCAGGTGCAAGATAAGATGGGGTCAGAGACAAGACTGGAGCTATAGCACAAGTCTGAGAGGTCTAACAAGAAGACAGGACAAGAGTCAGGCTACCTATAGCATAGGCCCAAGGGCCCTCCAAGGAGCACAGCCATAGACAGGGATGGAGACAGGTGCACCTACAACTTAGCTCAGGAAAGAGCTGTAGGCATAGCCCTGCACTGACATAGGGCTCCTTGGCCCATAGGCAGAGGGTGTGGGTGGAGGTCCCAGGTGAGGCTAGCCTGAGTTATTAAGGCCTATTAGTGGCTTCAGAGCCCTGGGAACAGTACCAGGGTGACTAGAAAAATTGTCCAAGATCATAGAATCATAGAATGATTAAGGTTGGAAGGGATCTTAAAGATTTTCTAGTTCCAACCCCCTGCCATGGGCAAGGACACCTCCCACTAGACCAGGTTGCTCAAAGCCTCATCCAACCTAGTCTTGAACACTTCCAGGGATGGGACCTCCACAGCTTCTCTGGGCAACCTGTTCCAGTGCCTCGCCACCCTCAGAGTGAAAAATTTCTTCCTAATACCTATTCTAAATCTACCCTCTTCCAGTTTGAAGCCATTACCCCTCGTCCTATCGCTACATGCCCTTGTCAAAAGTCCCTTTCCAGCTTTCTTGTAGGCCCTTTTTAGGTAATGGAAGGCTGCTATAAAGTCTCCCAGAAGCCTTCTCTTCTCCATGCTGAACAACCCCAACTCTTTCAGCCTGTCCTCATAGCAGAGGTGCTCCAGCCCTCTGATCATCTTCATGGCCCTCCTCTGGACCCACTCCAAGAGGTCCATGTCCTTCTTATGTTGGGGGCTCCAGAGCTGGACACAGTGTTCCAGGTGGGGTCTCATGAGAGCGAAGTAGAGGGTCATAATCAACTCCCTTGACCTGCTGGCCACACTTCTTTTGATACAGCCCAGGATGCCGTTGGCCTTCTGAGCTGTGAGTGCACATTACCGGCCCATGTTAAGCTTCTCATCAACCAACACCCCCAAGCCCTTCTCCTCAGGGCTGCTCTCAATCCACTCTCCGCCCAGCCTGTATTTGTGCATGGATTGCCTTGACCCACATGCAGGACCTTGCACTTGGCCTTGTTCAACTTCATGAGGTTGGCATGGGCCCACCTCTCAAGCCTGTCCAGGCCCCTCTGGATGGCATCCTTTCCGTCCAGCATATCAACCGCTCCACACAGCTTGGTGTCTTTGCCAAACTTGCTGAGGGTGCACTCAATCCTTACATCCATGTCACCAACAAAGATGTTAACTAGTACCAGTCCCGGTACCGACCCCTGAGGAACACCACTTGTCACTGCATGCCACTTGGACATCGACCTGTTGACCACAACTCTTTGAATGTGGCCATCCTGCCAATTGCTTATCCTCCGAGTGGTCCATCCATGAAATCCATGTCACTCCAATTTAGAAACCAGAATGTCATGCAGGACAGTGTCAAATGCCTTGCACAAGTCCAGGTAGATGACATCTGTTGCTCTCCCCTTATCCACCAAGGTTGTAACATTGTCATAGAAGGCCATGAAGTTTGTCAGGCACGATTTGCCTTTAGTGAAACCATGTTGGTTGCCACTGATCACCTCCTTTTTTTCCATGTGCTTTAACAGAGTTTCCGGGAGGATTTGCTCCATGATTTTGCCGGGCACAGAGGTGAGAGTGACTGGCCTGTAGTTCCCCAGGTCTCTTCTTTTTTTTTTCCTTTTTGAAAGTGGGGGTTATGCTTCCTGTTTTCCAGTCAGCAGGAACTTTACCAGACCGCCACAACTTCTCAAATATGATGGATAGTGGCTTGGCAACTACATCCACCAGTTCTCTCAGGATCCGTGGATGAATCTCACTGAGTCCCATGGACTTGTGCACCTTCATGTTCCTCAGATGGTCTCGGACCTGGCCTTCTCCTACAGTGGGCAGTTCCTCATTCTCCCAGTCCCTGCAACTTGAGCAGTGTGGTTAGAGCCTTTACCAGTGAAGACTGAGACAAAAAAGTCCTTGAGTACCCCAGCCTTCTCCATGTCCTGGGTGACCAGGTCTCCTGTTCCCTTCCTGAGTGGGTCCACATCTTCCCTAGTCTCCCTTTTGTCCCTGACATACCTATAGAATGCTTTTTGTTGCCCCTGATGCCCCTGGCCAGATTTAACTCTGTCGGGGCTTTAGCTTTCCTAACCTGATCCCTGGCTGCTTGGACAATTTCTCTGTATTCCTCCCAGACTACCTGTCCTTGCTTCTACCCTCTGTAGGCTTCCTTTTTCTGTTTGAGATTGTCCAGGGTCTCCTTGGTCATCTACGCAGACCTCCTGGCATTTTTGCCTGACTTCCTCTTTGTTGGGATGCATCACTCCTGAGCTTGGTGGAGGTGGTCCTTGAATATTAACCAGCTTTCTTGGGCCCCTCTTCCTTCCAGGGCTTTATCCCACTGTATTCCATCAAGCAGGTCCCTGAAGAAGCCAAAGTCTGCTCTCCTGAAGTCCAGGGTAGCAAGCTTACTGTGTGCCCTCCTCATCGCCCTGAGGATCTCAAACTCCACCATCTCATGATCACTGCAGCCAAGGCTGCCCTTGAACTTCACATTCCTCACCAGCCCCTCCCTGTTGGTGAGAACAAGATCCAGCATGGCACCTCTCCTCATTGGCTCCTCTATCATTTGGATAAGGAAATTACTGTCGACACATTCCGGGAACCTCCTGGATTGCTTATGGCCTGATGTGTTGTCCTTCCAAGAGATATCGGGGTGGTTGAAGTCTCCCATGAGGACCAGGGCTTGTGAATGTGAGGCTGCTCCTACCTGTCTATAGAGGGCCTCATCCACTCAGTCTTCCTGGTCAGGTGGCCTGCAGCAGACCCCCACTCCAACGTCACCTGTCCCTACCCTGCCTTTGATCTTGACTCATATGCTCTCAGTCAGCTCCTCATCCATCCCCAGGCAGAGCTCCATGCACTCCAGCTGGTCCTTGACACAGAGGGTGACACCCCCTCCTCGTCTCCCCTGCCTGTCCTTCCTGAAGAGTCTGTATCCTTCCATTTCAACACTCCAGTTATAGGAGCCATCTCACCATGTCTCTGTGATGCCAGTTAGATCATAGTCTTGCAGGCGTGCACACGTCTCTAACTCCTCTTGCTTGTTCCCCATGCTACGTGCGTTCGCGTACAGGCATTTACGTTGGGCCCTTGATGAATCTTTCTCCCTGGCTGGAGCAGCTATCTTTCCTTTCAGCTGCACTCCAGGTGCTCTTCTGCTGACCTGCAACCCATCTCCTGGTTTTGGGCCTCTACTACTGGTAACAGCATCCTATTGGTAGGAGTGGGATGGATTCTGGTTCCCCTCCCCCAGCTACTCTAGTTTAAAGTTCTTTTCACAAGGTTGGCAAGCCTCTGACCAAAGGTGATCTTCCCTTTTTCTGATAGATGAACCCCATCCAGCCCCAGTAGACCAGCTTTCTCAAAGTGAGTCCCATGATCTAAGAAGCCAAACCCCTGGCTGTGGCACCAGTCCTGTAGCCAGTTATTAATTTGCCGTATTTGCCGGGCTGTATCAACCCCCTTTCTTTTGATCAGGAGGACTGATGAAAAAACTACCTGTCACCCAGAGTCCCTGACCGCTGCTCCCAGGGCTCTATAGTTTTTCTTTATAGTCTTCAGGCTGCGCCCAGCTGCATCACTGGTGCCCACATGGAACAGCAGCAATGGATAAAAGCCCGAGGACTGCACGAGGCTTGGCAGTCTCTCAGTGACATCCCTGATACGAGCCCCCGGCAAGCAGCACACCTCCCTGGAGAGTGCATCAGGCCGGCACACGGGTGCCTCCGTACCTCTCAGAAGAGAGTCGCCTACAACTATCACCCGCCACATTTTCTTAGTTGCACTGGTTGTTATACGTGGAGCAGATCGGGTTGTCTTACTCAGCTCCAGCGCCTCTCCGGATACAGTAGGTTTTGGCTCTTCACTCTGCAGAGCAGTGAAGCGGTTCTGCAAGGGCACCTCAGTTTTTGGGGGAAGACTCTTCCTCCTGCGGGTCTTTGCAGTTGCAAGCTTCCATTCTGTGTCACTGGCCTGCCTTCCCTCTGCGTGTGCCAGCGTGGGAGTTCTTGACTGTTTGGCTGTGGGTGGTGGGTCCACTGCAGACTGCGCTTGTAGCCAGCTGTCTGTCTCCTTCCCAGCCTCCCCGACGCTTCGCAGCCTCCTCACTGCCTCCTGCAACTCAGCCACCTGCTGCAGGAGGTCCTCCCTCCCCCTGGGCACACCTTTTGCAGGCAGGTGTGCCGCCTCTCCCTGCCCCGGGATAAAGGTCCAGGCACCTCCTGCAGTCTGAGGTCTGCGCTGCAGCCTCTCCCTTCCCCAGTTCTGTCTGCGTGGAGGCATCGGCCACCGCTGGGGTGGGTGCTGCAGAGCCCGAGCTGCAGCCTTTGCTCTCAGACGAGTGCCCGCCATTCTGCCTGGAGCGCCCCTGACCCGTGCAGATGGTCTCAGAGTGGAGCTCGACCACTGAAATGACTGATGAGAGATGACGAAAGACTCTTCAACAACTGGGATACTACATTAAGCATTGTTACGTATTTTTTCAGTGATGGATCAACTTGGGTTTTGTTAGTCCTGCTTACAGCTGTGGTCTTTGTCAATACAGAAGGGAAGCCCCACTAGCAAAGACATCTGCTAGGGTGGGAGGGAGATGAATTCTGCTTCCTGAACCCAGTTACTGTTTCAATCAATTAGCATAAAACTCAGGTTTTTCAATCTGAACCAAGACATTGCCTGGACCTCACTTAGGCTGAATGTGATCCATTCAGTCTTAATCTTGCACACTCTGAATTCATGCTTCAGTCAAGGACATTCTGTGTCAAGCGTCTCTTCCATTCACACAAGTTCACATTCATCTATGTGAACTTTTGGGGACCAGTGCCCTGGAGCAGGGGCTCTGCGTAACAATCCATGGGGTGTAACCCAGGAGCTTGCCTGACCCCACTGTATAACTTACACTGAGAGAGGGGGGTGAAGAAGGGGAGGAACTTCCATCATATTGTGGTTTACTCCACTGTGAGTACTCAGTATTTTTTAAAATTAAGGACAATTTATTAAGGGAAACGTAAGAAAATATGGAATTCTATAACAGACTTTGCAAATCTCCCACAGATCTATTTTATGACCACAAATTTAAAAAAAAATATATATTGCTGTGTTGTGAAATGGTGTTAATTTCAATTTACTTAATGTAACACATCTTAATGTGTTACAAAATCATGTAGAAACTGTTAATCTGCCCTCTGGACTGCCTTTAAGCTACAGGTTTTTGCATTTGGACATCTGCCTGTGGTAAATTTGTGTACATCTGGTAACATGAGAGTAGCTAGGGTCTGAGTTAGTACTTTGACTTTATGATCCAAATTGCATAAGCAGTAGTGAAATGTTTATAGTTTTCTTGATTACATCTTTCCATTTCACACTTAATATACCACTGCTATAAAGAGGACACATTGCACCTTCCAGAGCCATTGTTTCAGGTTATTTTCAGAATAGAGCACTGCATCTGTTAATATATTGTTGGCATTTGAATGTTTTGGCCATAGAATAGTGTATTTCTTGCTGTCTGCATCTGTATTGCCTAAGAGAAAAAAGCCTACTAATGCAGATGAAGTCTCTAAGTGTATAGGTATCCCAATGTAATAAATATCAACATTTTTTATTTAAATAAAGATTAGATCCTGGCAAACAATTCCGTGGAAACAGGAGGTTTCCATGACAGAACTGCAATCATAAAACAGACCAAACCTTGAATGTTGAGTAGCATTTTAGCAAATAATAAAAAGGCAATATAAGATTTTGTTGCTGAAATTTAAACTTCTGTGTCTGTGCATATCACGCAGGATTAACAGTTTGCTTTGATTTCAGATGTTGGTCTGCCTTGGCTTACTAGAGTCCTGTATAACTGATCACCCAGATCATGAAGAATATCTTCTAGACCTTCACTAGATGACTTGAGTTTTTGAAGCAGGAAAGTAATAAAATATGACTTCTGAATACCAGTAAAGGCATTTACAAAGTAAGTGTTCAGATGAATAATTATTTTTGACAGCATTCAGGCAAATGCGGAGATTCAGAGTCATTTTGGCAGTAAATACGAAGTTGCTTGAAAACTCATAACAATAAAAACAATGTGGTTTAAAACAAGAGCATAGCTACTTTATGATAGACAGATAGATAAGTAGGTAGGTAGGCAGGTTAGGGGCCAACAGGGGCCACGTACCATGGGCAAGCAGGTGCCTGCAGGCCAGCAGGTCCATGCCCTCCCCTCTTTGCCCTGGTAGGCACAGTCCCACCACACCCCATGGAGCTGAATGGGTCCAGGGCCTGGGGGACCATGTCAGGCGATATCCAGGAGAAGCAGGTGGCAGGGTGGGATCAAGTCAGATCAGCCCATGGCAAGGCAGGCCTGGGGTCAAGGGCCAGGGCTCTGAGGTGCTCATGAGTGCAGGGGAAGGCCCCTGCCAAGGCCTTTCCTGACTCCCTCTCACATGGCACCTGCCTGGTCCCTGGGCGGGGGCATGTTTCCAGGCTCTGATATCCTGGCTGCCTTGTTCCTTTCCTCCAGCTGCCCTCAGAGAAGGAACTTTAGAGGGTTTGGAACCACTGTCATTCATCCAAGATACATCTTGGTTCTCTTGTGAGGTACCTGGCCCTCCGTAGTTTCTGTCCTCAGGATTTTGTGGTCCCTGGTGTTTCTAGAACATATTCTTCCACATGTTTATAAAAGAGAGAAATCTCACGTCTCACCAGCATGTCCAACCATTGCCAGTACTCACCAGAGCAGAAATAGTGTTGTTGTTGGGCATGCATTGGTCTCATATCTGGGATTTTGTGTAAGGATGCTCTCAAATTAGAAATACAAAAACATACTTACAAAAAAAAATAAAAACAAGATCTCCAGATTCCCTACTATCCTCATCCTTTTGTATGTTTGAGTGGATGTGTGTATGCATGGGTGATAGATGTGGATAAACAATAAAACTTACACTGGTATGTTTGTAGCTTTTACTGGAAATAGTTTTGTATGAAGCTGCCATGAAACTTTGAAGCCTTATGAGAAAAATCATGTCCGCATATCAAATTAGAGTAATGTCTGCATTTTCTTTGTAGTGCAGCTTCTTTTTGACCCTTCAACCCCTTCCATATCATGTGGTAGTGAGTATAAACTTTGAAATTTGGCATCAGTTATGTTCCTCCATCAGTTCAGCAAAGGACAAACTCTTTACTACATTTTCCAGAAACCCAGCTGAGGAAGAACTTTTAAAAGACAAATAATTCTGTTTTGCAAATGCAACAGAATGGGATTTCTTACAGTGGACAAAGTTGCAGGCTTATTATGAAATTATGCTGCATTACACTGGTACCTATCCACACAGCAAACTGGGAAAAAAGTAAAAAAGCCCTACGGTGTTTAAAAATGGATGTGTAAAGAAAGAAAAATATAGACCTGCCAGGTATTATTAATACAGTTTTCTTAAACTTTGAGCTTAGATCAAAACAGATTTGCAGCCATTAGGTTTTATGTAAGTTAAATAAGCAACCTAATTTTTCAGAAAGGGCAGCTGGCGTTTAGATGTTTACATCCAATTTCTGGATTTTGCAAAGTATTCAGCTCCTATTGAGACCGGTAAAAACCAGAAGAACTGTGATGCCTTTTAACTGCTTTAGGTCCTATGTCTGCCAAATGACAGACCGTGAGGGCTCAAACTCCCTCTCAGAAATGTGTCCATTGGGTGTCATTGCACTGAATTCACCAGAATTGACGGATATACAGTATGAGATGATAATCAGCTCCTTAAAAGATGTAACTTGAACCTTGTTGCCAGTGCCCAGCTTTGTGTATGTTTTTCTAAAGTCTGATCTACGTTAAGCCTGAAGACAAAACTGGGGTAAAATTTTCCTCTCGGTACAAATCTGTTGCATATACTAAACACATTTCATGCTTGACATTTCCACTGACATCAATAAGAGACTTGCACACAGTGCATGTACAGAATTAGCAACACAGCTCCATGCTGATGAGAGAAGGGATGAACAATAACAGCCAAAGCAAAGACTGCTGTAGCAGATGTGAAGGGTAAGATTCTAAGTCTGCCAGGAACTTTTGATCATCTTTTTGCAGAACTTAAGTTTTATTGAATTTTCTCTAACCTGTGCAGACTTGCTGTTTTTTCATCTTTTTATCTCTTTTCATTCTCTTTTTTATTGTCTTTTTATTCTCTACATAGCTTTTATTTTTTATGTGTAATCTTCTTGCTGTAACTTTCCCTTTTTTTCCCATTTAGTTGCTTACCTACTAATTAAAGTTAGACTGAGAATATATCAACCCATTTTCTGTAACAACTTTAGTCACTCTGTGTTTTCACCTGTCACATTTGGATTAAAAGCCCGTTGATGCAGAGAGCATCATCTTCTGTGTTTAAACAGTGCCTGTTATTATTGTAGTCCTGATATCTTAGTTCTTTGTTTTATTTTGTCATTTGATATAATAACAAGATACTTAATTGTAGATTAGATAGAATATTATTTTATTTTTCCTGACTGAAACTGGAAGATTTCTAGTAATTCTCAAGTTTGCTCTTCTGAAGTAATCCACACGCACAGAATGTGCATAGGCATACATACCCTACATGCTTCACAAATCTTAGTACAAAATTTCTTGTTTGGCTAAAGTAAGGATGGAACATAATATCTAGATGAAAAAAGATGTATACAACTCTTATTTTACACTGAGAGAGCTCATTTGCAGACACAGTATAAACATGTACATTTATATGATAAGCATATTTGTTTAGTAAATCATAAAGCCTGTGGAAATTTGTGCCTTCAATCCATTTTACATTATGTTTTTCAGACTTTCATGTTTCCTTAGCCATAAATCTGCTCAAGCTATTAAAAGCCTATTAAAACCATAATCAAATAAATACCATGAATCTGCTTACAAATGACTCAGAATGAGTGGCAAAGAGATGTGCAGTAATACAATTCTTCTGGCATAATACCTGTTTACAGTTCAAATCAATGTCTTTGCTGGCCAGTCAATACCACCTGACTCTGTTTATCACTACTTGTAAGCCTTTTCAATAATTCTAATTTTAAAGAGTCATTACTGAAATTGTATAGCTATTGATTGTTTAAAGGTTACAGATAGCATGAAGAAATTGAATTTAGATTCAATTAAACCTGTTGAAAAATTGCAAATCACATTTTCTTAAGAAAGTTTCATGTCAGTCTTTCAGAAGAAATCAACTAGCTTAGATCCACTGCAACCACATTATATTTGCTATTTTAGATCAGTGGAGGATTTCATTTGTAGGGTAAAGTACCTGCAAGCTACAGAGGAGTTTTACCCTGACCCAGAGCCGAAACGGTTGTCCCCTTTCATCTTCCCTTGACCTGAGCAGGGACCATAATAGGCAAACCTGGATGCCATTATATATTGTCTGTCTCTCATATTGGATATTTTATCCAGTAGAACCACACACTTGCTGTACCCCTCCTCCAGTCTCATCAGATGCAAGACGGCTTGCATCTGTAAGCTCCAGAGCCATATTAAAATAATTTTAGGTGAATTTAAAAGTCCACAAGGACTAGGTTTTTGAGAGAACAGCTTCTGACTTAGTGTCAGGTCTGATCATGCTGCAGCCATGGTCAGATATTTTTCAAAGACAGCTGGCCACTTACATAGATGTCTCAGAAGCAGAGAGACCTTTTAAGGTGTTGAGCTTTTTATTGAAAATCTGACCTGTACGTAAGCTGTAATAGATAGCACAGTTCAGACTCACAATGTCACAGCAACTGAGAATTAGATGGGAAATTGTCACTGTGTCTTCTCTCATGCTATCTAAAAGTAGTGGCTTAGCTTATGACTGTCTTTTTTTTTTTTTTGGACCAGATAGATAAATATCATGTGTACTGAAAAGAAAACTGAACTCTTAAAATGTCAGTTGTTCAGTTTCTACATTGTTACTATAATTCCTTCTATAGCAACACTAGCTCTGTGAGTGCATTTGTTTCCAAGGCTTTGATGCAGACTTCTTCTGACCAAGTGATAGAAATACTGACAGAATTCTCTAGTTCATTTGCATCTCCTAGGATAAGTTCATCATCATAATTTCAGACATGTCTTCCTTTTTCTCCTTTGTTCCCTTCTCTTCCGGGAACTACAGATATCCCTTGCTGTTGATTTGTTTTTATTCTCACTCACTATTCTGCATTGCAGATAAATTTAAGTGGAAGTCTCACCTGGAAGGAAACAGCCAAGTTTTTATGTACATACTTATAGGTAAATCCCTGGTAAATCCATCCACTCGAGTTTTGTTGATTTTAGACAATTTTGCCAGTCAGTCACATTTTCTACAAGGCTATCTTAACTTGTAAGTAATAGTTCTGTTCAGCAACTTGACTACCATGAAAGTCATGCCCAAAATACAGACATTTCTTAAACCTCATGAGTTTTATTGATAAGCACTTTACCTGTTTGCAACTGAAATTAATAAAAATGGAATGGCAGACAATGCCTATCTGCTGTGCAGCAACAGTTTTGATCAGTATTATCAAGTGGTTTCCTAAGAGTCAAGTTAGAAATGGGCCAGTCTTATGTGCAAGTGAAAGTTGTGTTTTTCTACCCTTTTTCGTGACAATCTAGCTTACACAATCTGCAAATAATAATGTTTTTTGAACTTCTTGAATCATTCTACAGGCTGTGATGAAGTTAGGAAAATCCAGCCGATTATTCTCAGTATTGCCATCATGGTAAAAGCTGCTACTGAGGTGTTAAAGAATAGCATGAGCCCCCTCTGAGAGTCATTTAATGGCAGATACATATATTGGTAAGGACTCCATCATTCCACTTGTCTGCATCAAAGCAGCTAAATGGCTTTTACTACAGTAACTCATTCTGTTTGTAGAAATTGCATTGGAGACACCGCCTAATCTTCTCTGCTCTATGAACAAGTCATGTTATCTTGGACACATCACTTCCCTATTTCACATCACTTCACTTTGCAGGGTCTTCACCTATAAGAAGAGAATAACCTCTCGTACAAGGAAAGGGGAAAGGAGCTGTACAGAAGTTGTATTGCCAAAGGCATTAGAAGGCCTACTTTTTAGAGAAGAATTTGTTTGAATTGAAACCTGCAGACATTGACACCTCCTTTTTTAGAAAGCACCTCAATATTCAAAGATGTAAAGCATCATACAGGTTTTTAATAACAAAACCAAAGTGTCTTTGTAATCACAACCTTGGTAGAAATGGGACCAATATCAAACCAAAAACTCATGATCTGAGCATCCCCAAATTTGTGCTTTCCAGCATCTGAATTTTCTATGTGGAGCTCCTGTGTAAAATGTACCAGAGTTTTGGAACAGGAATATCTCAAACTACTGCAGGTCTGAAATTCAAATAAAACCAAGCTGTTATGTCATTCATATATTCATTAGCCTATGCAAAGCTTCAGTTTTATTTCAATATGTTTATTAATATTTTTTGAATTTATATAAGGATTTATGCACAGGAACTCACTTGCAGTGAACTTGGATGTGATAGGAACAACAGCATTGTATGAGGAAAAATATAAAAATTAAAATCACTCAAATTGCTTTAAATGTCCATGTATCAATTCCATTTATGATTAATAAAAAATATGCAATTTTGCATGTTGAGAGTATGTCTTTTACTGCATAACATTTCGTAGAACAAATACAAGTGACACCTTTCATTATATTCAACAAGTTCAGAATGTATGTTATTCCTGTGCCTTGACAATACTTTCTAGCATGTCAGTTCAACAAACCTGACTCAAACTGAGTACTACTTGGTTCCGTGCCATTCTCTGTCCGCTTTGAGGCTTCTGATACGAGCATGTCTTCATCTGCTCGCAGTTGTAGAACTGAGCATAATAACTTTATGTATTTAGTCACTGAAAAAGAAAAAAAAAAGAAAAAGAGAAGCACACATTAATAATAAAAATCCTGGAAAATTAGCTCAGCCCTCTGACTACTTCTTTCCCAACCACTGAAGTTAAAAATCTATGCTTATCTGTAATTCTGAAGGAGCACATCTTTCTTTACCTGTTCTGTATGATTTTCTTCATAGATGCAAGACTATTACTAGCTTGTATTTTACCCACCTCCATATATGCATTCAGGTATTTTATTGGCATATTATGCTTGCATAGCAAAATAATTTAATGTTAAATAAAACCACATTTCAGTCTGTAACCCTGCCATGGAAGAAAGATTCTCTAAGTTCATTCAACCCTGCACTTTGCCTATCAGACATATTGTCCTGGTTTGAGTAATAGTATCTAGTCCACAGTACTTTCATACTACTGAATCTCTGTATCTAAGGCTTAAAACCTTATATTGTTTACAATTTAAGCTAAATATGAACAGGAAATTACTTCGATAGTACACAGCAGCTAGAGATCAATGAGTAGAATATAAGGTTATAAAGCTCTGCTGTCAAGTTCCACAGTGCAAATTTAGATGCCATCCCCAGTGAGAAATGTTTACGCAAATATACATTTCATCAAGTAAAAAGTCTCAAATTGAATTTGAAGATAGGGAGACATTTACTCTCTTCACTTTTGTGTGTGTAGTGAAGAAAATGAAATGGAAGGAATTAGAATGATTTAGAAAGCATTGCTTTTCACAAGGGACTGAAATTTCCCATTAACTGCAAGCAGTGTACATAATGAATCCACATGAAAAATGTTTAAAGACAGCACAGCTAAGTTTTTTTTGTTTCTTTTCCTTTATTTTTTTTTTTTATTTCATCTAATCAGTACATCTTTGGAAAGGATGAGGGGAAGAGCATTCGGGTCATAATCAAAGAGGGGTGAGACGACAGGCACAGGGAGTTTGCTTTTATTAATTTTTTCCCAAAGAAGCTCTTTACTTTCAAAGTACGTAAGTACATATTTAATTCCAGGTATCTAAAGTACTTGAATGAATTTTCAATAAAACCACTTCCCAGGGCAAGAATTTACACAGGAGTCTTAGCTTTATTACCACAGTACCTTCATATATATCAACTGAAACGGAGCCAAATACTTTTTGGAAAAATAGTTGCCTGACAGTAACTACTAGTTGACCACCAGGAGACACTGTTGCTCCGTAGAGATGAAAGATGAGGTTGTAGCAATAAATTATCGGAGGTAATACACGTAACAGTCACTGTTATCTTCCAGGCCATTCTCCACTGTTCATAAAACTTATATTGACCCACATGAAGTCTGGATTTTTTTTCTGGCCGTGCAGCAAATGCATGAACTAACACTTTTCACTGTCTGAACTTGCAAAAAAAAAGAGGAAAAAATTGTAATCTGGAATTCTTGGTGAAAGAGTAAAAGCAAATGTTATTGTTTTGTAATGCTTAAGGAGATAAAGTCAAAGTTTTAGTATAAAAATTTGAAATTTCAAAATACATGAAGATTTGCATTTTTCGTTTCAATGTTAAATCATAGGCAATTTGGAAAATGGGTTTGAATTTATATTTTAATTTGCACAGTATTAGGTGTTTCCCAGAAAACATTGTAACGACTATGTTTCATAAGTGATAACTTGTTTTTTTAATTGATAAAGTCATATTTTGGTTGCTATTTAAGTATTAAACGAAACATGAATATATGTTAAAACATAAAATATTTTTGTAAACTTTATTATATTAAAATGTAACATGCATAATATATAACAACATAATATAACTATACTATAATATACAGCTAGAATATATAATCTTTTGTATATTACTTGCTATCTATAAATTGTATATCATATAATACATTATATATTGTGTAAATACAATAACATTACATATATAACAACATATATAACCTATATATGCACACATATATACATATACACACACATACATATATATACTTATATATAATACATATATGTATATGTATTTTACCACAAAATAACCAATAATAGTCAATTATGCCAATAATAACGAATGATATAGTCAATCATAATGTATGACTCTCTCTAAAAAAACAATCTAAAATCTTAGGGCTGAAATGAAATTTATTACCTGTTAACAAAATAACCCATTTAACCATAAAGAAAATTGGAGTTTTCAGCTATATCATAAGCAGTCATTTCAATACCTTTATTTTTAAAATTCTAATCAAATTAATGTTACCTAAATGCTAACATTCATGAAGTTTACTTTCATAAGTATATACAATATTTACAGAAGTATGCATACCCTTATGTCTAAAAGTTGTATTTTCATCTAATCGGCATTTGCAGATAATTTTTGTTCACTTTCTGTTAAGAAGTCTGTTTTTTATCTGGCCACTGTACATTATGCTAGAATTGTAAAATATCCATAACATCTACATAAATTCTGCTTATATACATATGAAGACTCAGTTGTAATGCTCCAGAGCTGTGAAAGGCCCTAGATTTGTAGGCACAGAAGGATTTTTGATTTTAAATGATCTCAGTACAAGCCGCAAAACTCCCACCAAGCTCTCACCTAGTACCTACAATCTCAACCAAGACACTTTCTCAGGTAATTATGGTTTCTGCTTCTCTGCATGCCCAGAACTGCCTCAGTTTGATCATCCTTGTCAACTTAATATCATTTCCATGTCTCACCACAGTTCAAGGCACAGAACTTCAGGATAAAACTGCAGAGAAGATTACAGCTCGAAGATGATGAAGTTTGTCTCCTCTGTGCAATAATCTCCTCATTCAAGAATACACCTCACATTGAGAAGTTGAGTTCAACACTTTCTTTTTCATTAGGAAGAGTATGTATATGTGTACATGTACATGAAATTTGTGCATGTATGTTATAGGTACACACACACACTTTATATTAAGATATTTGTTAGAGTTTATTTGCAGTAAAAAAAGGGGTGTTCTGAGACATGTTTTCCACAGCTGCCTGTGACCTGTGTCTGACAAGCCTTTCTGCATGCAAGTAGCTATAAACCATCCTGTTGAATTCAAGACCTTTCTGAGAACAAGGAAAAGCCTTTAGCTTGACATAACAAAGAGAATGATCTTCTCACTTTGTCAGCTAACCAAAGATGACAATTGATCCTTCACAAGTTTGGAGCACAGCTGTGTTTTATAATTCAGAGTTTTATAATAGTATATGGATATGTACACAAGTAATTTTTTTGTGGAAATAAATGTTATCTTCAAGCCTTTTCCTGATTTAATATATTATGAGTGTCCAAGGTTAGTTTTGATTATATTTTATTTGTTGCTGTTTTAAGATGGATTACATAGCTGTATCATCAGATGATATGCATTTAATTATCTGTGATACAGAGAGTGATTTTAATTTCAAAACTGAGAACAGTAAAAGTATTTAATAGTTTTGAGATCTATAAAACAGCCCAGCTCTTATTTTCAATAAAAGATTTATTTAAAATGGTAAGTTTTCTACTCTTCATTAAATGCAGGAGAATCCAGCAGCTGTAAAAATGTGAGTTTGAACATATCTACTTTATCACTAAGAAGAAAAGCTCTAGATCATACTATGGGCTGATGTAAATCAGTGTAGTTTGACAGAATTCCACGGAGTTATGCTTTTTTGTAACAGATAAGTATCTATTCCTTTTGACCTTGGTAAGTAGACCCTGTTTATTCAAAAGTTATTCTCTTTGATATTGCTGAAGGCAGATTTAAAATAAATGAACTATTACTGGTATTTTCAACAATACAAATGAAAAGTATAAGATCCTTCTTGTCACTTTAAAATCTTACTACAGTAGCTACCAAGAAAAAATAGCTAGTAATATTTGTTCTTTTTAGTAGAACTGAGCATACAGAAATGTCACAAGTATTTTTTTTTTTAGACACTTACAATCAAATTTGAAAAAAAAATCTTTGAGGACTGATTTACAGCCAGTAACAGTAATGTTATTCAAAATAAGGCTGTTTTCTAGACTATTGTAGCAAAAAGTCCCAAGAGGTAGAATTGGTCACCTAGCAAATTGGCCTCACACCAATTTAGGTGTGAGCTTTCTATTTTATCTAACAAATGTTTAAGGATAGATTTCCCATCACCTGTAAGAATGTACAAGTTTAAGGTAAGAAAAGATTTGAAAGTTTAGCAGGGAAAAAGCACAACAAAATACTGGAAACTACTCTAGACAAGTTCAAATGAGAAATAAGTGTGAATGACTAGCAACTGGAGTAATTTACCATGACTGTGAGGGTAGTTTCATCATTTGAAGTGTGTGAACCACGATTAAGTGTCTGCCTGAATAGCACCTACTCTTGTTCAGGCAGGAATTACAAGTCTGGTGCAGGAATTTGCTAAGGAAATTCTGTGGCCCATTGGATGAGATAATCACAACAGTATTCTTCAGTGTCAAAATTCTGTGAAAAGAATGGGAATAATACAAGTATAGAACAAAACAGTCAAAAAGATTTATCAACTCTTTGCTGTTTTGTTATTTTCAACCATGCACTTGAATTGATTGTGTCTGGAATGGAGCTGTTTCCTAACAATCTGGAGCTGCCATTTCTAATTATTTTTTACGTAAGTCATGTAGGGAAGAAAGCCAAATTCTTTGTGATTCAGTCCACCTGACCTTTTTTAGAAGCGAGCTTTCTGAGAAAATGCTGTTCTGAAGTGATAGTGTCTTATTCAGAGTCTTGGTCTTAAATAAAATTGATCCAGATAATAAATAAGATAAATAGTGGTAATAAAGGCCCAAATGGCATGACATCTTAAGGTTTGGAAGCTGAAGTGCTGATGCCTATTGATCTTTGCTAGTGATTGCAAACTGTTTTCTTAGGTACATTGTGATAGGTAAATTAGGCAATTTTAGAGGACAGAATAACCTTCTGCAGTCTTTGGCTAGGGCACAGAAATTGAACAAACAATTATCATTAAGGCAGGAACACATCCTTCGAACATTGTACTCCCTTTCATGGTGCCTGAATGTAGCCCTTGTTGTGCAGTAACGAAAATTTTGAAGCCAGGGAAAGCAAAAGTTTTGGTAGGTGTTATAGTCATTTCTCAGACTGCTGTTAAAACAATGCCAGACCACCAGATTTCCGCTTTGGCTGCTCTTTTTTCTGGCAGCGGCATTGACTGTGCTTGGGTATGCAAGAGGACCTGTCTGATTCTTCTCCATCTGTAAAAGTTTGGATCCAAAAGGACTGAGTTCCTGAATGACTGCAGAGAGTCCCTGCAGTTTCTTGCATTTCACCCAGCCCTTTCAAGCTTATCCTACATTCCTTAGTTACTGGAACTAGCTGATGTTTAAAACACTGTATAACATTATTATCTGTCTTACCTGTTGACAAAGTTAAAGATTTTCATTACATAACTATGCTTTATATGCTACTGACATGTCTCAATCAAAAGGGTATCTTGCCTTTTACTCCTCATCCATATGCTGAAGAAATTGGTTGTCTTCAGAGACTTTCTCTTTTTTTTTTTCCTTTTTTACTATTGTATATATTGATACACGTGGTATAAAGCCAACAAAAGTATTTTGCTGAAGGAAGAATCTCTATTAAAAAAAATGCAGTTTTCCCAAATGAACCTGCGTAACTTTGTTTACCACTTCTCAAAGGGCAGTTATGGGCAATGAGGAAGATAAAATAATAAGATATATAAGCGATGCAATGAGCCATACAGAAAAATGAAGAGCTTGGAGAATGTCTTACACAAAGACAGCCACAGGTCTGAGAGTGCTCATGTTAGAAAAATGAAAAGAGGCTATTAAGTAAAATAGTCTAGAGACAGTAGACTGCAAATATCTGTTAACTGATAAATGAACTTCTGTATCTCTAATTTAATTGCAAAGTTAACTATAAAACTTGACCAGACTTCTAATGTCATTTGGTATGAATAGAGACCTCAAGAATATTCAGTGCTCAAGAGAAGTTATGGATTCTATGCTTTTGGGGTAAAATGAAGCTCCAGTTATTTGAGAATAGGTTTAGAAGTACATGGAAACAGATTAACAAGCAGCTATACTTTTTATATCTTCTTTTATCCCCGTTGTTCGGTAGCAGCCTACTGGCCTCAGTTAGAAATGTGATGTTGGCACAAACTAGTCCGAGTCTTGTTACCTTGGGAAGGCAACATCTATGACCTTAATAAAAGCCTTTTTTACATACTGTAAGTTTTTCATTAAGCAAATATCTGGGAAAATAGGAATATTTTGTAAAAAATACCAGTTCACTTTAAAAGTTCACTGGTTACTGAGAAATCTGTTTTGACAGAATATTTTCAACCAAGTGTTATACACAGGCTTTCTTGCATGCATGCGTACATGCTATATGTGGCACAAAATGCAGAGTTCATAGACCAGCTGTCTCAGGTTTCCATGTCCATCGGTCATCTAACTGTACAATGATGCGGAGCAATAAGTCAGCTGTATTGTGTTCTTAGTTTCACTGCAGGGCTGTCGTCCCAGCAAAGGTTTTCTTGAGTTCTGTAATTTTCATTACTTCTTCTTCACTGTCATGGCACACATTTGTAACTAAGTTTGTGGAACATCAGTATTTACCATGCTGATAAGACTTTCTAGCAAGGAGTAAGCACTACTTACACAAAAAAGCACTAGATTATTATTTTGCTTGTGTTAACGTTTCTTGCTTGCTTCACTGGAACAGTTTTGAGAAGCATATTTTAAAAATAAAAATAATTAAAAGTTTTCTATAAAAAAATATAACACTGCATTTATTTAAACTTCTCATAATAATGAATAATATTTTTAAGTATCAACTTGTGTTGTTAAATATCTTATTGTGTCTCAGCCGTGTGTTTTAACCGACTTTGATGGTATCTGCAAGGCTAACTAGGGATACTTATTTTATGTGTTTATCCCAAAGCACGTATGTAGTTTCTATAATTTGAATACGAATGCGATAAAATAATTTCAATGCAAAATTGCCCTTTTTTTTTAGGGAAGGCTGATTAGTCAAGTACACAGTTGCAATTTTTCCATTTCCATGTCTATATTTTTCCAGGATCCAAAAGAAAATAAATATATCATATTCCCACTAGCTTAGAAGAAGATGCCAGATCTAGAAATCATACTTTTTTATTTCCTACTTACCAAGTTATTTCTTTTGGATCCCCTCAGAACTTATAATTTCTTTTCCTTCCAACACCACACTGTTATCTACACTTTACAGACGTGCTCTTCATGCAAAAGAGAGGCTAGTTTCAAAGTCACAGAGAAATCTGTTCTTCAGCCAGAGCCTCCCACAACCCAATCCGCAGCTTGTAACTTCAGAGTTGGTCTTCATATAGGTTAAGCTTGAATTAATCTGGAAATCCCGTCAATTCCTACATGCTTCTTTAGGTACCAGACATCCAAAGTCAGCCCCTGACAGAGGAAGCCTATGGCACAATAATGACACCTGGACTCCTGATTTCTAGGTCAGTACTCAATACGTTGTTTCTCAAGTGATGTCGCTCTAAGAACAGGAAACATGTATTTCATCACTGAGTGTTTAATCTATATAACATATATTTACTGAATTAGCTTCAGCAAACTTGGCTTCTGACCAAGTCAGAAGAACCCTCAGAAGACACACAAGAAGACGTTTGAGTAGGTATCCTTATTCCACTCCTTTGGCAAATGATAAAGCCAGTATTTCTACCCTTAATGTTGCTATCATATTGAGATCTTAATACAGGAAGCTAAAATCTTATCTAGAGAGTTCTAATTTAAAAAGTACTGTATTACTGTGGCAGATACAAAATTATTCTATTATTTTCACATGAATAAGAAAAGCTGAGAGCATTCACCTGCGTAACTGTCCTACGAGATACGAAGACAAAAAGCTTTTCTGGCGTACCTCTATATATGAATTCCACACGCCTTGAAATATTTGCATGCAAACATGCAACAGAAAGCCTGTCGGAAAGAGTAAGTGCTTAATGCTACAGACTGTTGGCTGTCTTCCCATGCAGTAGGGTGAATTTTTCATCTAGCATTATATGTTACATATGATTTTTGGTGATGATCAAATTTGCCTACTATCACCAATAAGTTTTAGAAAGCTGTCATTTTGTGAAAAATTTGTTCATCATTCCTCAAAAAGCCAAATTGTTCCCACTGTAAATACAGGTAATTTCCAACAGCTTTCTCCCCCTACATCCCCCTCCCCAACTTGTCTGCAGGACAGTATGCCTCACACACAAAAAAGTGCTCATTAAAAACATTCCAGTGATCTAACCAATCCAATATACCATCTATATGTTTGTGTGCAACTCTTTTGCTCTGAGGACAGACCTTCATTTTTTGCTGGGTAATTTTTATTACTAAACAGCTGATGGCGGAAGCAGTAGATCATGTTACTCTGAACAGAGTACATCGGTAAGCTTCTGTGTATTAATTCCTTTCTTTGCCTTTGTTTGGGTTTCCCAAACAAAGCCATTGTCAGAGATTCTGTGCACTTTTCCCTGCTCCCCTAATATTTGCAGCAAAAAAGCATCACAATGCTTTGTAAAATTTGCCATCTGTAATTTCAGAACCTCAGGTATATCTGAGCCAGCTATCTGCAATTCACAATAATTGTTTAATATGTCATAATTTTCAGTATTCAAGCGTTCTTTTTCACTTGGAAATGCAGAGGGGGAGATGCATAATGGAACTGAGATTTCCTGCTAAATTTCCCATCTGGTGATCCTCTCTCACTGGCACTACAAAATTCCGGATTTCCATCCATTTGCAGCTGTGGCTGCTGCCCCTGTGAGATCAGTGTTGCACCTGGCTAAGCAGCCTTTTAGAAAATGCTACAAATAATAGTGCAATATGTCATTTTAAATGGTGACTACTCTTTTCAGATTAGGAGGTAACAGCAGGCAGCCGGTAACTTGCTGGCACACCCTACACAAGGCACTTCCCAAATCAGAGTATTTCCATCCTATTTAAGTAGATTTATTGATTTGCTAAAGGCCACGGAACAGATCCATTTTGAAGGGGAGAAAGCATCTTTAGTGGCATCCACAGGCCAATAGCGCAACTTAAACCAGCTGTTCTTAAGCTGCATTAAAGCCAGGACAAGCCCTCCTAATTAGGCAGCTCCTTCTCTGCCTAATGCCTGTGCCGTGCAGATATGCACTGCAGGAATGACAAGAGTTGCTGCTCTTCATGCTCGGCGTTTTGAGGGATGACTGTGAATCAATGGCTCAACAATTGCTGGAAGCATTTGAATACATCTTGCTTATTGGTTTACGATGAAGGCATTTTGCTGGCCCTGCTTTTTGTGACTTATAAAAAGCAGCCATGGAGGCTTCTGGACAGAACAGTAGACGCAGTCCCAAGACACCAAGATCCTATTTCTTGTCCTGCCAGCGGCTTGCTGGGAAACCCTGGAGAAGTCAATCCCTTCCCCTAGCAGAATTCCCCCAGCTCTAAAGCCTGATTCTTCTGAAAATACAACATTGAAAATCTTTCCTTCTTTCAAACCACATTTTATCTAAATCCATTAATCTCAGAATCAAAACACTGAACAGCGCTGAAAATGACAAATCAAAATTAAATCGAGTTGAAGATAAAACTGACAAAAGGAAACTGTAACTCTACTTACTGTGACTGAGGGTTGCTGCATATCACCTTGAGACCATTTCCTCTTTTCATGCCAGACAGAGAGGTATTTATTTTGTTGTGAATATTTGGTTTAACATTTTATTTCTGAAGTCTCAGAAGAAAAACTTGCTGAAGATGATTTCATCTCTGGAAAAGACCCACAAGGCCTCTTTAGCTATTTCAAGACAATATGCTTGGCAATTAATAACTGAATGCAGCATGCCTGGATTTCCCAGGTCACAGTTACAGGTAAAAACCTGTTGAAACCCGCTGCTGTACTGCAAGACACCAATGATTACATCAGAAAGGGAATGGACCTGCTAAAAAATCTGTACCATTTTGAGCGGTAGCACCTAAATGTAACTTAGACAATGTCAGGTTGTTGGTTAGATTATCCTACTCTCTGCTTAAAAATCTGCCAAAGGCAAATATGGACTTCAGTCATCTGATTTGGGTTTGTGTTTTTTTTGCTGTTCTTTTGTTTTATTGTTTTTTGTTGTGTGGTTTGGGTTTTTTTCCTTTTTTTTTTTTTCCTTGAAGGACTGCTACCAATAGTAGGAGCTGTCATCTTGTTTTCATCTTCCCTGAAAATCTGCTGTGCTTCTGCAATGTACACATGAGACTCTGTATCTTCTTACAAGACATGGAAGAGGCCTTAAAATTTGGCTTAGTTTGGTCTACACTGCAATTGTTACAGTTAAGACAATTAATTTCTTTGGTTTTATAAGGACTTCGGGTCCCTCACCTTCAGTGTTGATGTATAAAAACGCATGGGAGTGGCCACATTTCATGCATATGCAGTCAGGAGCTGTTAAAACTCCATAGCCAACTCTGAAGACAAATGGATTATCAACTCTGGCCTTCAACTAAACCCACTTTCCCGAAAGAAAAAGAGATTGCACGTGTCAGGGCCACGGTGCACAGCAGGGCCCTGGCAGCCCCCACTGCCCAGGGCCTGTACCCCATGCTCCCTCCAGCCCAGCCACATTCCGTGGTGGGACCCAGGCTGTGGCTGTAGGGCAGGAGCTCACTCACAACACTTCCCAGCACCCCAAGGATGATGTATTTCCTACAGTGAAGGCAAAACGAATCCCACAGAGTTAAAATGGAACAGGTTGGAGCGGGTCCAGAGGAGGGCCACGAGGATGATCAGAGGGTTAGAGCACCTCTCCTGTGAAGACAGGATGAGAGAGTTGGGGTTGTTCAGCCTGGAGAGGAGAAGGCTCCGGGGAGACCTTATAGCAGCCTTCCAGTATCTGAAAGGGGCCGCCAAGAAAGCTGGAGCGGGACTTTTGACAAGGGCATGTAGTGACAGGATGAGGGGTAATGGCTTCAAACTGGAAGAGGGTAGATTTAGAATAGGTATTAGGAAGAAATTTTTCACTCTGAGGGTGGTGAGGCACTGGAAGAGGTTGCCCAGAGAAGTTGTGGATGCCCCATCCCTGGAAGTGTTCAAGGCCAGGTTGGATGGGGCTTTGAGCAACCAGGTCCAGTGGGACATTTCCTTGCCCCATGGCAAGGGGGTTGGAGCTAGATGATTTTTAAGGTCCCTTCCAACATAAACTGCTGTGAAAATCTGCTTTAGGGCCAGGGACATGTGCGGTGTGTGTCTCATGTCTGCTGGCTGGTCCTGTGCAGGGTCCCTGTGTGAGATGCATCAGTAGCCCCAAGTACCCTTGGCTCTGGCCAGCCAGGAAATATGCACGATGCTTTGTGTCCCTGAAGTAGCAAAGAAGGCAAGAGGATTAGCAAATCTGGATCTCAGTGTAATGAATTTGAGTTTGCATAAGAAAAATACTTACTAAAGCTATTGATAGCTGAGACAAGGGAAAACAAACATCCTGTTTGGAGTTCAGAACATCCATTGGAAACCACTGTGGAAAACAAAAGATGCTCAGAAATTAATATATTGTCATATACTGGTACTATTTTACATAAAATTACATTAGAGGAAGAACAAGGACTATGATACCCTGTGTTTTAAGGTCAACCCAGAATTAAACAGTTACAGAGTATATGTGAGACTGAAACAGCCGCAACTCAAACTTTCTGTGGCCTACACTCTGCATCTAAATTCATCATTTGTTTCAGATGCATTCATATTTATATAAGAATAGATTTGCATTCCTGAGATTTAAATATGAAGTTATGTGATAGAGATTTAGATCCTCTAAAACTGAGTGTATTCAGTCAATCTGAGCCATCCCAAAGAGAACTGAAATTTCAGAGGAACAGAGATCAGTGTTTTTTGAAAACAGGTTCTGCCACGGCCTCTGAGGGTATAATTGGTGTTAACTTGTGAAAGTGCTGTTTAATGAGATTAATTTATGTGGTCATAATATAAAAATTCATAGAGTAGGTATTATATGCTCTTGTCCTTTTCTTTTTCTTGGATGTTCATGTATATTCACTGATGTAGGAAATTTCTAGGCTAGACTGACCCTTTGACAGAACAGGTTGCGTTTTATTACAAGTTTTAACACACATGGAAGCTTTACTGAGGTATTTAATGCAGTCTTTGTAGCAGCTTCCCTTAGAAGAGTTGGTTCACTGACAAAAACATTTGAACAGCTGAAAAAATGAATTTACATGAAATAGGCAAAGGTTGCATATTTTTTCCTGTCAGTTTATCCTCTGGCAAGAGCTGAAGATTTCATTTCAGGTATGAAGGTTTTTCACAGATTTTGAACAAACTGCTAATAGTATGAATGACCCAAAGACCTGTTTTTTTTTAAAAAAACACTTTTTTTTTTTTTCCCCTCCTAGAGAAGAAAAAACCTGTTTTGCGATCAGAGTACTTGGAACAACGATGAGAGACTTGTTAACACATGCTAGGATTTGCGCACTTAAGCTCTGAAAGGAGAGAAAAATCAATTAGCAAGAGAATGTGTATCTTTTTTGTCACTTTCACATATAAAAGTTTAAAGAGAACATAAACTGACATTGAAGTATACTACGAGGGCAGAAATTGTAGATTCTGTAAGATATGTCTGGAAGGACAGAAAAGTCTACTGAGTGATTTACTGGCTGTCTGCCATACTCTGAATAGCTGCCTGTCAATGCCACATGTGGCATCTTTCAGATAGCATATTCTTTCAAGCAAGTCCATAAAGGTGGCAGGTACCAAGAGAGAGTGTAAAAGAGTACTTGTGTTAATGCCTGAGAGCATTTTTATTAACAGTTAAAAAAACAGAATACTCTTAGGTATTGCTTCCATAGGTATCAACACAAAATGATCACATTCACCCATTTCCCTGTGACCAACTGTGATTTGTATTTTGAATCCAGGAAATCCACATATTTATGTCTCTTGGTGTTTGAAAGATTTTTTGTTTCCTACCATGTGAACTGAATTCTGGAGTCGCAAGTCCCTTCCCATGAAAGTGTTTCTAATTCTAATTCTCTATTTCTATCTGTGGTCATGGTTATGTTTTCAAACCTTTTCATTGTAGACCTACAAGCTATAAAATTAATTTATGGTCTTGGAAGGAAGGGGAGCTGCAATAGTTCAAAAGGATTAGATACTGTCTGAGACATAACAATATGCCTACAATTCCTCTCTCCATCTTATTCCTTCCTCAAGGACCATCACCGTTGCACTATCGTTAAATAGCAACTTATGATGAATATGGTCAACCTAAAAGAGAAATGAGAATTTAAATTTTCTCTTTATAAGCTAAATGTCTTTTTACTTAACACAATAGGAGTCTGTATCTCCATTATGGTCCCTATAAGTTACCAAAATTTAAGTGAGAAACCAGACTGTGAATTTGTGCAGGAGAAATCATTATACAGTCAGCCATCACTGTATTTTTACTATGTCTATCATATTAGGCAATAGTAGAAATTTATGGATATTTATACAAATTTAAAAAAGCAGAAACAAGGATTTTGAAAAAAAGCAAAGCAAATAAACTAATAAAAAACATTTACAAGACTAAAGCCAGAGTCCCCACTAAAACATAAAAATAAAAATAATAAGAGGAAAAGGCAGCTCCCTTCTTAAACCTTTTCAGTGAAACTGAAATCAGCAATACACACAGTATTTAACCTGTGTAACTAGCTGGTATTATCATTGCTCCAGTCATCCTTTCCTGTCTTTTTCATATCCATCGCAATGCTATGCATCACTCCTGCACCCAGGCATCTGCAGCGGCCTTTACAGGAGTGAAAGTTTAGATCCTTGAATCTTCCAGGGCTGACACCCTCCTGTGCCTGCTGTGTAAGGCAGCTCATTCCTGACTCAGGCCACTGGATCCACCATCACATATGTTTCTAGCTTGAATGAAAATGCTTAACGCATTAGAGCAGATAAGAAGCCACGCTGTTGTTAAAGGGCAGACATAAAGCTTTTTTCAGCTAACACTGCTAAATCAGCTAGTAGCTATATATTTAAAGTGGCTATGGCTTCTGAATTGTCTTCTGTGAATGGTAATACTACAAGAGCAAACCCACTACAGAGGCAATTGTTGGCAGTCCGTATCTAGAAAAGAAATCTGCTAATGTGCAGAGCAGACAAGGCTGAAAGTCCACCATAGGCATCTGTGGTTCTTGGAGTCCTTGGGGACTTTGAAACATACCCAAACTGCAAATCTCTTACAATATTGTCTGCTCTAAATTATACTGTATTTTCATTCCAATGACTGTCTGTTCTTCTCTCTCACATCTTTAATAAAATACCAAACTTTGTGTTTATGTCCGCAAAATAAGTTCAGGCTGTTTTGCTTCTCATCTGTTACTGACTAGGTAGTTTGGCATTCTTCTGGTTCTTCTAAATGTAAATAACAATTTCTATTTTTCCTTCCTGAATTCTTTCCTATGTTTTTTACCTTCCCAATGCACTTGTAACTCCCCACGGATGAAGAGGGCTTGATAAACAGGGCCATCTGCCTTCAGGCTTGCTGGTAATTTTGTCAGAAAATACAGTATCAGCTTCCTGGCTCCATGTATTCCATCTATTTATTTCCATTGTCACTGCTTGAACTTTGTCCGCAGGATAGTTTAGGCGATCCATGTGAAAACTAACAACATAAAAGAAGAATAACAAAAAAAAGCTGGTGAATTAAGAAGGACAAGGATCTGTCCCCCACATTACAGAAGTATGTGTTCATTTAGCCCATCATTAGAAAAAGCTTGTCTAGCCAACGTAGTATTAAAGAATAAATAAATAAAAGGTTAGTGTCTGCAAAAGAGAGAAGGAGCACTTAGGCTTAGGAAGACTCTGATTTTCTGGGTTACCCCAGACTAGGGACAAGTTAAAGAGTGTAATAAAAACGAGTTTCAGCCCTGTTAGTATATATCCCCTGTGCTGGGATGAGAACATGTGACATTAGTCCAAGAACTGGCCATGGACGTCACTGACCACCAGCACAGCTACCCAGATTTCCTTAGTAGCACAAGTTCAGCTCTTTGGTTCTAGTCTGTCGCTAAATAAGCCAAGTCTTAGCTACAAAATCATCTTTTCAGCTGCTCTCTAGAAATTTCCTTTATGGCTAAAAGTCAGTGGTATTTTGGCTGTACAGTTTGTTATAAAAATATCTGGAGATTAAACCACGCAGTATTCCTTAAAACCATTAGAAGACAGTTCTGGGAATCCCAGAGATGGGAACAGCGAAAATGTAATTGATATATATGGAATGTGTACAGCAGTCTGCACATCTTAAAGCTAGCTCTGTTATTCACATCACTTCAATATTAGATTTGTGTGTATTCCTTAGCTCCTGAGACAGACAAAACCGATCCAGTAATATTATTTAATAACAAATTGTGTACTACTAATACAAGAAACCTTGTTGATAAAACCCTGAGGCAACACTTTTCATTCTCTTCTCAGTAAAAATTAGAGTCAAAAGTATAGATGTACATGGGAGTTTGCTGAAATAAAAAAGAAATGAGTAATGACCTAGGAAATAAGTGAAGGTCATTGAGGAGATGAAATACACTACTGAAAATAAGCAGATTATTACCCTTATTGTTTATTTAAACAGTACATTAATTACTGAGCAATTAATTCAAGTTATTTTCCCTTATTGTTAGGGGAGAGCCATATTCAGGAAGAGCTTTATTTAACAATATTTTGTTTGAAAATCTTATTAATTTATTACTGGGCTAAACTGTGTCCTCTGGCTGAGACACCATATGTTCTATCAAGAGGGAGGCCATGCTACATAGTCCAGTTCTGTCCTGTTTCCACAGTTTAGTTGTATATAAAAAAGCAATGCTCCTGAGATTTTCTGTAATAAGTGTAATGCCTTTCTTGAATCTGTTGTTTCTGTGTAATCTTTTTTACACATTGTACAGAAAATCTACACAAAAGAAGGAAGTCAAAAAAGAAAAAAAATAATTCACATTGACAGTTGATCATTATGTAAACAGTTACTGTAAATAGATTGGGAAAATAAGTTCAGTATCAGCTGTTGGAAAAACTGTTGCTGATTTATAGATGTAGCAAGGAATTGCAATAATGAAAATAAAGTAAAAAAAGAAGTAATAACCATAAACCAATTTCTTCTTTTTCTTTACTTAAAATATTTTGTTGTACTCACAATTTGAAGTATCTGGCTATATTTATAACATGTTCCATTCTGCTGTGAAATTCTTCCAAATTCCAGTTAACTGCATGTTTTTACACTCTGCCAAAAAGAGCAACTTTATTTGGTTCTTTATATATTTTTCCTGGGAAGTAATGTGTCTTGGGTGTTTCTCATTTAAGAAGCTGTCGGTGTAACTTGCAGCTGTGGCTTCACAGATTAGATTCAGTGATTGCTCTTTAAAAAGCTGAAGTCTTATCCTATGAAACTGTCCTAGAGTTAGTTACAACAGCCTGTATTTCAACACAGAAAAAAACATAACAAGGTTTTCAGAACTGTTGCATACTTGTAGCTTTTGTTTATTTCTAAAGCAGCTGCAGGTACCCTGAATTGAAAGTAATTGTATATGTGGCCAAATATGATTAGAAATATAAACAGAAAAATCTAAGTCTGAAAACGAGTGTGGTGAGTTGACATTGGCTGGACGCCAGGTGCCCACCAAGCCACTCTGTCACTCCTCCTCAACTGGACAGGAGGAGAGAAAAATGAAAGGCTAGTGGGTCGAGATAAAGACAGGGAGAGATCACTCACCAATTACTGTCACAGACAAAACAGACTGGACTTGGGGAAATTAATTTAATTTATTGCCAATCAAATCAGAATAGGGTAATGAGAAATAAAACCAAATCATGAAACACCTTCATCCCACCCCTCCCTTGTTCCTGGCCTCAGCTTCACTTCAATTTCTCTACGTCCTCCCGCCCAGTGGTGTAGGGGCATGGGGAATGGGGATTGCAGTCAGTTCATCACATGTCTCTGCTGCTCCTTCCTCCTCATGCTCTTCCATGAGGTCCAGCATGAGGTCCCTCCCACTTGAGACTGTCATCCATGAACTTCTCCAACGTGAGTCCTTTCCATGGGGTGCAGTCTTTCAGGAACGGACTGCACCAGTGTGAATCCCTCATGGGGTCACATGTCCAGCCAGCAAACCTGCTCCACCATGAGCTCCTCTCTCCATGGGGTCATGGGTCCTGCCAGGAGCCGGCTCCAGCATGGGCTCTCTCCATGGGGTCACAGCCTCCCCAGGACACGGTGGGCCCTTTTGGCTGCCAGGGCACACTGTTGACTCATATTCAATTTGCCTGAAGAATGACAAGTTAGAATTATATATATACATATACAAAAATAGAATTTTATGTGTAGAAATTTAAAAATATAGAGAGAATTGTGCATAAGAAGCCTGAAACACTGTAAAGCTGAAATGAATTTTGATCTACACAGCAAAAGGCTTTAATCTTTGCTTTACTGATTACTGAAAAACTATTGACTGATTCTTTTATACAGAAATATTGTGATATACAATTGTGATCTTAAATGACTACCTTAGCTTGAAATTTGAAGTGGTTATCTTCAAGAACAATTCTCCACCAGATGTTATTTCCATACAATCTCCAGAGCACATCGGAGCAAAAAATACATTTTTTAGATTTAGCAAAACACTGTGTGTGTTAAATTAAACATTACAAAACTGGAGCTGTCAGCTAAACTAGGGTAATACATACACACACTTATATGTATATATTAAGTTAATAATAAAAAGACTGACTAAGCTTTGTGAGTGGTCGTGCATGCCTTTGTTGTGTTTTTCCCTAGAGGAAGGGGAACAAATTTAAAATTCACTTTTCTCCCCACAATGCCGACACTAGGTTATTCAAGCTCCATTTGTGAGATCGCTAGTTTTCTCCTCAACTAGTAATTCAGGATTGAGCTTACAAGTTTAAATTTCTCTTGGATCTTCACACTTACATACATCATAATAAAGTACAACTCAATTTCAAAGCCTCCATTTAGAAGAAAATCCAATAGAAAATTGATGTAGGGATATAACACAAATGTAACAAAACTCATTCAGAAGTCTTATGTTTCTGTTGAACTGGACACTTGAACTTTAATTTCTTATCCTTTTTTTTCCAAGTTGGTATATGAAGGATAGATGAAAATTTTTTGTTGCTTGCATATGAAAGATTAACAGCCCACAAAATATCATTAGTAGTTCCTGCAATATGACAACAAGAGCATCTCAAACTGCCACATACAGCATAGACTATTTGATGGGATTTATTCTTTCTGCACGTGTGCATTAAGGGCACTGACATTCTAAATACGGGTAGACATAGAAGATGATGATGGAAAATCAATGCTGCATGCGATTGTTAGACCTGTATCAGAGACAGCATTTTGGACTGCCTTCATCATGCACTGATATGGGGAAAAGATCTAATTAATACATGTCAAGGAACAGTAATGGCAAAACTATTTGGCCAACAGATTACATACACACTAGAAATATAATATTTAAAAGTAGCTCTTTACAAGCTGAGAATAAAATGCAATATCTTAAAAATAGTTTTGTTTCAAATACTCCCTCTCTTGAAAAGACAAAATTTGTATTCTGACTACAGTTACTTCTCATATTTGATGTGACTATTCTTTACCACAATAGGATCAACCACCTAAGCCTGAGTTTTGAACTGAAAGAATGGATTTTGTTCCATTTAAAAACTTAATTTTCTAATGAAAATTTTCGAGACTTCTGAGAAAATATCATTTTGACAGATTTGTCAAAACTTAACCATTCATACCAACAATTAGTTTCAGTGAGTTATTATCACTGAAGAGGAAGCAAGTTGTATGAAAATCTCCCACTCAACACTTTTTCAGAGCACAATGAGCAGGCTATGTTCGCTATTGTGTGCGGTTAGGGCTAAGTACAATAACAACTAATCTATAATATTCTAACATAATGTCATTTTTTTAAAAAATTACCACAAATAAGTTCTAAAAGGCCTCCACTGGCACTAAACACTAGTGGTTGTTCCTTTATTTAAAAAAAAAAAAAAGGGACAGAGAACATCACTCACTCTACAGGTACATCTCCAAAATTATTATTGCAGTCAATTCTTTTGTCCTCGCTGCTTATAGCACTCTACCCATAATAAAAACATTACTAAAGTGATCCAAGTAACTACTTGTTTCTTTGCACCATATGGAGTAAAGGCTGTGATATTTTTTTTTCTCTCTTCCCCCAAATTAAATACAGGGGGGAAGACAAGAAAGAATATAAACTACAAAGTTGTAGTCAAATAATTTAAAGAAAATGTTCTTTGAGGACTGAATGTCTTGGCTTATTTTACAACTTCCAGTTATGGCAACATGGGAGAAGAAAGTTCATCTTCCTAAACTGGAAATGAGAATTGTTCATACCAACTCAGTCCATGTTATTTTCTCTGCAGATTTCTCATAGAACAGTACAAACGGGAACAGTACATGCCCCCTCGAATCCTATCCATTTCCATATGTTCTTACTAGATGTCTCAAGAAAATCCCATAGTAAGGTCTAGTAAAATAACTGAGTGAGGAGAAGAAAATTCTTTGATTCTGAGGTGGGGAAGGTTGTTTCATTACCAGTGAAAAAACTTATGCAAAATAAAATTTCTGTCTGATGTCCCTAACTTTAAAAATACTGATACAGATTTAGAATTAATCATCCTGCCCTCCTCGCAAGGGGTTTCTCTCTGTTAGACGCCAGCTGAGCAGAGCACTTGGACTTACTCCATCAACAGTATGTGAGTGTCTACACTGGCACTCAATTCATGTCTTTGTCTTGAGACCATTCAGTTCTTACGTAAGTACTAAATTTCCATCCTTTTCAGTTTAAATTAACTGCATACCTCAGTGCTTTGAGGAATCAGCAGTCATAAGAAGCTTTTTTTTCCCTTAGTATGATTTTTTAATGAATAGCATCAGTAATTTTATGTACATAAATTTGGAGGTGTGCAAAACCAGTGATTTTTAAAAAGCTTTTAAAAATATTCTGAAGTACCATTTATAATTGGAATTCAATGTGAGATGAAATTAATCTAAGTGCTTTGAACTGTTAGTGTAATGTGCATTATATAGAAGCTTTAGCTGCTCAGCTACTGTCTGCGATGTAATTCCTTGCATGAAATTTTGCTTCTTGATCTCCGCAACCTAATCTTATAGGTTTGTTTCAAATACAGCGTTCATAAGGGTTACAGCTGTCTGAAATACTAAATCCCTTATTTATAAATGTTGGAAGAGCAACATAATAATTTTATAACACTTCAAGGCATCCATTTTTTAGCTTTACCACAGTGAATAAAACAAATCACAAATGGCCACAATCCCATACCCACAGAAACAGTGCATCAGGGCTCTGAAGTCACCATCAAATAAACTGCCAGCTGTAGCCAAAGAGATCAGAGACAGTGCAGGTGCATAGAACTGTAGTGATGCAACTGTGTAACACACAGTTACCAATAATTATACTCTTAGAGATGAACAAGCATTTGACAGACCCTTGACGCATCTTTTCTGAATTGCTTTGAACAGCTCAGGACTCAACTCAATAAGAATCTGTTAAGAGAGGTGGAGGTCAGTGTACCTGTGTACATACAGGATTTTGTTTTCCAAATGTATTTTTAAAATGCTAAAGGAACTTAAGAAAAGATTTAGTGAAATTAGAAAGAATATGTTGGAATAATTGGTAAGGTTCTCGGGGTGTTCTTTTAAATTCAGACAGTTCATTCTTCGTTCAGAAGAAAACTTCATGGTGATGTCTGCTCTGAAAGAGCCATGTGGTGGTGGATATGGGAACAAGCAGAGTAGGTAGTAATTACACAAGTCTGCTTTGCTGCTAAAAAAAAATACTTGTGGGACCATGCCCTGAAAAATGCCAAAGGCAGCTGAGCTCCCTGTTTACATATTCACCAGTATGTGAAACAGAGGGGCACACTTCATTATCCACCTTATAGATATCAGTTGCTTTGAAATATGCAGCCCAAAATGCTATTGCTAATTCTGTTTTCTATGGAGGCAATAAAAGTCAAGTATTCTGCTTTCAAACTACTTCTGTAAGGGACAATATCTAAATATTTTAGCTGAGTGTCTGATAAATGTTTCTTAAGTAATATGATGCACATGTACATTCTTTCTTATAAATATATGAAGAATCATAAATAGCTTCTTCCCATACTACAAGAATGTGAACTATTCAAAAACATTCTTATTCTATTTGATAACAAGAAGTAATAACTTGAAAATTTTAGTCAACTGCAAACTGTCCTACTTTACTTCCCAAAATTCAGCTCAGATCAATATTTCCATATTGCACTTTCAGTTCAGGTTTTCTTTTTTTTTTTTTTAACTTGACATTAAGCTTAACATCTAAAACAAAGATGTTTATTTAAACAGATTGAGGATACTATGACAATTTCAAAATATTGTTTGGAAAAAATAAAGTGAGAATTATTTTACTTTTTTCTTTTTTTTTTTAAATAAAGCTAAAAAATTCCAGGTCAGCTTTCTACACCCTCAGGAATCAACGGGAAAAAAACCAGAAAAATCAGCTGAATTATCTCATCAAGGTAAATCAATTACTGAGTGTATGTTGTTCTAAGTAAGCATTTTAGTGGAAAGGAGGCACTAGTTTCTGCTCATATTAGCACCTCTAGGTAATCTCCAAATCAGAGTGCATTTTATTGGCGTTGACTAGTTATACAGAGGCACAAACTACATGTACCTTTCCATAAAGTAGATCTATGTATAGATATATAGATTTGTGATCTCTAATCTCTATTTTGTACCTTGATACAACAGCACATATCTCTTTGCAGTGAAGAGACAGTTTAAAGTTACAATTTAACAAACTTTTTATGTGAGGAAACATGGTGTTAACACAAAAAGAATTCATTCAGTCTCCCTCCTACCTTCACATATTTTCAGCCATTTATCTGGAGTCTTTAACTATAGTTTTATGATCAAACAGTGAATTTATGTTGATCTAGATAAATCCAGAAATACATACATACATATGTATAATCAGTCTGTGTGTATAGATTTGTAGACATACATAAATTTAAGTCTACTTTAATCCAAATCCAAATCATCACACAGCTTTGTTCATTTGTTTGTGACCCAGACAGCACAATGTCCTTTATAGCACAGAAGTGGAAACGAGCAGCAAGAACCTCAGAGGAGGGCAGATTTAAATAATTTTAATTTGTAGATGATGAAACTATAGGAAACAGTTGAAAAAGACAGTAAAATGTGAATTATCCGGCAGCAATTTCACTGCTACAGTGTCTGATAGTCTAAGGGCTCACTGATGATATTAACATATACAAAAGAGAAAAATATCTCTAATGTTCCCAATAAACAGTAAACTTAACTTTATCATAATTATTTTGAATTTAATTTAAACTAACATTAAGCAAAGTAGTCTTTTTAGTGAGTGGATTAAATTGATAGTTCCTAGTCAGAAGTACCTGTAAGATTTTCAGACTGATAGATTTTACCTCACTTCTATGTAGAGATTGAAAATAATAAGAAAAAAAAGGTTTTTCTACTTTTTTTAAACTGCAAATGACCTAGCAATTTATTTTAATTAACTGAATAAATTGAAATAAAGAAAATATTCTCTTTGCATATACAGCAGAGGCTACTGTTTCTCAAAACTACTTTAGCACTTGTAGTGAATCTACTTAGTGACTTTCACTGAGGGGTTTGTTTGCCATCAAAATTTCAGAAACATATGTTGAAAAAGAAAAGATAATTGATTTTGATCCATTTTGGTTAGAACTATAGTTGATTAACGACTTCTTTCTAGCCCCTTATAATATAAATTATCACAGCATCGTGAACAAAAAGATTTCTTTTTGTGGTATGATTGTAAACATAACGCCAAACAACATGCTTGTTTTGCATACCTTCTGAGTAGTGAAAATTACTCTGGTTTGTATTTTAGACCTTCTTAGACTCCACATGTCATTTTTAATGCTGCTTAAGTGAAGCATAATTTTTTCCTGAGAAATTCAATAAGAACTGCATTTGTTTTTTTTCAGTTTTACATTCAGTCCACAGTCTCCAGACTGTCTTGATTTCAGAATACCATTCAGGCATGTGCTTAAGTGTTAGTAAGAGTCAGACAGACCTAGATTTTTGTTTAAATGTAATGATGCTCTTCAAAAATTAGGTAAAAAAATAAAAACACCTGAAGAATCCTCATTTCCATTGGTTTGGTTTCCGACTTCTGCAGGACTGACTTCCTGCAGACTTTGGGAACTTTGCAGGTTTGGGAACATGGTTGGGAACAGGGACCTTTCTATGTTGCCAAGAGTACTGGTGCCCTGGTTTGTAACATTACAGTACGAATAAAAAAACAAGGGGGGAGGCACGTTTGGGAGAGACAGCTACTATGTCATTCAGTTTTCTTTTGTTTTGCGTTATATTTACTTATTTGATAGTCTTGTTTGTCCTTGATATGTTAGAGAAAAATAATGACAGTGTCAGCTTTTCCCTGTGCTGCCGCCGTTAATGAACATTTCCACAAGAAGAAACTCCAGGGACGTGACAGCTTCGCCTGATGTCTTTCCCTGCAGGTCCATGGAGAGAGCTGGCTTTGGAAACGGTTTCAGGAGATGATTAAAAGCCATTTTGACTCTCTCCAGGAAGTAAATGAGAAAAAGCTGGTGACTCCTGGAAAGAAAGCATGAAGTACTAACGGGAAGGTACCAGTAAGGAAGGTCAGCCCTGACAGGAAGAACATGCTCATTAGCAGACATTTTCAAAGAGAAATTAAAAAAACCAATTCAAGTGGATGAATAGGTTAAAATACCTGGATTTCAGTTATCTCACCAGTCAGCTTCAACGATGGAGATTCACATGATGTTCCAGTGAAACAGCTGTGAAAAGCAGTGGGTGTACAAAATTAATACTAAATACTAAACAGCAACACATTACTATCGAGAATTCGGAGCAACCGTGTGGGCGTGTCCAGGTGCCATTCATTGAGCGGAGGATTGCCTCAGACACTACATCAGTTATTGACACCCTCTGCAACAGAGCAAAAAGATTTCAACCCATTTTCTATCATCTTCCACACCCTGAGCTTACCTAATAAATCATTTGAGATTTACCTGCCTGGAGGTGGTAGGAGTGGGAGGACCTGGGAGGACTTTGCCAGTGCTGGAACAAGAAGCCCTGTTGAAGGCCGCATCTCACACCTTTGTACTGGGTTGATTTGACAAGGTGCTGGCGGCAGCGGTGGGTGCTGCCGGGCGGCCCCTGTGTGGCGCGGCCGGGGCTGCCCCGTGCCGGCCACAGCCGGTTCCAGCCGGCTCCAAGGGCCCCAGCGCAGGGCCCAGCTGAGCCCCTCAGCCACGGGCAGGCCTCCGGCAGTAGAAACCTCCTTTGCGCAGGACTCGGGGCCAAAGAGAAGTAAAGAGGAAACCTTTCATACTTTAGTAAACAGTTTTGAATAGAGGCTCAGGGAATATTCATACTGAATAAGAAAAAGAAATTTTCCTTTCCAGGAATAATGCCACTGTGAGAATGGTATTTCTGAATGAGATTTTAACGTGTTTCTTGTCTCTTTCTTACATTGGCATGAAGGACCATGCTTTAACAAGAGCACATGAACGGAAGGGGAACTGATGCCCCTGCTGCGAACGACCGTGAAGGTCAGCGTGTGTGGTGTGCGTTGTGCGGGTCAGCGCCGACAGACCTGCTGGTGGTACCTGGCTGCCTCTCACCCCCCGTGCTGAGGGCTGAGGAGACACCAGCTTGACTCCCGACTGCGCGGCTGCTGACTGACTCAGACAAAATAAATGAAATAAAAGAAAGACATTTTTCCACATTGTCCTGTATATTTTGCAGAGGTGTTCAAAAAGAAGAAAAGAGCAGCAGGATGATTTTAAGGATCGCGCTTCCTTTGTTTTTCAAAAATTTTGCACAGGACTCCAAAATGCATTGTGAATGAGAGATTATAAAAAATAAAACATACTACAGCAATTGTTTTTCTCCTCTAGCAATTACATCTGCTAGTGCATAAAACTGTGACTAAAATCAGTATTTAAAATGAGAATGTAATTTCTAATGTTAAAAAGAAATCCCTATTGTTTGAAACCAGAACACGAAAAAAAAGCACTGAAGAGAGGCAGTCACCTGTTATCTAAAAAATAAAAAACAGCAAAAACCAAGAACGGCTTAGTCTTCTTCAAAGAGCACAGCAAGATAAATTTTAAAATAAGATAGAAGCTAGAGTACGTCTACAACACAACCGGTTCCTGTCTGAAGTAGTCATTAAAGGTAAATTAATAATTTTCATCCTTAATCTGTCTTTATCAAGCACAACTGTTTTCTATTAGAGCACGCTGGCATTTATTAACAGAAATCCTATTGCCTAAAATAGTGACTGGAAGGAAATTTCAAATAACATTTTTGAACAAGTTTATTTACCATTGCTCAGCCTCAGTGATGTAATTCTGCTGGTTTGTACAGCATAACAGTATTCCATTTCTAGTTATCATGAAAATAAGGACATCACAGTCTGGCACTGCATCAACAAGAGCCAGCTTCACCATGCACAACTTGATGGCACGTGGCACCCCTTGTAACCTAATCCAGAAGCCAGCTTCCTCCTGGAACAGCTGATATATATATATGTGTGTGTGTGTGTTTGTGTGTGTGTGTATATATATCGCTTCTTTAGTACTGCCAGATACTTACCTTAGGTCTGACCCTGAAAATAAGCAATGCAGCATTTTCGAGACCTCAGCCTTTTGATTCCCATTACACATTGGGACCCTATTTCTGTCTAATATGCAGTTTTGATGGTTGCTATACTTGTTATTCTCCATAGAGCTTGCTTTCTTTTTAGACTGCAAGTATTTTAAAGTGTAGATAGAATTTCTAGTTTCCTCCTTCCTACTTCTTTGTCTGGAAATAGTTTTATTGCACTAGGATTGCTGCACTTTAGGGCTCTCTTAAAAGCCAGTTCTTGGTGCTACATTCTTCCTTCTGTGTTGGAGGAGGCGGAGGGGGATGGCAGGCCAAGCAAGCATCGCTCATGTCCCAAGCTTCTCATATTTCCGTTGTCTCTTGCCTCTTCTCATGAGTGAGAAGTTTCCTCAAATGAGTTCTGAAAATACTATGTTTAAAGGTGTCCTGATTATTTACCTTCACCAAGCTATATTCAAACCATTAATCTGTGAACCTGTTCCCTTTTTCCTTTGCAGAGCTATATTAATTTTGCAAGTACTACAGGTACTTGCAGGAAAAATCTCCAATTTTTCATCTTTAATATTTATTATGTCTTACCATAATCTAAATCATGAGTACCATAGGA
Source organism: Burhinus oedicnemus (assembly GCA_008921705.1). Classification (NCBI taxonomy): domain Eukaryota; kingdom Metazoa; phylum Chordata; class Aves; order Charadriiformes; family Burhinidae; genus Burhinus; species Burhinus oedicnemus. Next base: position 2,296,570 of record VFFE01009068.1, on the reverse strand, counting down.
TACAAGCTTGCTTTAACTGTCTGTTTATTTAACACTTATCCCATTATATACCTTATTCTTGCTTGCTATCAGGGATATTGAATACAGATGAGAACACAATGGCAAAAATTTTTTGCTTGGCAAAGTTAATATCCACCACCAGTGACTGAGAACAAATCGTTTAATTGTAATCTGTGTTACCTTGGTGTTGAAATGGAACAATTGATAAGCAACGCAGTAGAAAGAGACTGCACAAATACACATTTTTCCTTTCAAACTATTGCTTTTTAGCTCTGTTCCATGGAAGGCCATGAAGATAAACCACCAGGGCTGAGAACAGAATGCAGGCTAAACAAAACTGATCAATAATGGGAAGTAAGATGTGACTCACATTTCAGATATCTTAAAATGTCTAGTAAAATCTGCTATTACATCTAACACTTATTTTAGAATATTTCTTCTTCACCAGTGTTCACAACCAAAATCAGGGCATGGTGCCATATGGACAGTATATAATGGGTAAGCACTGGAACTTAGCATATTTTTTATTCTGTGGTTAAATTAATTTATGTATCTGGCCTCCACACAAAAGGTGGAAACAATGTACAGCGACCCAAACAGCTGCCACCAGAAGTGATACTTTGTGATTGTTACAAAGGTAGTGCTGTCCTGGTTTGAGCAACACAGGACTAATTTATCTTCTAATGCTTGGGGAAACTGCACTTTTAGAAGACTCTAGTATCCAAATTTGTGAAAAGATTTACTTTATAGCCAGCTATGGTGTATGGGTTTCAAGGTCTCAGTGTTTTTGAGCTCACCAGGTGCAAGGATGAGGAGGAGCAAGACCCGGGCACTTGACCCAAGCTGGCCAACAGGATTATTTCATGACATGAACGTCACATTCAATATAACTTAGAAAGTTTGCTGCGAAGTGCTCTCTCTCCCTTAATGTCTGTGATTGGATGGAACTTCTTGCCCCGGTGCTGGACCCCTGAGGCCTTCCCTTCCTCCCGAAGCTGTAGTGCTCACAGTGTCCAACATTTGATGTCCACTGTTGGGAGTGCACAGCTTCTGACTGATAGAATTGGCTGAGTGTAATCCTTGTATATTTTATATTGGTATTGGGATCAATATTGGTTCTTTAGTGTTACTAATGTTAACTATCAAGTTTTATTCTATTAAATCTGCTTATATTCAAACCCCGAGTTTCCTTGCTTTTCCCTATTCCCCTTCCCGGGCAGGGAGGGGTCATCAGATGACAGAATAATTGTCTAAATGACAATAAATTGTTGTGGGTTTCTGAAACCATAACAGGTGGGGACTTTGGTTTGAAGGCTTGCAACACACGTTACTGTTGTTCTGCTAAGGCAACATGGATATTATGGCTGGCAAAGAATAATGAGTAAACAACTGGAAAAAAACCCCAACTTTTCCATCAGTTTATATTTCCCTAATCATATGTAAAGAAAAATAAGGCACCCTTCAGTTACATGTATAAGCAAAAAAACTGCTTCAAATCCATCCTTTACCAGAAGCAGCATTACATGAGAATCCAAGCTTTCAAAGAAAGAAAGAGAACAGAAAAACAAAACAAAAAAAAAAAGAAAGAAATTTTCTAATATGAATGGATAATGAAACAAAATGAAAAAAAAAAAGTGCAAAGGATAAATCCATATCAATGATACCATAACTATATTTCACTTCACTAAAAAGTTAATGTCATCTACACAGCAACTCTTCATTCTGAAATATACATGACTTCAAAAAAATTCCACCAGTTTTGCTACAGAATTGTTCATTTGCTGCAATGAAATGCTGCAGAATCTGAAAGCCATTCCCAGAGTCTTGACCTTAACTGAAACCTTTAGAGTGATTTAGGAAGGCATAACAATGATGCCTCAGATGTTAATATCAAAGAAGTGTATCTAAAATATTGTTTAGTACATAGTATCTCCACTAAGGCTAAGTCATTGATAGTTCCAACTTACTGATATTTAGCCCTTCATATCAAAATGGAAAAAGCTTGTTGGATTGTTTTATGCTAGTTTCTTTTGTGCTTTGCTTTTTTGGTTTGGGTTGCTATTCTTGAATTTTGTGCTCTGTACATTTCTGGTTCAGCTCCTAACTCAGATGACTGTCATGAGAGCGTAAAATATATGAACTTCCCATGAAATGAAAGATTGTTGCCAGCTATACAATATTTTGCCATCATTTCTGCTTAGTCATTTTATTGTTTTCAGCCTCACTGAGTGTTTGCCCTTTGCACATTAAGAAATAGGGTGGTCATTTGGCACAATTCTTTATGAGCAGAATCTGTTGTTAAAGACAGAAGACCTAACTTTCTATGTATTGATAAGCAGAAATACATAGGTGTTTTGCCGACAGTTAAAAAAAAAAAAAAGACCAGAATATTTTAGAATATATTCTCTATTAGAGAATTATTGCAATGCATCAAGTAGATAGAATTATAAGCGCTATTTCTCTACTATTCTGAATGCACATGCACTTTATTAAAAAAATAAAATATCTTTCCATCTTAAAAGAATTTGGGGTTTGAAGATTGGAGTTTGGGGGTGTTGTTTGATTATTTCTTTTCTATAAACCTGGCTGTCCTCTGAGATGTAACTTGTGGATTGAAGGACATTCATTCTTTACAATAAAAATCGAGATGAAATGAAAGTGAGGGGGCAAAGGCCACAAAATATTGCTGAGTGGCAGTTAGGGTCTTGAGGTTATTAGTAGGGGGCTTTTGAAGCTGTCACCAGTATCAGCCTCCTGCTGCCAAGATACTTCAAAGGACACTGGTCCTTTCCCCTGCAGTCCTGCCTTGTATTCACAAGTATGGAAGAAAGAACTGAACAACTCTGTATTGAACTTTAAGTTCATCATGTGGAGTTGTCAAGTAGTTTATAGTTCCTAACATTACAAGCCGACAGGAAAAATCCAGACAAGTAAACAAGGTAACAGAGCAAGGAAAAAAAAATCCCTCAGTCCTAAAATTGTTGGGGATGGGATGACTGAGGGGGTAACTATTTTTCTGGTTAAACAAACAAAATCCTTCCCTCTTTTCTTGGCATTTCATTGAATACATTGTTATTAAAGTTTGTCTGCATTGAAGATATGGTATTTCATAGCTTTACAAAGTTTGAGACTTTTTAAAATATATATTAGAAACAAAGGTATTTTGGGACTGTTAATCTAAACACTCAACAAACACAGATTTCTTGTAAATTCTCAGTTGCCATCTGTATTTGTGCTAACAGTACTCACAAGTGCCTCATTTTTTTTCTGGACCAGCTTGTGAGACCATACATAGCAGGTCACACAAGGAGAAAGGGGACTGTTGGCCACATGGCAGCAGCAATTCTGTGGCTCGTCCCTGCTGTAGGAAAACGTAACTTCTTGCTGGGTTCCTCCAAGCATGCAGGCCAGGACACAGACCTTTCTACTGCTCTGTGATCCCACAGAGGCAGAGGTAGCAGGGCAGCAGATCTGCAGAACAGGCTCTGCAACTGTCTATGGCATAGGTGGTCACAGTTACTGTAGTGTATAATCCTCCTTTTCTGTGCAGAGGCACTATGGCTGAGGAAGGAACATCCCAAGCATAATATGCAAGAGTGACCCAGTCATAGTCCTCCTGGCTCTGCCAGTTTTGTGCGTCTGGCCAGATAATTTGGAGAGCTTGCTGCTGTCTGTACCTCTGGCTTTGTAAAATAAGAATGACAGCAGCCTTCTCCGCTCTCTGCCTTGAGACACGTGAATAAAAGCTTAAGGCAGTGCTATTCATTCATGAGTAACTAAAAGTTTGATTCACATAAGTGCACATTTCCAAGCAGTAATTTTCTTGTCTTAACTACATCAGGATGATCCTCCCCACCTTTCTGAGCCAATTTAGGAGACTGCCAATGTATAGCATCCAGTTCGCTTGTCCATTTTCAGGAAGAGCCCTCCTGAGTAGGTGCAGTTGCAGGAGGCGAGGCTCACTCCAGCTCACATGACAAAAAAGCACCCACGGTCTGAGCAGCTGCTGGGGAATGTGACATCCAAAATTCACTCCCTCATTTCCATCAATAAAATCATGACTGCAAAGCCCATGGTACAGGCCCAAATTCTTCCCACTTGATTTTAAGGACTTGAGATGTCTAAAATGTTGCCTTTAATTCAGAAAAGAGAGGCAGACATCTCCAAAGATTGATTTCAGTTCAATTAAGATATGTATGAAGGGGCTTATCCTGCTCCTCTTGGTAGGCTGAACTAAGGTACAAAGCCTGGGCATATTCTGCATTCTTCTTATGAATATGTAATGCAAAAAAGCCTTATATTTGTCTATAGATACAGCAACTGTATTAGATAGCTACAGGAAGCATTTACTAATACACTAGTAAAATGATCGTAAGCCGCTTTAACACTATAATATTTTCATATATATACAAGAAATCTTTTTTCTAAAATGTGAGCATAAATCATACAGAAAGTTATGCAAAGCAGAATAAATTATGCAAATAACATTCTTTGAATTTTTTAATTAAGTGTTATGCTTTGAAGTATGCAGCACGCACACTGAATGCTTGATGACAGGAAGAGACTTTATATTTAGATTATATTCCAACAATGACCATCTGTGTTGCTCTTTTCTGGCCATCAGAAAATGACTTGCTGAACTTCAGTACTCTATTACCTCTGTTCTGTTTTGAAAATCCAGTCACATGGAATCAACTCAAAAATCTCATAATTAGGACTTGACATTAGTTTGACAGTTGGAGCATGCAGTGTGAGCATAGCCTAGTTGATCTGACATTCTGAAATATAAAAATGCAAAGCCACCTGAGAAACCACATGAAAGAAACTCCACTACCCTAAACTGCACATATTAGAAGACTTTGAAGGTCCCAACATAAGCTGATTTGAAATCTCTCCTTGTCTGTGATGAAAAAGTAGTACTGCCAGGCTTTTTGGTAGAAAGGTGAAAGTTTCAAGTAAGGTCTATGTGTTATTCCAGGATAACCTCTCTCAGATGGTAGCATATCATTTAAACTAAGGTCACAGTTAATATGCACAATCTCCTGTCATAAGAAAAAGGAGGAATGGAAGTAATACTTGCTTTGCTTACTATATTAAATCAGTAAATTCTTATTACTTGAATATACAAAATAGAGTAGCTTAATTCATTCCTTGAGGCCTGAATACTCTAACACATGTTCTTAAACAGATCAAATCAGAGTTTTGAGTCATTGTGTTGATTTTACTTTGCTACACATTTCTTGTTAAGAGAAAACACCTTTATACAAAACTAAGAATTTCTGACCGTATTAAGTAGAGACGCAACACTAGTCAGCACAGGGTTAGTTCTGAAAGAAAGAGGAAGCTCACAGCCACAGGTGGGGTGAGGCTTGAACCACGCTGCCAAAAGTCCTGATTTTGAAGACCCCTGGCCATGTAAAGGAAATACAGGAACCTGAATTTCTTTCAGAATTACAGGGTTAATCCTCTGATAGCAAATTAGCTCATTTAACACATCATCCACTAAATGTCTGATCAGATTGTGACATGCCATCTTTAAAAGGCCTATCTACCCTTTTAGATTCCAGAAGAAAAGTATACTTCACATTCTGTCTGAAAGGAATATTTTTAAAAATCACTCACAGAGTTGAACTGCTTGTGAGCCGTCACAGAGTGCTATGTCAAGGTATGGGCTTTCAATTTCCTCAGGTATTTAAGAGACTGCCATATCGGTGAAAATTTAAATGGAAGTAAAATACTCATCTGGCAGATGGGAAGTACCTTTCACAGAGCCAGATGCTAAATGGCCACTTTAACACAGACAGCTTTCCCCTTTTACTGAGAAAAAGATACTGAGAAGGATTTCTATAGTGAAATAAAGTAGTGACCTGACTGTTAGAGAGAAGGAAGTCACTGCAGAGAAAAAGAAAGATGGGTGAAAAAAATAAAAAAACCTATGGTTCTTGTGTCCACCTCCACTCCTGCTATCCCATCCCCCCATCCTGTGTCGTGTCCTGCCCCCTCCTCCCACCTGCCATGACGTTCTTTCACAAGCACCTGAGTTATCACAATTTCATTCTGCAGGTATTTACTAAAGTGAAGTATGTACATTAAAGAGTATTCCTTAAAGTCAGAACCACCAGTACACCTCAAGCATATGTGGTGGTGCAACCTGCGCCCTCCCCTTTTGGCCACTTGGTACTTGGTGCGATTTCCCATCCCTAGGCCGCATACCAACCTAGGAGATGTCAGGCATGAATTGTGAAAGATAGAGGACCAGAGTGTTAAGGCATTCCCTTAGTGCGCCTGGCTCTTGCTTCCGCTGTTACTTGGGAATATCACTCTCTGACAGCCCGGTACATCTGTACCTGGCTCGTGGCCCAAAGGGAGTTGATACCAGAACTTGCAGATCTAACAAGGTTTGGACTTGCACAACTGGTGGAAAGCACCAGAATATTGCATCGTCTGAGTTGGGCCAGAGTGGAAAAATACCTGACGAAAGTGAATTGTCTCAGATTCTATAAGTAGCGATTCTAGTGAAGACCCTTTGAGCTCTTCTGGATCACAGTGGGCTGTGGCCAGTATCTCCCCTGAGTCAGGACGCTGTCTCAGGTAAACACCTTGAGGACTAAAGACCAGGGCAAGATAATCCTTCTGGAGTCTCAGATACCGCCTGTTGAGGAATGCCGATGCATCATGGGTATTTAATCTAACTCGAAAAGGGAAATTTTAACTGTAGGCTAGCCTCTCTCTCATCTACCTCTCCATTTATATGCTTGTATGCATTAGCTTTATGGATGTTGGATGTTCTTCCATTTTCCATGCACGTGTAGGAGTTACAAGGGACACCCGCCGACTCGATAGACTCATGTGATATTAAGACATCTTTGATCTCAGTGGTTATAAACTGCGGTTTGTGCGTGTTTGTGTAAGTGTTTGTGTACACGCACACTGATATGCTTTGTTTATATGTATATACATTAATCTGAGATCTGTGCCTTTTCTCTCATATGTATATGTATTGATTTGGGATACCTTATAGTAAGTTAGTGTGAATCTTGTCATCTTCAAAACTGTAATCAAGTCACTGTTCATTTATTTAGCTAAATCACTTTGTAAATCTTTAAATCAGTTAATAATTAAGTGCTGTTAAAACTCAATCTCTTGAGTTATCTCATATCACTAATAAAGCTGAACTGCTGCTAAATCATAACTGTGTCTGATACTTCCATCCCACGACAGCATATCATGACCCCAGCATAACTCATTTTTTTCTTGTGTTCTCAATCAAAAAATCAGTAATAAGGTGTACCCTTGGTCTCCTTTTTTGTACACGCTTTATAAAGAATGGCTGCCAAATTATAGCCTTATATATAAATACACATATCAATTTTCAGAGTGTTTTTTCTGGAATGCAAGCTAAACATTTTCCAGTTGAAGGAGAGATGGAGAGAAAAGGAAAGTATTTGGAGTCAGAAATACTGTTCTTCCTTCCTTTCCAACCGTTGCTAAGCAGGTGTCCATATGCCCATAAGTGCCCTATCTGGGTCAGCATCCAGGTAGTATTCAGTATTTTCTACTTTCTAAATCAAGAAAATAGACACGTGAGAAATGTACTTTATTCAGTGTACTTGATATTATTTAGACAAGTCTATCCTTCTGAAAAAAAATTATCATTTTCCTGCCATACGTGAACACAGCTGCTACAGACATGATTTCTTGCTCTGCACAATTGGTCCCCCAGAGAAGATATTTAACAGTGCAGGCTATATGGTAACCTATTCTGAGCTGGTCTCTGTGTGCAGCAACTGATATTTCCTCTATTTTGTATTCTACAGCTGTTTTTATTTCTATTGGTATTGCTTTTCCAGGACCAGACTGCTTAATATTGCTACTTTAATTCTGAAATGGGCATTGCAAGATTTAAAGGAAGCTTTTTACTGTACACCAGAGGAAATTTTCTTATTTGATTCCAGGTAGTATCTCAACAGCACGAAATGCCAACAAGATAAGATGAAGAATTGAGCTACTTGAGGACAGGCAGGATATTTTCTTTATCTGATAGTGGTCTGTATATTAGCTCAACAGAATGCTAGCAAAATGGCATTCTGCTTAATATTTGCCATTTCAATAAGTGCAAAAGAAATGGTCTACAGCAATCACAGAATCACAGAATCACAGAATCACAGAATCACAGGGGTTGGAAGGGACCTCTGGAGATCATCTTTTCCAACCCCCTTCCAGAGCAGGGTCACCTAGAGCAGGTTGCACAGGATGGCGTCCAGGCGGGTTTTGGATGTCTCCAGAGTCAGAGACTCCACCACCTCTCTGGGCAGCCTGTTCCAGTGCTCTGCCACCCTCAAAGGAAAGAAGTTCCTCCTCATGTTCAGATAGAACTTCCTATGGTTAAGTTTCTGCCCATTACCTCTTGTCTTATCACTGGGCATCACTGAAAAAAGACTGGTGCCATCATCCCGGCACCCTCCCTTTAAGTATTTGTAAGCATTGATGAGATCTCCCCTCAACCTTCTCTTCTCCAGACTAAGAAGACCCAAGTCCCTCAGCCTTTCCTCACAAGAAAGATGTTCCAGCCCCCTAATCATCTTTGTAGCCCTCTGCTGTACCCTCTCCAGCAGTTCCCTGTCCTTCTTGAACTGGGGAGCCCAGAACTGGACACAGTCCTCCAGGTGCGGCCTCACCAGGGCAGAGTAGAGGGGGAGGATAACCTCCTGTGACCTGCTTGCCACACTCCTCTTGATGCACCCCAGGATGCCATTGGCCTTCTTGGCCACAAGGGCACATTGCTGCCTCATGGTCATGCTGTTGTCCACCAGGACTCCCAGGTCCCTTTCCACAGAGCTGCTTTCCAGCAGGTCAGCCCTTAATCTGTACTGGTGCACGGGGTTATTCCTCCCTAAGTGCAGTACCTTACACTTGTGCTTGTTGAACTTCATTAGGTTTCTCTCTGCCTAACTCTCCAGCCTGTCCAGGTCACGCTGAATGGCAGCACAGCCTTCTGGTGTGTCAGCCACGCCTCTCAGTTTTGTGTCATCAGCAAACTTGCTGATGGTACACTCTACCCCTTCATCCAGGTCATTGATGAATATGTTGAACAGGACAGGGGCCGAATACTGACACCTGGGGAACACCACTTGTCACAGACCTCCAGCTAGACTCTGTGCCACTAATCACAACCCTCTGAGCTCTATCTGCCAGCCAGTTTTCAATCCACCCCACTGTCCATTCATCTAACTCACAGTTCCCAAGCTTGCCGATGAGGATGCTGTGGGAGACAGTGTCAAAAGCCTTGCTGAAGTCAAGGTAGACAACATGCACTGCCCTCCCCTCCTCTATCCATCCAGTCACACCATTGTAGAAGGCTCTCAGATTAGTCCGACATGACTTCCCCTTGGTGAATCCATGTTGGTTACTTCTGATAACCTTCTTTTCCTCCGGGTGCTTTGAGATGATGCCCAGAACGAGCTGTTCCACCATCTTTCCAGGGATGGAGGTGAGGCCAACTGGCCTGTGGCTTTCTTGGTCAATGATAACTAATGTTTTCAAAGATGACTGAACTCCCTTTTTCATCATGATCTAAGTACCCAGGTATAAATTTAGATGTTTGTATTTTCTTTAGTCCAAACTCAGTAGCTCTGGAATGTGTAGCTTTGTTGATTTATAACATTTGCACCTGTGATGTCTGCTTTTCCTCTCCATCAGAAATTTACCACAGCAGTGTAGGTGGGGTCAAATTGTGCTGGCTCTTCAGCTGCTGCAGCTTGCAGTCAATACATTCACTTGAACCACGCTCTTTGGCAGTTTTAGCTAGTACTGAGCACAGTGAAATATAACAGAAGCGAATGTGTTGCAGTAGGAGCAAATGTGAGCCTTAAAACTCGTTCCTCAGCAGTTTCTGCTGTTTTGCTGATGCATGAGCTGAGGCATTAGCACGTTTGATTGCTACAACTACGGTGCACAGTGGCGGGTCAGGGCAACATCGTAAAGTGTGCAACATTGCAAAGCACCTTGGCTAAATCCCTCTAATGAGATAAGGTGGGAGGTCCAGCTGTCTTACGGAAAAGCTGTGTGTGTTCATACCTGTGTTTCAAACTGTCCTTCATTTTTAAACCCGTTATTCCTTTTCTTCCTCTGGTTGTTTGCATTTAAAATCTAACAACTAGAAAAAATAATTTATTTGTTACTTCAGTTATCTTTAAGATAAAGGAAAGGTACTTTATTCTTTCTACCTAGTACTCCTGTTAGTCTTTATTAATTTATCCCTGTTTCTTTCTGCTACAGCAATTCATCAGTACAAAGATTTTAGAAACAGATATTTTATTGATTGTTGATGATAAATGAACTAAAACTGATTTCAGCATGACCTACTGATATTCATGTTAACTCAAAAATATTAACAGTGCTGAAATATATTTATGTGAATTGAATGAATTGGTATACAATCATCATATAAAATCTCCCATAAAGTGTCTCAAGAAAAAAAAAAACCATCCACTTTTCTAGCTACAAAGCAGTTACATTTGAACAGCCTGTGACTGTTCTAGCTGCTGGATTTATTTATCGATGTGTATTTTCTTATTTTGTCAATTTGTCTTCTTTTTTAGCTCTACTACTCAATAACTGTAATTAAAAGTCCCTCGTTATATTTAATTGCTTATATTTTCTGTGAATTTTGTTTATTACTAATTTTAGAAAAGCTGTTAGCTTTTTCAGTTCTCTGTCTGAACTTAAATAATGAAATCCTTGAAGTGTCTCCTTCCTTCCCTTTCATTTTTTTTCTCATTGTGTGTAGAAAATCCATTCCTGTTCACCTCAATCCTTTCAGTTTGCATATTTTCTCAGTGATTATATTATTCTCTATCTCCTTGAGTACCACATTTTCTATATTTTCTGGCTTGGCTTTTTTTGCCTTCTACAAATCTTGTGGCAAAATAATTGAAATGGCTCAGAACTTTCCCATTTTCCTCTGTGTTACCAGGAATGATACACTTTTGAAAGCCTTCTCAAGATACAGAATTTGCCTTGTCACCTAAACAAAGAGAGACATATTTGTGAATAGAAAAGACATGAAGGCCATTTATGCTGTATTACAGTATTGTAAATTACTTCATTGAAATCCTAACCAAATCTAAGGTAACAGTTTTTTCAACTCTACCAAGTTATCTTTTATATAGAACATGGATTGGGTAAGAGGGAAAGAGTAGGAATGTATGGCATTCATAGTTATAGACTATTTTTCTCATCTAGTGATATTTCAACCTATTTCTGAAACAACAGCCAGATCTTCAATTGAATTTGTCATTCTTGCTTTGATAGACAACAATTTCTGGCCTACTATCACAGTGAAATAACAAAGCACACCACTGGATGAAGAGCCACAACTCAGCAGAAAGTAGAAGTTTAGAGATTACAACAGTGCATTAAAAAAATGAAACTACAGGTGACTGATCACACATAAAAGTCAATTAATTAAAAACTAATTGCACATAACATTTATGTTTTGTTATACATTTTCTGTATGGTTCAATGGCTTTCTTAGATCATGCAGTAACTAGTTTTTGATTACCTTAAATTTCTCTCCCAAGAAAAATGAAAAAAATCTTTTTGAAAGACCGGCAATTCTTTAATATTTTAGTATTTTATATGGGTAATTGTAAGAATGGTTTTATTTCATATTATTTCCTCCAATAATGTAAATAATGATAGACCTCAAGAACGTACTTTTGTAGCAGTACTGTATATCGCATGCTAAGACAAAAAGCATGATAAATTAGGTAGTTGAATCTTACAATGAAGAAACTCAATTTCTACAGTCTGATAAATCAAAGTAAATTCAAAGTCAATAGAATGATCCAAAATTTATGTCAGAATAAAGCAGAATCTGCTTTTCCTCTTTTTCTCAAATACTGACTGAAGCACAGGGCATTTCCAGGAATTTAATGACTGGCTGGATTTAATGGCCCTTGACTGCAGTTCATACCTTCAGCTTCTCTCACTGGTTATTGATCCCCAAGAAGTTGTCTGTGTTTCAGTCATGATTGTTTATGTAAGGAAGTTCTTTGAACGGTTTGAGTTGATTTTAAACTCAAGAGATGATGTCAATCAAAAATATTTGAGGCTATAAAGCATTTTTCTTCACTTGTGAATATGTGCAGTGGAAGAGCTTGAAGTTTTATTTGCCCAAGCTGGCACCAAATATGCTACAGAAGCACACCCACAGCAGGCTGGCATAGGTCTTTACTAGCTACCTTTCCACTTTGCTCATAGTTTCTGCTTGTCAGAGGTAGTTCTCCCCAGAACAGCCCATCTTCCACAACACACTGAATCGAATTGTGTGGATTAAATGATGTCCCCACAGAGCCTTCACTTAGGTCAGTATTATAAATCAAAGAACTCAACATTCTAAATGGAAAACTTTTACATCCCTGCCTTTACGCGTGACCTTTATTGTACAAATGTCTCTCACCTTTCATGAGCTTTCAAGCTTAGATGTCAAAACTTCATATCAAAGGAACTAACAGTGTTTCTTCCGATATCAAATTATACCATGAAATGCACACAGAAAAACTAACCTGTTCAAACAACACTACACTTAAAAAAGATTCTGAACTATCTACAATTGCAACCATATGTAAATTTCTCCAGAAAAAGTGAAATGAGGGTATGACATCAGCACTGAATCCTGTCAGAAAATAAAAACACAAAAGGAAAAGACAAGAAATTTCAATTAAATCCTGATGTGTGCTCTACAGCTGATGTAAAGGTATTGCCTTTCTGTTGTGTCTGTAGTCTTCTATGACACAGGTCTTCAGGTTGTCATTCTTCATACATAAAGCACATACAAATAAACCCAACCTGAAAATTGTGACATTAAAATAGAACATCAAAAAAGCCAACTGTTTTTCTTCCTTTACTTCTTCAGATTCTAAAATCAGCTTTACAAGAACAAGAATATGCTTGTTACTTTCTACAACTATAACACCATCAAAAAGGTTAGACGCAAACTTCTCAGTTATCTACCTGATGCCAGGAGTTTGCTTCCACTGTAGAGAAATCAGGAGGTGTACCAGGGATAGTAGGAACTGTAGAGAACATACCGGAAGTCTCTGAAAGGAAAGAAATAAAGGTTATGAGATCTTAAATTGTAGTGATGAAAGTAACCTTGGGAATAGTCTGCAGAGACAGAAACAGCTCTAAAAGGCAAGAAAGACCAATCCAGAAGGTAGTGATTGTTCTTGCTCCTATATCTGGAAGTCCTGTGGCTCACAAATTGGTATCTCCCACTGCCCCAACTAAAACAGGGGCAACAGTAGAGATTAATTCATGGAGGAATCTTATGGGGCCAACAACAGAATTATACTTGTGCAGGTATGCTGAAGACGCTACATGAAGCCCAAGAAAACAAAAATATGTTTCCCAGTTTCCTTTGACAGGACATGTTTCCCCATTTGCACAACCCCAATGTCAAGGGATCAAAACTGAGAAGAAATAAAGAGATAACTAGAAGACAAGTTTACTGATGTTTGACAGACAGATGTTGAAGGTGTCTTTGCCTTTCCTCAGTTTTCCTCTAAGTGTTGACAGTGGTTAAATAGCCAAAGCACTTCAGAATGAGCCCTCCTGCTTTGTGTCCATTCATTTTCCAGGGCTGGCAGAGTCCAAAATGCAAAAAATTTTGTTGCCAGCCTTGCAGTGAAGTGTTGCTTACTGTGGGGCTTCTACCATCTACACATGACTACATGCTCAGAAACTTGCAGCCTGTGATATGAGTCTCTCACTAGGTCACTGATCTCTGCAGATTCATACCAAGATGACTCGGCACTGCATTAAATCTTCAAATGTATTTCCACTGAATGAACACCCTTCTCATTCCCCTTAACTTCGCTTTACTATTGAACCGTGCTAGCTTTTCACTGTGGACAAGGTGACCTTTTATTGAGGGTACACTTGGGAGAGTTTTCTCTCTTCGTGTTTACGAGGGTTTATTATCCTTAAACTCAAAACTTCACTGTTTCTTATCAAGTATTCTTACAATTGAGGCCCTGTTTAGTTTTGGGTTTGGGGTTTCTTTTCCTGTTTGTGCAAGGTGAGATTTCCCACCTTTATGAAAGTTATGTACCTCCAGGAATTTTCAGGGAGGATTTTCTGGGCCATTCTCACTCTTCACTACGAGCAGATGTTGCTACTACAGCTCCCCCCTTAAACTTTAACAATTTAAGTCATAGGATGCACAGTGATTTCCATTGCTGTATCTTTGTGTCAATGTTTCAGCTTTTTTTGATCAAAGTGTTCTGCATATCAGGTACATTTGACACACTTTTTGTATGCTTTTTTTTTTTTGTAAGAATACTTATAACCTTTACAGATGAAAATGTAAATCCCTTCCAAACTCAAAAGACTTAATACATAGTATAAACAAGAAAAAAAATATTTTTATTAGTCTTTATAAATCATTTTCACCTTCCTTAGAGGAATCAGAAGTGCCAGTTGTTGGATCTTCTGCCTATATGGGTCCTATGCATAGTAAATAATATTTTTACATAAAATAGGCCAAATCAATTCTGAATAATAAACAAGTATGCAAAAATTCAGTTTGGTTTTGAACATCACAAATGTAACTTGACCTTATTTCCTCCAGTGGGATTTTTGCCATTCATTTCTTGATTTTTCTTTCTTCACAGTCCAGGAATAAGAAAGAAGTTTATGTTCACCAGATAAACTGAATAATTGGGAATAGGTTTTAAATTACAAGTATGCCAGTAACTTAGTGGAGATAGAGAAGGTCAACATTATGGAGTCTAATGAATAAAAGCTAGAAAGATGGGAAGCAAGGAAGAAGGGAATGTTATTAGCTTTAGATTTTTTTCAAAAAAGAACAGTCTAGGGAGAGAAAAGTAGATGAGCCATGTAGGAAAATCATCAAAGTTTTTTTGCAAGAGTGAGATAACAAGTATTTTCTGTCAGCATTGGTTTTATGAGCCAGTTCTGTGTGTCTTCAGGCAACATAACAATGAAATTAATATTAGCAGGGTAGTGTAGGAGTTGTTTACACTTATCCAGAAAGAATGTTGATTGTTTTCACTCTGCATCTATGATGCAAGTATCATTTGAAGGAACAAGAAAGAATGGGCAGCAGAGAACATCAGTATTAAAAACCACTTAAAAAGAACATTATCTTAATTAAGAAAACAATAGAAACATCGAAAACAAATTTTATCTAGTCAGAGAGAACTATCTAACAGAAGAGAAGAGGAGTGAGTTGATTAGAGTTCAGAGGTTTCTCCATGGGATGCAGTCTGCAGTAGTGCATTGCTTTATATTGTGGAGAGTGCGAAGTCTTTTGGTCTGCATCCAACAAAGCTGTTCACAAACACATGTCCACACGTTTAAGCACATGGATAGTTAAATGGGATTATTCAGCTGCTTACCTCTAAGCATACATCTAAATGTTTTCCTTGACGCGCGTTCAGCACTGTGCAAGTATCAAGCTTTTACTGCCTTTGAAAGCACCACATACACCAATATATAGGCTACTGGACTGGAACTTAGGAGACCAGAAATCTCTGCTGTGCTGGACAGACTCATGAACCTCAACTTGGGGCATCTGTTTTTCGGCTTATTCTACTTGAACTGCAAACTTTTGGGGCAAGGAGTGTTTCACAACATGTATTTATTTATCCATTAGTTGGCCTAAGGAGACTCTCAGCTTAATGTGATTCTCTGTGTGAATAAATTAATAAAAGAATAAGAGTACCGTGTGGACACTAGTTATCCCAAAATTAAGATTGTGCAACTTAAGGCAAAACTTACATGACTGGACTTTATTTTCAGATATGCCAAGCACACATAGCTTGGCTAAAGATGACAGAATTCATAAGCACTTAGTTTCTTCTGCAATTTGTCTCTTTTTTGCCTCAAAGTCTTCCAAATTTCCTTTCTATTCTGCCCAAAGTCAATATCAGATTCATTTATAATAAGGTTTCTAACTTATAAATAAAATATAAAAACCTGTCCAGCTAATACATACCTAGCAGTGAAATGGTTTTTTTTAACAGATCTACTTTTTAAATGGGTATTAATTTGTGAGGGCCCTAGGGTTTTTATGAAATATATTCACGTGTAATGCATGGAGAGTACATTCATTTGTCAGGCCAGTATTCTATTGCTTTTCCTCTTTAAGGTCTTAGACATATTCATTTAACAAGTTTCTTTCTTAATTATTCATTTATGGATACTAGGGACCATTCTTAACCATCTACTGCACAGAACCAGTCTTTTTAAATGGTTACTTTCTGTAAAACGCATTCATCTGAGGGGGCCTCACACTAGTAAAGTACATTACAAATAATACTTGATTTACTCCCAGACAGTCAGCCTTGGACTCCTACTTCACTGCACAGACAAAGACAACTAAAACAAATTGCATGATTTCAGAAGTGCATGTAGTTCTTGTCAGACTACAGACCTGTGGACAGCAAGGCTGCACTGGTTATCTCCAGGCATCACCTATTGGTTTTTAGCTGACCTTTCTGCAGAGTACCTGAGAAACAGCATGTAGAGCTCACAGTCACTCTGTCCATTGCACCGTAGCTTGACAAATCACACCCCAGTTGCAGCAAGACAGTAACTTGCCGTGCATTATCACACTGAGAGATGTGTGCGTCTCGTTAGGTCCTGATGTATTACAACCATCAGAAATACTCTAACAAACTGTTTGTTACAGCATTAGCAGGAACATGATCAACAATGACAACAGCCACTTTGAATTTACAGTGCTTATTCAATGAATAAACATTGTAGAGTTTTAAGGAAACCAGAACTGCCACTTCTCTGCTACAAACTTTTACTACTTAGAGTGTGCTGCAAACTGAGGAATTAGCACATTCTGCAACAGACCTAATAAACAAAAAGCCAAACTTTAATAAAAATGAATTAGAATAAGTGAAATATTTCAGAGCTGAAAGCATAACTTCATTCATATTTCAAGGCTAAACTAGATCTTCACTTCTGCAATGTGAACACGTCCATCATAGTGAATATCCCAAGAAAATCAATTACAGAATGAGAAGGAAAGATTATACTATACAACATATGTTAAAAACCTTAGGTTTTTTGAAGCTTGGTTTGTTTTCCTCCAACATTTTTTTAATATATAAACACTTCTTTCCATTTCACCTCATTTTGTGTCTGACAGACACTTCAATTTCCTATTCATAGTCTTAAAAAAACCCTGAATTATCAAGACAACTCATTATCACCCCTTTTATTAACTGGGTTGATCAAGGGCAAGCTATTTATGTGGAACAGAGAGAAGATAACATAAGTAAAAAGAGGTCTGCTTGCAGTCCAAAGGCTGTGGGTTGCTCAACTTGTTCTGAATTTCCAAAGCTAAACAAACTAAAGTTTAATCTAATAAACTAAAAGTTTGGACAACTTTTTTCCTTCCAAGGAAAGAAAGGGGAACTCATAGGATAGCTGCATTCTGTTCAGGGTGGCCATGAAAAATACCAAATGCTTTCTCTCATTTGGATCTCTATGACCATTAAGGTACAGAATTTCACAATATTTTTGGCTGAAAAAAATTAAGCCAGTCCCAGTTAAGTATCCTGAAATATAAAATTTATATTCACTCCTCTGGGAAGAGGACCTGAATAAAGGATTTGAATATCTGCCTCATTCATGCCTGTCTAGCAGACAAGTAAAAGACGGCCATACATTGGCTTCGTTGCAGATGCACCGACAATCACTATTCCTTTCTGTGAATTGGACCGTGGAATTTCCTGTGCCTGACATATACATTGTCTTTGATTCATGCTCCACTCGCTTTACCTAATGATACTCAGAGTGAATGGGAACTCACTGGTTGAATCAGACAGAAAATAGCTCTCAGGAATCTTGACCTACCTTCACCACAGGAAACTGCTGAGGGCAGAAAGAGCTTAAATAGAACAGAATATATTATCTTTTGACAGCTCCTCACACTTCATTCTCAAAAAAATGACTGTTATTAAAGAAAAAAATTAAGCTACTTTTTGGGTTTGATAATGAATTTTGAAAAAAAAGGTCTGAAGTATAAAATTGCTGTTTGCCAAGGGGCATCTACATGCCCCGTATGAATGAGTCACATTTATGCCCATAAATATGTCAGAGACCTGCCATAATCCAGAGATGTACCAAGTCTTCCACTTTGATTTTCAGTCAGTGATGTCCTTCACCTCATTTTCTCTCAACATCCTGCATGCTGGCAGCATATTCCATATTCTGGGTCTATAGGTGTCAGATGCCGTTGGCAGAAGGTGTGCCATTCTGAGGTGGTCAGCAGTCAAAAAAGCCCTGCTAGAGGGCAAATTTTCCTGTGGTCTATGCCCTGGTTCTTCCCCACTAGTTGGCCTGGCTGGCTATATAATATGAATCGGGGTAAAAACAGGTCTTACTCTGTTGTTGGGAGCTTAAGTGGGAGGTGTAGGAATGTGTGTGGAGTCTGTGGTGTATCTATTTGAATAACAGCTCTAAAGTGCTGAAGAAAAGAGTTTTTCAGACTGTCCAGGACAATGACTTCAATCATGAGTTTCACTTGAATTTATGAGGACTTTAATATCTGCTTGAAATCTGCATTGAACTGATACCAAAGAAACAAATCTATCCTAAAGGTGAATTGGCTTTTGAAATAAAATCTGCATCTCAGATACAGATCTTAACTTTATATAACATATCCATAATAAAAATATTCTGAAATTCTCCCAAGGAAAGTAGTATTGGGCAAACCAAAAGGCAAAATTAAATCCTAATACCAGTGAAACATATGGTTTGATTACAAGTGTGTTGCTAGGAAGATAGAAATCCACTGTAACAACAGATTAATTTTGCTGTCTTTTGAGGTAACCACCTGGAAGGACAAAAGGCCACAAAGGCATTGCGGTGAAAGACTACATACAACAGGAATAAAGTCATCTTCCCGCATTTGACTGACCTATGACTGAAATAGTTGACTCATGTTTGTGTGACACTGCTTCTGTTGACAGTGTTGTGATCAGGAATGTTCTGAACTGAGCGCCTGGCAAGGGTTACAATATACTTAAAGTGTAGGATACAGCACAGTCCTTTATTCTGTTTGTTGGGGTTTTTTTAACATTTTAGAGGTAAGTTTTCCTGTGTTAGCTAAAATAGGTATTCAATTTAGTACCAGTTGCTAATCTGTAACCAGAATCTGTCAGAGAGTAGGAGGAAGGGAGGTAACTCAATAAGCAGTTTAATCCATAAGTTTTAACTAAGCAGGGTGTTCTTGTTACAGTGTCTGGTGGAGTTGAGTTTTATTGATGACTGGTAGCTACTTTCATTCAATCCTATGGATGGAAACTACTTTCCCAAAAAACAGATGTCATTGGTACTGATGTATTTACCCATGGTTGTACTGACAGGGGAGCTTTTAGTTCTAAGGACCATATTAGAAATCACTACTTTCATTATTCAAAAGTAGTAAGGAGCTTTGTGCTGCAATGAATAATGCCCAACATCAGGGAAAGTGTGCTAGAGATCATGGGGTTCCCTTCATGGCCAATTATACTTTCACTTCCCAACCTCAAGCTTAAAATGCCTAGTAACCCTCTGCTTTTTTGTTCATATCAGATTTGGAAACAATTTCTTTTGCTACTTTATTAGGTTTCTTGATCACATGGATATACCTGCAATTTGATTATCCCAATGAGCCCTAAATTCAGAAGTTCGCTAAACTACATTTAATACAGTACTGTGATAGTAAATATGTAGTTTATATACTATTTGGTGATGACTGAGATTAAATATTGAGATACCATATTCAAAAACTTTCCTTTTTGTCAGAAAGAAAACCCAAGATTTTGGATGTTTTAATTTAAACCAAACTCTAAGGTGATATATGGCCACACCTTGTGCTGTTTTATGACCCATGCAAGTTAACAGGCACTACCACATTTTACTGGGTTGAAATAAGTTTAAAACTGTTCTCATTGCTACAAGATTAACTAATATACCTAAAGTGCAGCCCCAAATCAGTAAGTATGGGTGAGAGCATTCCTTGAGACCTACTGTTTTCAACAAGCATTTGTAATGTGTTCAAAATAAGCTAAGCGTGCTTGTGGCTTAAGAATTGAATCTCCTTATGGTTTACATAGAAATACATCCAAGAACTAACCTATATAATAGGTTTCAAACTGCTGCAACCTGAAACAACTTACCAAGCTTAAATTCATAAAACATTTAAAGTAAGTTTCTCTACATCTGAATTTCTTTTTAAAAAATTTGCAGCTTTCCTCATCCCTAAACTGTCATGATTATAAATACAGGTGTCCCATAGCATAAAATGAATTTGGATATGTCAGAACTGTTTTTTTTCATGCTACTGATAAATGAGAAAAAGAATGATAGCATTACCCTGTAGTGTTGCACTATGTCCAAATGCAACTTCCATTTGATTATTTTGGTTTAGAAGTGCTCTTTTTGTATGCTTTCTTGAGATATAAATTTTTATTTTTTGTATTAAGCCAAAACGTAGTAGCATGATGTAAAGAAAAATATAAGTTAAACATCAGGAAACATTTCATGACAAGAACGTCAAAGATCTTTCAAACATTGTATGCTTGAAAGTGACAGAATTACATTCAAAATTTATACTGGACAAACTGCTAGAAAATACATTAGCATTAAAGCAAACAATCATGAACTGGCAAAGCAACAAGCTAGAATGGGACTTAGCTACTCTTCCTATCTCCAGATATCGGCAATTCTGTACAAGAGATCATTGTGCAGCTGAAGAACACTCTTACTATTTTTTCATAATTTCCCAGTCTGGTCAGTAAACAAACCTATCCAGTTATAGGCTCAGAAAATTAACATGATTGTCAGATTTTTATTGTCCTCTCTACTGCATTATGCCTCTTTTGCTACAAATTTCTCCTTTTCAGTCATGCTACTGGGACCAATTCTGAGAACCTTGATATATGTTGCTCACAGAAAAACACAGAATTTGCCATCCTTGAAAAAATTGCTGAACCATCAAGTTCAAAACACGAGGTGGGGAGAAAGAGGAGGAGGACCTAGGAAATTTTCCATAGTAAGAAAGAGTCCAACTTGACAGACCAGCTTAAATTTTCAACTACGAAATTACATTACCACTTGCTTACATGCACAAAATTCAATGTTACTACAGATAATAAATTTATTCATCACTTTTATAAATCCATCCCCTCTTACGCATGCAAGTTTGCAATCTTCTCCGATAGCACATTCCAAAGACTGAGTACACACTCTCTGAAGAAACAATTTATTTATCTTGATCAAAGTTCACCTGCTTTTTCTTTTTCTCTAGAAATCCATAATACTTGTTTGTACCTTTTTAAATACCTTTGTAGGTTTTTATAAAATTCCAATTTAAGGATATACTAAAAAGCTGCTCCAAATGGAGGTGCTTTCTTTAATAAAATGCTTAACATTTGTTCTACTGCTGTTCAACTTCAAGCCTTTCGACACTAATAACTATATCTGTTCCTGTTTTCTTTAGATAAGAAAAATCAAAGAAGTGACACAATTCCAAATTGAGATATCCAAATAAAATGTAGTTATTAGCAAGGTAAAGTGAATTATTAGAAGTCTGACATTATAGACCTTCTCCAGAAAAAAAAAAGGAATATTTATCCAGAAATGAATGAGTTTTAATCTTTTATTTTTTTGTGTTTTCATGGCAGTAGACTGCACTCAGAGACACAAATTAAAAAGTATCACAATTGCAGCTGAACACAGTATTCCAGGTAGGGTCTCACAAGAGCGGAGTAGAGGGGCAGAATCACCTCCCTCGACCTGCTGGCCATGCTTCTTTTGATGCAGCGTAGGATGTGGATGGCTTTCTGGACTGCAAGTACAGATTGCTGGCTCATGTTGAACTTCTTATCAACCAACACCCCCAAATACTTCTTCACAGGGCTGCTCTCAATCCATTCTCTGCCCAGCCTGGATTTATGCTTGGGATTGCCCCGACCCACATACAGGACCTTGTACTTGGCCTTATTGAACTTCATGCGGTTTGCACAGGCTCACCTCTCAAGCCTGTCAAGATCCCTCTGGACAGTATCCCTTCCCTGCAGTGTGTTGACCTCACCACACAGCTTGGTGTCATCAGCAAACTTGCTGAGGGTGTATTCAATCCCACTGTTCATGTTGCCAACAAAGATGTTAAACAACACTGGTCCCAGTACTGACCCCTGAGGAATGCCACTTATCACTGGTTGCCACTTGGACATTAAGCCGTTGACCATAACTCTTGGAGTGTGGCCATTCAGCCAATTCCTTATCCACCGAGTGGTCCATCCATCAAATCCATGTCTCTCCAATTTACAGACAAGGTTGTTGTGCGGGGCAATGTCAAATGCCATGCTCAAGTGCAGGCAGATAATGTCAGTTGCTCTTCCCTTATCCAACAACACTGTAACCCCGCTGTAGAGGGCCACCAAGTTTGTCAGGCTTGATTTACCTTTAGTGAAGCCATGTTGGCTGTCACCGATCACCTCTTTATTTTCCATGTGCGTTGGCCTGGTTTCCAGGATGACCTGCTTCATGATCTTGCCAGGCACAGAGGTGAGACTGAATGACCTGTAGTTCCCCAGGTCTTCCTTCGTTTCCTTTTAAAAAATGGGCATTGTTTCCCCTTTTCCAGGCAGTGGGAACTTCAACAGACTGCCACAGCTTCTCAGATATGATAGATAATGGCTTAGCAGCTTCCTCTTCCAGTTCCCTCAGGACCCATGGAGACATCTCATCAGGTCTAAGGATTTGTGCACCTTCAGGTTCCTTAGATGGTCTCAAACTTGATCTTCTCCTACGGTGGGTGGTTTTTCATTCTCCCAGGGCCTGCCTTTGCCTTCTGCAACCTGGGTGGTGTGGCTAGAGCCCTTGTTGAGGAAAACTAAGGCAAAAAAGTCATTGAGTACCTCAATCTTCTCCATATCCCATGTAACCAGGTCTTCTGTTTCCTTCCAGAGAGGGCCCACATTTTTCCTAGTCTTCCTTTTGTCACTGACATACCTGTATCCCTGGCTGCTCGGACAATTTCTCTGTCTTCCTCCCAGGTTACCTGTCCTTGTTTCCACCCACTGTAGGCTTCCTTTTTCTGCTTGAGATTGTCCAAGAGCTCCTTGTTAATCCATGCAGTCCTCCTGGTGTTTTTGCCTGACTTCTTTGTTGGGACGGATCACTCCTGAGCTTGGATGAGATGATCCTTGAATATGAACCAGCTTTCTTGGGTCACTCTTCCCTTCAGGCCTTTATCCCATGCTACTGTGCCAAGCAGATCCCTGAAGAGGCCAAAGTCTGCTATCCTGAATTCCAAGTGAGCTTGCTGTGTACCCTCCTCACTGCCCCAAGGATCTTGAACTCTGCATTTCACGGTCACTGCAGCCAACACTGCCCTTGAGCTTCATATTCCCCACCAGCCCTTCTTGTTGGCAAGAAAAACGTCCAGCATAGCTCCTCTCATCATTGTCTCCTCCATCACTTGGAGAAGGAAGTTATCATAAACACATTCCAGGAACTGCCATTGATAAAATGAGAAAGGTAGATGGGATGATGAAGAGGCTTGCGTAAGATTAAATTCTAAAAATGGTGAATCGCCCCCCTAGAAGAAGAAAAGTGCAAATTGCCATGATTTGGACTTCAGTAAAACATTTCATGAAGGATTTAAAAATCAAACTCATTAGGCAGAGGAACTGCAGAAAATATTTGGAACAAAAGTGTAATACTGTGGAATTTAAGACAGTAGAAAATGAAGGCAAAATGCTCTGCAACTCAGAGTAAGGGAACCAAATACTCTTTGGGAAATATAATGTAATCAAATACACCTATGGAAATGAACACTAGTACTTTTTCGAGAGTGGGGTTTAGCAAAGGATAAATTGAGGTAATCAGTTTACCTCATTCTAATTTGAACATTAGAGACTATATCTGCTTATCCCTGCCTTAAACACCATTCATGTTAATCCACTTTCTAAATATATAGAATATAAAAGGCAGTTGAATGAAGAGTTATTATTGAATATTAAAATATACATTTGTCTGAATATGATATGGCAGTAAGAATAGTCCAATACAAGTGTGAATACTGAACACAAAGACAATGTAACATTATGATCAGAGAAATTGTTCCTATATGGCTCTTCTTACAGCACTGGAGATATTTTATTGTATTATGGGTGTCAGACTATCACAAAGATATTGAAATTTTGCAAGTTTAAAAGAAAATACATTTCAGAGAGCTCAAATTACTAAATTATACAGAAAGAATTAAAGCTTTAAGTAACGAGCCTAATCTGAAATATGTGCAACATCAGTATAGTGCCAGCACTTTCTGTGAATCCCTGCTACACCTGCTGTTGCTCTGCCAACTATATGTTTCTTAGCTAACAGAAGGATAAGGGAGCAGACAGAAACAGTTACAAACAATGGGATGGCATTCAGAAGACCTTATTTTGATTCTAAGTGCTTTTCCCAATTTCCTGTCTTATTTAGACAAAGTACATAATCCTTCTGTGATCCTGTACTGTGCTTACAACAGTGCTTTCTTTACACTGTAAATTCTTTGTAACAGAAAATATCCCTTACTATATTTATATATCTATAGTACTACATTCACAGCATGACTGCTACGAAATTAATGCTTAGTGACAGAGGAATGGTTTAGCAATTAGGACAAGCAAGAAAAGTGGACTAAATTAAGATAGCAAAACATAGGCAGAATATGAGAAGTAGATTGTTGCTAATGAGAGTGATAACCATGGATAAAAATTCATTGTGTACTAAGGGCTTAATTGCAGAAATTCTCTGAACACACAGGGGAAACTAGGCTTATGCTGAAGATGGTCTGAATGACCAACAGGTCTCTTCCAAATTTTAGGTACAAGATGCATCAGTACACTACTTACATCCCACTAATAAAAGAGGAAGGTTTCTCATAGTATCCAGTTAGGAAGGTAACCATAGTCATTAAAATATTTTTTTCAAAGACATGGAAAGTAAATTAAAATTGGCTAAGAACAGAATTTCAATAGGTCAGTCTTTTCAGTTAAGTCTCTGAATTGCCAGAGACAGGATTGGAAAGCATACAAACTTGAGCAAACCCCTCGCTTACTTATTACCCCTATTCCTCTTATCTGCTTACAGCCTTTTCACAGCTTCTTCACATCCCAAACAAAGTAGTCTCATCTACTCTTTTGGCTGTACCTCAATAACTTTCCTCTGATTCCCCTAAAGGTGATAAGCTGCTTATAGCAGGGCTCACAGCAAACTCATTTTTTTGTGCTGTGGCCAGCTGTTCCATTTAAAATATGTGCTCTTTGAGGCTTCCCCAAATTAGACAAGTCCATAATGTATCATTTCCTATTGTAATGACTATTTACAATCTGCAAGACTGGAAGACAACTAATGCTATAATCTAGTGCTCAGTGACCAAGTAGCTTAAACCCCACGAAGGTAGAAAGCTGAATGAAAGAGAGAGAATGATGGTCCTCTCCATGCTGAAGTTCCAAGACAAATTTGCTAAGGTTTGATTTATGAAGCTTCCATGCATCAGGAAACGTGGAAATATTTTTGGTCATTGGTCTATATACCCCATTGTCTGAAAGACTTGAAAATGAATTAAAAGCACCTGAGGCATAAATACTGAAAGTTGCTTAAAAGGCCATAGCTGATAAAAAGCAATTGCACATAACACAACAAGGAGGGTTTTGCAGAAAGGTGCTAAAGGGTCTCCACGTGGTTACTCCAAAAACAAATTCATAAATATTATATTGCAGTTGATGGCAACAGAAAATCACCGTATTATAAACTTTTAAGATTCTAGAAGCTGAAAAGAGGTCGAAAAATCATTAAAACAGAATCTGACCCTGAGTGGAATTTGCTTGTTGCAAAGCACATCGATCTCAAACAATCATTCTTTGCTCTATAAAGTTTCGGAGAAAGTTCAACATAGAATCAAAAATCATAAGGTGCTGATAATATTTTTCCCCACTTTTTATCTGTTTTCTGTAATCAAATTATATTCTTTTTCCAGTTTGACATAAAACAAATGAAACCAGAACAGAAAGAAAATTAAGAATGATAATGACCCATTAAATGTTCTGTTTGTTAGTAATAAATTCTGCTTTGTCAACCAGGTCTGACATAAAGTGAGTCCTGTAGTGACATACAGCTGTGCTGCATCAGTTACACAACTGGGAAAAGATCTGTTTACTTGTTGCCAAGGTCTATCTGCCTTTGTAGGACTTTCCTCACTTGGGCAAGGTGAAAAGGTTTTGGCATCTATTTATGATGCGTATTCAGCCATCAGGAAGAAAATTTTTTTGGCTGAATTTCTTTCCAAAGCCACCTGAGAGACTT
The DNA here is from genome assembly GCA_008921705.1 of Burhinus oedicnemus. NCBI lineage: Eukaryota > Metazoa > Chordata > Aves > Charadriiformes > Burhinidae > Burhinus > Burhinus oedicnemus. Next base: position 2,270,176 of record VFFE01009068.1, on the reverse strand, counting down.
GGATGCCCAGTTCCTATTAAAATTAAGTCTACTAGGCAGCTTTGAAAGTCACAGCTTAGCAACAAAAACAAAGAGCTGTTGATGCACAAAGGCACTTGTAAGTATGAGCCATATGTTGTCTCCGTAGGACACCCTAAAATTCATCAGGCATCTTTGTTTCTATTGTATTATATTACAGAAATAAAAGTTTAGACTTTGTGTTGATTTCTTAAAAATAAGGCTTCACTGAATTCAGATTATCTCTATCCAGAGACCATTACAACCACTGGGGTTATTCAAGCTGAAATCACTTTTGTATAGTAGTAGCTTCTTTTGCTCCAGAGCTCCCTCTCTCTAACCCATCAAGTACAGAGTACTAAAAGACAATGGATTTAAACATGTCTGCAGAATTCTAGTGCAAAGCAAAGCATATGTCCATGTATATTTTGTTAAGTGATATACTTTATGCTTTCATATATAGATAGAATCTTGTTCTGTATATTTATTCAACATGAGTGGAGTCAGGGAAAATTATTTTTTCAAAGACTCAATCCCAAAATTTACTCTGGAGTGCTCATTCTCATTCAAGAAAACTGTACATGAGTTGAATTGAAACATTAGGTTTTGTTATGTGATCGCACTCTCCTCATGTGGGCAGGAAAGAGCCTTCCTCTGCTCCCCAGCAAAATTCTGATCTTAAGAGCCAGAACATCCAAAAACCAAACAAAGATAATAAAAGCAGGATATACAACCATTCTTGTGATTTTAGGAACCACTCTTTAGATGCAGGAAGCTATTGTGAAGGTGAGACCAGGTATATATTTTGTTTACAATTATTAATATGAAAACTGTTATAAAATGCTACTATCATGTATGTAAAGACTCTGATTTTACTGATCCCTTATTGCCATAAAATCAGTCCTCCCTAGTAATTCCCTGCTCCTCCAGCTATCTAAGTTTCTCTACATTTTAAGTTTCACAATTAACGATACATACACACAGGTAAATAAGATTAGGAAGATGACTTGCCTCTGGGCAGGTTATTCCATAATTGCTCATTACACGTTTTCTTTCCCTGAAGCAGCTGGTATTGACTGCTGACAGAAATAACACATTGGATTAGCAGATCAGTGGTTTGACCCATGATGGCTATTCCAATTGTCCTTTGCTGCCATGAGCACAAACCTTTAATCAAAATAGATGTAAATTAGCTGAGATATTTGAAAATTGAGGTAAGTTATACAAATCGCATACAGTAAGAAAATTCTTCTAATGCAATTTTGGCAAATGTGACCTCAAAAGTAAAGGTAGGAATGTTACAAAATCCACATTTTCTGAGTCATCTCTTACAGGGAAAACTCTTGTCCTGCTGCCCATGCAACTCCACCAGGATCTTCACCACTTCTTGCCCCAATACTCCCCTCTTCCAGGTCTTCCACGATAATTAGTTCGAGTGACCTGGAGAAATCGCAGGAGCTATGTTTCTGCAGAAGGATGACTGGGCTTAAAACAGCATGGAAATGGTCATGACAGGGTACAGCAAATAGTTCTTCTGAAGATCAGAAGCATATTTCTGCTCTTCTAGAGAGGTCCGTTAATACTGAAACATGAGCTTTGGAAGTACAGATGGGGTACAACAAGCGTTCTTGTTAAGAATACGGAAATAAAAGTATTAGAATATGTCATGATGGCTGCAAACCCAAGTAACTTGTGCAGATTTAAATCAACCTATGTATGTTTGCCTAAGTTTTTTTGAAGAATAGATTTTATTTAAGTGTACGAGATGAAGGTGGATGGTGGTGTCATTTTATCACTTATCACATTTTTAAAACTACTGTTTGTAGGATATTAGTGCAGACATATTACAGTTAAAAAGTAATCCTAAAAATCAGACCACCTATGGAAGATGTTAAGGTAAAAAAGTTTGCACATTTTATCCAAACCAAGAATGTTGTTTTTATTCTATTAATTAGGTTCACTTCCATAAAGGAATCCAACAGACCATTCAGCCTTCCTTAAGTTCAGCTGTACTGAGACCGTAACAAATCTCAAACTCATGTAACACTTTATAAATAACTTTAAGAATACATTTTTTTAGTAAGTACTTCATCAGGGCATTGGTAAGGCTGTGGTCATAATTTAACTAAATTTGTGATTAACAGTAGAAGTACTACTTAACTGCTGAAATTCTTGCAGCCTTTTTTTCCCCCCTTAGTTTCTGTTTCTTCGTTAACAACCGTGAAATGCAGCTGACACACTGCATCCTCAGCTTCAGCTCAGGCATCCTTTTTTTCCTGTGGGTTTGATTCCTTTTTTCCAACAGTAGTATTTCAGGTGCTAAATTTTACATTGGTACGTTCCTGTCTTTATAAAGTTTTACTGTGGAGACAAAAGAAGAAACATAGCTATTGTATTTGTTGGATCCCTTTGTCTCATTATCTAGAATTAAATGTTTCATACTGTCAGCCTTAGAGCTTAATCATGTTTCCATTATTTGCAAGGAGATTGTTTCTGTGATATACAGGAGGTGAAGAAGGAGGTCCTTGTCTTTATACCACTACACCTTTCTCATCATATTTCCCTCAGAAAATGAAACTGCATACTTAATAATACTGGTAGGGTTTGGGGGATTTAGTTGAGGGGGAAAAAACCCCAAAGTTTACATTTGAAGTTTGAGCATCTGAATCTGGCTTATGGAAAAATAGATAATTTGGTTTTATGCTGTAAACATGTGTAAAGCAGGTGTCTATGTTCTAGTATGAAAACAGCCTTTCCTCCAATAACTCCAGAGGTGACAGGAGCCTAAACCCAGGTGTGCTTGCATGGTATCTGAAGATGACAATAGGAGATAAATTAAAAAGATCTGTTGCTACTCTGGAATCGGTTTTGGTTTGCACATGCTGTTTTATTATGTTTGAGTGAGATTTCACTTACAAATGGAGAAAACTCTACATATGTAATAGTATACAGAAGTGTAGGCAAACAGCGTCTGAATATGCCTAGAAAGAGATGTCATGCTGAGTTAAAGCAATGTTTTCCAGGTCTGGAGTGACAAAGTTTGATTTAGACTGGAGTAAAACCAACTAACAACAGCAAAAGATGTGTCATCACATAAAGGGAGATCAAAGGCAGCTGTTGAAGGACCTCCTGTGCCTTAAAAGGTAGCGGGGTTTTTTTCGGTGCCACATGCAGTTTTCCAACTATTGGAAAATAAAAATTGCTAGCAAAGCTGCTGGAGATGTCAGCAAGGACTGGCAAAGTGCAGATAGTGGAGCAATTCAAGGCTAGTGGAAGCAGTGAGTGCAGGAAAAGGCTGTAAATGATACTTTGCAGGACGGCTGACAAGAGGGAAGGGAAAGGCTCCTTTAAGTTTAGCAAGGGAGGACAATTGGTAGATGAGAGGGGTGTAGGAGAGCAAGAAGCAACTGACAGAACCAGGTCACACCTGGTGTTACACTTCCACAATTAGTTATTGTTACTCTGTTTCTTCATCTTCTTACATTTTTGATCCTTAAATAAAAATAGTTTAATGGGGAAAAACTAGTTTATTAAGCCCCAGAATGCTTAGATTATTTTTCCTAGCTTATCAGATGTTCTGAGCTGACGCCTTTATAGCAACCTGCTTGACTTTAAATTCATCTTGTTGCTGCCCATCTAGATGCTGTGTAAGGATTAGACGGCAGAGTTCTGTTAATAGCTAATAAGGAGTACAAATAGCCACATTAAAAAAAAAAAAAAAGCTATGGCTATTGTAATTTCTTTAAAAAGCCAGTGTTCCTGGTGAGGTTCTGTATTGTCAGAGAAGAACAGACCAGGAGTTCCATTTTGGCCTTTCATCAGCACCATTTGCAAACCCAGTTCTTTTTTATTACACAACACAGCACCATCCTGAGACACCTTAGCTGAGACCAAACTCGTTCTCAAGTCTGAGGCAGTTTGAAGCTGCATCTGTGTGGCATTGAGAAGTGGTACCAATTAGCTAGGATGCCGCATCCCACTGAAGCAACTATTCATTTTCCTGGATACAATTTGATATGCCTGTTTGCATTATTCTGGGAAAGTGCACCTGGTTTTCTATGTTAGCTTCGGTAATTTTAACATTACATTGTGCTATAGATAATGTTTTCTTGCATTTAAGTAATCATATTTTATGCTGACATTAGCAAGTAGTGCGGAACAGCAAGAGCAGAGCTGTAGAGCCAGACAGCTGGTGCTGAGGCCACAGTGTTTGCACCATCTATATTGCAGGCAGTTTTGCTCTGCAGACCCAGCTAGGTCCTGCGGTCCCAGCGTTCCTTATCAGATGGGTACATGACCTGTGCTTCTTGAGTATGGCTTCTGCTTCAGCTTCATCTAAAAGGAATTCAGTTCAGCTGCTGCAGAGCTTCTCCATGACGTGAGCCAAAGCACAGTCAGTAGGGACAATCAAGAGATTTGCTTCCAAATCACGCTTACAGAAGACTTAAAATGTTAACATAGGTGCATCTTTACATGCTACAGCACCACTGGGTTAGTCTCCCAAGTCAGCCTCGTGTTTGCAGTTAACTTTTTAGTACCATGAGCAATACTACCTGGTTGGAAAATAAGTTTGTTTATATCATTAAGAAGGCTTGTCTGACCTTGTCTGAAAAAAGGAACCTTTTTACAGTTCTGAATTTTAACACCAAAAAAATGTGGTACCATTCAGTTCCATTAATAAATACTGGTTCATTAATACAGCAATTAGGTTTCTGTGGTAAAAGATGTTACAATCATTTGTGTAATATCACTGTAATACCCCTGACCTTGACTTCATTTAGAAAACCAGTAAAACAAGGCTGACTGAGTCTATTAGAGAATTTCCTACCACATACAATGAAGTGAATGGGATCCTCAAAACCATAACAAAGAACAGATCTCAATTTTTAACTTCTCTTTTTTTCCCACATTTGCATCTGTGATATTTTTGTCTCCGTCTCCATTCTTACTGCCTTCTTTTACTGCCAAAAAAATCCTATTTGTCTCAAGATGGGACAGTCAAGAAAAGGTTTATCCAATGCATCGTCTACCATGCAATGCATTATATTCTTAGGGTGGATTTAATTTTACACTGTATCTTTTACCACAGTTGGTTAATCCAGATATATATTGATATTGCTCACACTTTTCATCCCAGCTGAAATTACTTAGAAAGAACAAAGTGGTTTTAAGATAGAAGTCTTCTGTTAAAAAAAAATAGTTTTCAGAAACTTTAATTGAAAATAAATATATTCCCACAAAACATTTGTAAAATGTTAAATTAAGGGACTCAAAATTTTTAAACTTTCTTTTCAATTATTTTTACCCCAAAATGGGCTAGAATAGTTTGTTTTCTGAGAAATAATGAAATTTCCATCATGGGTCACCTTTGAGAAACATTTAGATAAGCATTTCTTGGGAATAACATCAGTATCGTTGATCCCACTGTCAGAGGCAGACACAAGGTGATTTCTCAAAGTCTCTGACTTAGTTTCCTATGATACCCCAAAAACTTTTAGAACTGAAGGACACTGTACTGTATCTGGCTAGGATGGAGTTAGCTTTCTTCATAGCAAGCTGTATCATGGAATCATAGAATAGTTTGGTTTGGAAGTGACCTTTAAAGGTAATCTAGTCCAACCCCTCTGCAATGCACAGGGACATTTTCAGTTAGATCAGGTTGCTCAGAGCCCCATCCAACCTGACCTTGAATGTTTCCAGTGATGGGGCATGTGCCACTTCTCTGGGCAACCTGTTCCAGCGTTTCACCACCCTCATGGGAAACAATTTCTTCCTTACATCTAGTTTAAATCTACCCTCTTTTAGCTTAAAATCATTACCCCTTGTCCTGTAGCAATAGGGCCTGATAAAAAGTTTGTCCCCGTCTTTCTTATAAGCCCCCTTTAGGTACTGAAAAACTGCTATAAGGTCTCACTGGAGCCTTCTCTTCTGTAGGCTGAACCACCCCAACTCTTTCAGCCTACTATAGCAGAGATATTCCATCCCTCTGATCATTTTTGTGGCCCTCCTCTGGACCCACTCCAACAGGTCCATGTCCTTCTTATGTTGGAGGTCCCAGAGCTGGATACAGTACTCCAGGTGGGGTCTCACAAGAGCGGAGTAGAGGGGCAGAATCACCTCCCTTGACCTGCTGGCCACGCTTCTTTTGATGCAGCCGAGGATGGGGCTGGCCTTCTGGGCTGCGAGCACACATTGTTGGTTCACGTTCCACTTTTCATCCACTGATACCCCCAAGTCCTTCTCCGCAGTGCTGCTCTCAATCCCTTCATCCCCATGTCAAAGACCTTACAGAAAATCCAGATAGATTACATCTGTAGCTCTTCCCTTGTCTACTGATGTAGTCACTCGATCATAGAAGGTCACTAGGTGGGTCAGGCAGGACTTGCCCTTAGTGAAGCCATGCTGACTGTCTCGAATCACCTCCTTGTCCTCCTTGTGCCTTTGCACAGCTTCTAGGAGGATGTGTTGCGTGATCTTCCCAGGCACAGAGGCGAAGCTGACAGGTCGGTAGTTCCCAGGGTCCTCCTTTCTACCCTTTTTAAAAATGGGTGCAATGTTTCCCTTTTTCCAGTCATGAGGGACTTCACCTGACTGCCATGACTTTTCAAATATCATGGAGAGTGGCTTGGCAACTACATCAGCCAAGTTCCTCAGGACTCTGGGATGCATCTCATGAAGTCCCATAGACTTCTGTATGTTCCGGTTCCTCAGGTGGTCACAGACCTGATCTTCTCTTACAGTGGGAGGGAATTTGCTCCTCCAGTCCCCATCTTGCAGTCCATCCAGTCAAGAGGTGTGGGGAGAAGGGTTGCCAGTGAAGACTGAGGCAAAAAAGTTGTTGAGTACCTCAGCCTTCTCCTTGTCTGCTGTTACTAGTTTGTCAGTCTTGCTCACCAGGGGAGGTACACTTTATTTGACCTTCCTTTTCTGGCTCACATACCTGTAGAAGCCCTTCTTACTATTCTTTGCATCCCTTGCCAACTTCTGCTCCAGCTGCGCCTTTGCCTTCCTGATCCCATTCCTACACATATGGGCAGCGTCCCTATACTTTTCCCAGGATACCTGTCCCTGCTTCCACTGCCTGTGCATTTTCTTCTTGCCCTTCAGTTTGATCAGCAGGTCTTGACTCATCCGTGCCAATCCTTTCCTGATTTCTTCCACCTGGGGATCGAGAGCTCTTGCACTCTATGGGAAAGCGTCCTTAAAGATCTGCCAGCTCTGTTCTCCTCCCTTGACCTTGAGGGCAGTTTCCCAGGGGGTTCTATTGACTAACTCCTCGAAGAGCTGAATTTTACTTTCCTAAAATTCAGGGTCCTCACTTTACTCTTTGCCTGCCCATATCCCTCAGGACTGTGAACTCCACCAGTGCATGATCACTACAGCCCAGGCTGCCTCTAATCTTGATATCACTAATTAGCTCACTTGCGCTGGTGACCAACAGGTCCAGTATCACATCCACTCTGCTAGGGCTGTCTATCACTGGGCTGAAGAAGTTATCCTCAATGCATTCCAGGAGTCTCCTGGATTGCCTACAGCTTGCTGTGCTAATTTTCCAGCAGATGTTGTGGTAGTTGAAGTCCCCCAGCAGGGTGAAAGCCTGCAAGTGCAGTGCCTCCTGCAGCTGGGGTAAGAAGGCTTTGTCAATAGGCTCCTCTTGATCGGGCAGCCTTTAGTAGACACCAGCCACAAGGTTCCCTTTGTTGCCTTTGTCTCTAATTCTTACCCATAAACTTTCAACCTGCTTGTGGCTATTCTTCAGAGACAGAATGATGCTGTGCTTTGGATTTGTGATTAAGACAGTGTTGATAACAGACCAGTATTTTTGGTTGTTGCTGAACAGTGCGTGCACGGAGTCAAGCTTTTCTTTTTCCCACTCTGCCCCACAGTGAGTAGGCTGGAGGATAGGCAAGAGTTTGGGAGAGGACACAGTCAGGACAGCTGACTCCAATGCACCAAAAGGATATTCCATACTATATGTTGTCATGATCAGCAATAAAGTTTCAGGGAAATAAGGAGACAGAGAAGATGGTCATGGTCATGGTGTGTGACTTCCCAAGCAACCACCACACATGCTGAGGCCCTGCTTCCCAGGGAGTGGCTGGACATTTGCTTTCTGATGGGAAGCCATGAACGAATGAATTCTTATATTGCTTTGCTTGCATACATAGCTTTACTTCACCTAATAAACTCTCTTTATCTTTGCCTATGAGTTTTCAGTTTTTGATTTTCTGACTCTCTCCCCAGTTTTGCTGTGGGGGGAATGAGCAGGCAACTAGGTGGGTACTTAGTTGTTGGCTGGGATCAACCCACTAAAGGGGGAGAAAAATGTATTTTGGTTAAAAACTTAGGCTTCCAAACTCTCTCTCAGTAAAATTAATTCCTGTATAAAATCTTTGTACTACTTAATACTACACAGGAACAGGTACTTATGGTCTTATGGTCTCATACTAGAACCTGGCCTGAAGGCAAAATTGCACATACAGCCAGAGTAAGTGTTTAAGAGTCAGGAAGTAAAAGGAGCTTTAAATATAATGTCAGAGACAACAGAAGAGAAGGTGTTACACCATTTGGGGTGTTTACTTAAAGAGGAAGTTAATTTAAACTGAAAGAAAATACAATACCTAAAAAAAGGCACCCCTCTCAAAGCACACTACCATCCAGTGTATGAAGGAGCTCCCTGGGAGCAATCATGCCTACATTCATAAACACAGAGAACTCCAGTAGAAGGCTTCAAGGAAAGGATCAACACTAGCTTTAGCTAACACCATGACAGTCAAAAGAGTCTGAGAGGTCCTTTTGTTTTGAAATAAAATACCAAGTATCACTACGCAAAAAATATAGCTATGCATACAAAATGTGAAGGAAAGCATTAGTTTTTGGTACTTTGCCATTATAAAAAAAAAAGTAAGGCCCCAAAAGTAAACAAACAGGAAAGACTGAAAGCCAAGAATGAAAACATATCAGATAGTTACTTTTAAAATATTGTGAAATTAAGTCAGAGGACAAAATATTTTGAAAATATGATTTGATTATAGAGCACCTCAGGTTATTCTCTTGGGTGTATTCTAGAGTCAACTCGTTGGTACAGATAGAAATTGATTCCTCCCCTGACCCTTCTTGTAGTCTTAGCTGCAGAATCACATGAAAATGAAAATCGATGAGTTTAGAAGCTGCACAGAATAATGCCTACAGAACTTGTTTTATAGATGAGGCAATACACATAATTACAAAACCCCCTTGATATGTTGGGTTAGAGAATATTTTACAAAGTTACCTGTTCCTTCTACTTTTCCCTGTCTAGAAAAGAATGCTTCCCCCCATCCCCACATGCCCACAACTTACGTAAGCAACAAGCTGTATTCAATGTGAATTAAGTGCTCGGAAGATGGGTGAATTTCCCTTTTTGAACTCAAACCTGGAACAAATCAGCATGGCAAATCTCTTTAGTCCCACATAATACTACATTTACCCAGTCAGTCAAGATAGTTTAGTATAAGCATATCTGCCTATCTAAATTCAATTGTTGGACTGGGACCACAGTATGCTAAATATAACTCCAATTTGATGCACAAGAATCCCCTGATCTTCAGGGTGTTTCAACAAATTTCTGCACAATCCCCCTTTTTTTAGGGTTTCAACTTTGATAGGTCTAATTCTATAGACATACAGAGCCCTGCCACATTCATATTTTTGAGAATCTTAATGCATTCCTCTGTCTACATCCCCTAGTTCATAATTCTTTGTCTTTTGAAATTCAGTGCAATAGTTAGACTTACTTTTGTTAGTGCATTTAATTTAATTTAAACTGAAATCAACTTAATCCAGATTGATCCAAGGTTACCATTAATATCATTTGTTCTCTAAGCTTTGCCTAGAAATTCAGTATTACCTGTAATTTTCAGTAGTGTTTATCTTTCTAACAAGATTAAAGATAGCTTTATCCTATAGCAGCCAGAGTAAAGGTTGCAAAATCCATTTCAATATTAAGTTTTCATAGACAGATATTTCTGATTAGCAGTGAGTTAACTCATACTATGACTAAAATCCTTGATATGAAGCACAAATCAAACTGGAATCATAGAATCATAGAATCATTTAGGTTGGAAAAGACCTTTAAGATCATCCAGTCCAACCATTGACCCTACTCTAACCAGGTCCGCCACTAAACCGTGTCTCTAAGCACCACATCTACAAGACTTTTAAACACATCTAGGGATGGTGACTCGAACACCTCCCTGGGAAGCCTGTTCCAATGTTTGATAACTCTTTCCACGAAAAATTTTTTCCTAATGTATAGCCTAAACCTCCCCTGGTGCAACTTGAACCCATTTCCTCTTGTCCTATCACTAGTTACTTGGGAGAAGAGACCAGCTCCCATCTCACTACAACCTCCTTTCAGGTAGCTGTAGAGAGCAATAAGGTCTCCCCTCAACCTTCTCCTCTCCAAACTAAACAATCCCAATTCCTTCAGCCGCTCCTCATAACACGTTCTCCAGACCCCTCACCAGCTTTGTTGCCCTTCTCTGGACACGCTCCAGCACCTCAATGTCCCTCCTATAGTGTGGCGCCCAAAACTGAACACAGTACTCAAGCTGCTGCCTCACCAGTGCTGAGTACAGGGGCACGATCACTTCCCAACTCCTGCTGGCCACACTATTCTTGAGACAGGCCAAGATGCCAGTGGCTTTCTTGGCTACCTGGGCACACTGCTGGCTCATGTTCAGCCGGCTGTCCACCAGGATCCCCACATCCTTTTCTGCCAGGCAGCTTTCCAGCCACTCCTCCCCAAGCCTGTAGCGTTGCCTGGGGTTGTTGTGACCCAAGTGCAGGACCCAGCACTTGGCCTTGTTAAACCTCATGCAGTTGGCTTCAGCCCATCGATCCAGTCTGTCCAGATCTCTCTGCAGAACCTTCCTACCCTCAAGCAGATCAACACTCCCACTTAATTTGGTGTCATCTGCAAACTTACTGAGGGTGCACTCAATCCCCTTGTCCAGATCATCAATAAAGATATTAAACAAGGCTGGCCCCAAAACTGAGCCCTGAGGAACACTGCTTGAGACCTGCCGCCAGCTGGATTTAATGCCATTCACCACAACTCTCTGGGCTCAGCCATCCAGCCAGTTTTTTATCCAACGAAGAGGACACCTGTCTAAGCCATGGGCTGCCAGATTCTCTAGCAGAATGCTGTGGGAGTCTGTGTCAAAGGCCTTACTAAAGTCCAAGTAGACAACATCCACAGTCTTTCCTTCATCCACCAGGTGGGTTACCTGGTTGTAAAAGGAGATCAGGTTGGCCAAGCAGGACCTGCCTTTCATCCTTACACACTTCTCCACATTCTTCCTGTGGGAAGACCCCGCTTCCCAAATTTATTGTATTAATACACAGTCTGCACCAAAGAAAGACTAAAGCAATTGACCCTAAAAGGCACTGCTAGCAGCAGTCATTCTCTATCATGAATTTTGAAGGATGAATTTAAAAAAAAAAAAGGAAATATTTTGTGTAGCCTCAAGCTTTCTTATTTCTGGAAGTCTTGCATGGCAGGCAATTTAATGTCAAAATCATGCATGCCCTAATATAAACTAGAGTTGGGAAATAAAAGCAAAAACTCATAAAAGGAACCTGTACCACTTTTAGGACCGTGTTTGACTCAATCAGTTGAGATTAAAAGTGGTAGAATAATAAAGGTGATTTTCATTGTAACAAGGGTTGTTTCCTCCTTACAGTGATGAAATGGGAACAAAAAGAAAACAACATACTCAATTATGCCCTAAATTGTTTGGTTTTGGCTTCTTGTGATTGAAAAGGAATAAATATTTTCCTGTGGAAGTGAAAGCCTTGAAAGACTTTTTGTAAAGACCAAAGGACTTATTTACTTTTGCAGAAAAAAACAAAACCCAAAACAACAAGTCTCCACATCATTCCTTTAGATGAATGATCATGCATTCTCTTATATCATTGGCAAATTTGGCCCAAGTTTTAAGAGACTCACCAATGACATTTTTTATGAACAACAATATTCCATGATGAACATCTGCAATCATTTGTCAATGTCTGCATAACTGTAAAGGAGTCCCACAGAAGCAGTTTCTATGCAAACAGGACAGTGGTGCCTGCTCACAGTCTGTGAAATCCAGTTCCATTTTTAAAGTTTTTAAGGGGTTAATAGGTTATTAACAACCTGTAATATCTTCTGATGTAGTATGGATGTTGCAATCAAATAATTTTCATGTCTAGAAAACACAATTATTAGTCCTTTATAAATATAATAACAGTAATCGTGCTACAAAGTGTGACTATTGCATTGTTTCTGAAAAGCAACATGTTCAGTGATGCAGTGAGGATGTGGTGCAATAGAGGGAAGAATATCCTCTGTAGATCACTTTTGGCTGATACTGTGGAAAATTTTTCAGGGTTTGAAAGGAACTGGTGGAAGGCCAGCAACACAAACATCGTCTAAATAGATACAAGGATCTGTCCCTTCTCATACCAGCTAAAGCTGAGGTATTTTTTCTGCGGAAAAAGAATACATTTTTCTGCTAAATTCACAAGACAGATCTTGATACCAAGTGTACCGATCTGGTGGACACAGCTTAGGCATGTTAAAGTCAGTACAAATCTATGTAGGTAGAGTAAAGTACCGAAGTCAGTTAAATTTTGCTGTGCTAGACAATAAGAACAAAATCTGCCCTCTAAGCAAAGTTCCCACGTATAAATGCATTTTTCAGCAAGTGTTATGCACGATTGGGATACATATGGCTTCCAACTTTCTAACAGACACATCTGCATTTTCACACAAATGGAAGCATCTTGTAAGAATAATTCATAAAGTCTGATTTTCTTAGACAGTTTTGTTTTATGGAATCATTTTTATCCTGATTTAGAACAGTGTGACATATAGGTCTTGTGAGAATAAGCTACACTATATCCAGCTTTTAAAGAGTCAAATAACATTTGAGAAACCTGTACGTGAGGGATTTTATCAATGAAAAGATGCCAGGGCATCTTTTTAAGATGAAAGACACACCCTTATTTCTGGGCAGACTGTGCTTAGTCATATAAATTTCCTAAAAACCTCATACTGAAAAGAAACCCAGAAACCTCTTTATAGCTAAAGATCAATATATATTACTCATCATAATTCATATTGACTTCATAGTAACATGAAAATCATAAGGGAGACTAGGTCTGTAACAAAATTCTAGCTACAAAATTTATCAAAAGCAGCCAAAAGTTTATAATCTAGAAGCTTGGTCTTTGTCTAAGAATAGATCACAAATCAACAATAGTAACACAGCTTGATCTGAAATCTTATGGAGAGTACCCTTAGCAATATCCCACCCTTTCCAATAGTCCACTGGAAACCATTCTGCTAGACTTGAGTAATACTATGCTTCAACTCACACTTTAGTTCCATTTTTTTCATGAGCTGTTAAATGTAATAGTGAAATAGGTGGTAAAGTGATGTCTCAGAAAAAAAAAAAAGTTATATCTATATCTACACACATACATACATGCATACATATATGTATAGATCAAACACTTTCTTCTGGTGATATTGACAAATCTTCACCAACACAGGACATTCACTGATCAAGTTACCTTAATCAAGCATGAGGAATAGAAACCAGAACTGTGTATTAATTGACAGAAACACAGTAAATTAGAAATGAATTCAAAATATAAAATAGAAAACTACTGATTTCATGTGAACCTGAATTTACTGCCTCATCAAACACTTGCAACATTTCCAGATGACTGCTGCAGCAGAGCAGAAGACAAAATTCTTCCTTCTTTTCAGCGCACCTATGGTATAGAGAACTTCAAAACATTATTTACAACCCTGATTCAGAATGTGATTTTTAAACTGATGTTTCAAACTTCATTGCTTTTTACTTTTTAATTTTCTCACAAAATATGTTGTGATCTGGAAGGAAGCCATAGAAAGTTGTACTTAGGAGTCAATGAACTGACAGCAAAGGCCAAATTATGTTTATGGATTCCCACTGGGCTATGAATAAAATGGTTCATCACCCACACAGATTTCTTCTACTTAGACGTCTCAAGTACATCAGTCTCAAAGGGCATACAGATACAGACAATAGCTAAATCCCATGGGAATAAATGCAAATCAAAATCTGGATATATGAGGTGTCAAGGACCATTTGAGACAGCATTTCAATCATTTTGGCAGTAATAGTACCTTGGATCAATATAACACACGGCATTATCAGTCAGGCATGTGTATTACTATTCAGTAAAACAACAAAATGGCAAGGAAAGATACTAAAGGATAGCAGTAGTTCTGGAGATTGCAGGCTGGTAAATTTCCAATTGTCTGAAAATAAGCAAAGGCATTTTTTTCCTTTTAGTGGATTATTACATTTGCAGAGTTAGTTCCCAATATTCTTAAACATATGCCAAAAATACATGGTATAGATAAAACTTTTCTTTCTATCATACTAACCTAAAACACATAACATGATTCGCAGATATGTTAATTAAAACTCGTAAGCAACATAAAACAACTTATAAATATGACTATATTTTTAGGAGATATTTAACCACCCTGGGAAAAAAAATCAAAACAACAAACAACACTATATAAAGCTGTCTGTCATGGAAAGATTGTGTTTTAGATCCAGCCTCACATGGGTGCGTAGACCTGACAAGCATTTAGCAAGAATTTGTTATTAAATACTCTGAGCAAGACTGCAATCTTTTCAATGCATTTGTGCTAATGAATCCTGTTTACAAACACACACAAAAAAGACTCCATGTAAGTTATATTTGCTCTTCTTTTGATTAAATTCTTCCAGTATGATTACAGATTTCTCTGTTTTTCATCCATATGGTGACACCCAAATGAATTATTAAATTCTATCAATTTGTTGTACCGTAACTAATATTAATTAAACAGGGTAGTGTGTCTGTTGGTGAAGGCTCTGATTGAAATCACGAAGTGCGTATGTGTGTGATAAATGTGTTTTTTCTGTATCTCATTTTAGCTACTTGGAGCATGCTAAAAGACCTTTGTCTTCATATAGATTTTCAGATTATACTCAGTGGGCTACAGGTATGACTCAGTGTAATTCCTGTGTACCATTTCACTATAGCTAAGAGTCACAGGTTACAACTAGTTAACCTTAAAAGTGGCAAACAACTGTTAGATTATTTTGCTTTACATACAAAGATGACAGTCCTTCATTTATAATTCTTCTTTATTCAGGTTGCCAAGTCAGAGAAGGTTTTTCTTACTAAGACCTTTTTGTTCCTATGCTGTTAGCTAAACAGGTGTTCAAACAACTCATAAAAATATTTCTTCTTGCAGGATTATGCTAATCGTATTCTCCCCTTCAAAGATGTACATCACACACAACAGAATGTTTTTATAAGCATAAGATGCTTCAATGATAGTCTATGGTGCTGCCTACATTCATAAAATTATATATGCTCTTCAGAGTTTCAATAACTTGAATTCCAAAAGTCAAATTTCCTTTTAGGCAAAAGGAACCCAAGTGTTACAAGTCTTTAACTTCAAAATGCTTCATAAAGGCAATGTGCACACAGGCGGGAGAAAAAACTACTAGAAATTACCAGAAAAGTTGCAGGTGGTAGCAATATTTGATTCAATTGATGTAGGTTACTGCATATATTCAACTTCTGGTCCACTATTAGCAGCATTGCATTGTTGTACTTTCCTCAAAATCCAGCAGTTGCTTCCTCTACCCTATGTTCCTCTACCTCTGTCCAGCATTTTTATCAACCTGGCTACACTAGACTGTCATAACAAAAAACCCTAAGGTCGGCCAGGATGAAAGGACCTACAGAGTACTAAATTGTCTATAAAATTTTATAGAAAACAAAAGAAAACAATGTAAAGGTAATGCAGCGATTTGGTTCCTTTGTATACAGTAGACCACATGGCCATAAGCAGCTTGACTAAAAAACTTCCAATGAGACAACAAACACTTGCTTCTATTGCCTAGGCTGTTATTTTGCATATTGTTGCATATTATTTTTGTGATCTGGTGACTATTAAAATTATGAGGTAATTTAAAGTTAGGGTAGCTCTGAGAGTGCTTCAGGTCATGTTTCTAGTAGAAGCTGCCTGCGCGTCCGAGAAAGCGCTCAGATAGGGGGGAATCGCAAATGGAGACTCTGCTCGTGGCTCCCTTCCTCTCATCTCCCTCTCACCTACAAATTTGAAAGTGCAGTAGAGTAATGATCATCAAGTCAAGCTGTTTCCTATTTCTGAGGTCCTTTTGCATCAGTAAAATGCAGAAGATTGCTATTGTTGAATAAAATTCAACTGGCAAAGCTTTAGACTGGCAGCAATACATGAAAAATAGCTTCTTTAAAGATAAGTTTAAGTTTATAGTATTTTCTTTCTATGCTTTCTTTTTATTTTCAGGAATTTCTCTCACTTCTGTGCGCAATATGATGTTTTAAATGTAAAATATAGTACTTACATAGCTGAAACTGCAAGAAGTCCAGGAATTTTTTTTAATTTTTTTTTTTTGGGGGGGGTGTTAATAGATAAATGTGTAAGTACTAATGATGAGGATACACACTGTAAGAAGGCCACCCTGATACCTAGTTGACCCTGATAACTAATAGGTCAGTACAGAATTAAGTAATCGGGGAAAACAATTACATTATGTTAAACTAAAAAATTACATCACCTAAGTTTCTTCCCTGTGTCTTTCAGCTATAGATATATATCTACAGCTGAAGCTGGACTGCATGTCTGAAAACTGTTTTCAAAGTAAATTACAAGCCCTAATTAAGTCTCACAAAACCCTTGTGAGACAGAAGGTGAGTTAGATTACAGCTCCATGTCTTCTGAGGCCCAGGCCCAAACTTAACACATTGTACCACACTGCTGCCTGGGCAAATCAATTAACCTACCTGCTTCTGCTTTTTTCTTGGCAACCCTGTAAACATGCACCATGCTGGCCTCCTTTCAAAGCTAAAATACCCCAAGGAATCAGTTAGTCATTCACCTATCATTCAATCTATGCAACAAATTAGTCATAGTTTGTGTAACTGCAGTTGTAGTTTTGAACTCCCATTTCTCTTGGCTGGAAAATTTATCATAAGTCTACTGGGAAACAAGGTCATTTCAACACTCAGATAGAAATGACATTACATTTTGTTAAAAATGAAATATTCAACAGTACAATTAAGGTTACTTCTTTTTTCTTGGTAGAAGAGACTTAAAGAAGTGTTTTCAATGTTTAGAGAAAAATATTGGTTCTGTCTACAATAGGGATTTATTATCATAGAATCATAGAATGGTTCAGGTTGGAAGGGACCTTAAGGTTCATCTAGTTCCAATGCCCCTGTCCATGGGCAAGGACACCTCCCACTAGACCTGGTTGCTCAAAGCCCCATCCAGCCTGGCCTTGAACACTTCCAGGGATGGGGCCTCCACAGCTTCTCTGGGCAACCTGTTCCAGTGCCTCACCACCCTCAGAGTGAAAAACTTCTTCCTGAGATCTATTCTAAACCTAACCCTCTTCCAGCTTGAAGCTATTTCTCCTTGTCCTATCACTACATGCCTTTGTAAAAAGTCCCTCTCCAGATTTCTTATAGGTTCCCTTTAGGTACTGGAAGGCTGCTATAAGGTCTCCCCTGAACCTTCTCTTCTCCAGGCTGAACATCCCCAACTGTCATCTTGTCCTCATAGGAGAGGTGCTCTAAGCCTCTGATCATCTTCAGGGCCCTCCTCTGGATCCGCTCCAACAGGTCCATGCCCTTATTGTGCATCATAGTTTCATTTTAGTGGAAATATACCTCACATCCATCATTGGGTTTCTATGCAGCATGTTAATGCAAATCATCTGTGGATGTAAAAAGGCTTTTGTCACTGTACCTCTAGCTGAACCACAAGTGAAGTACTCATGGACAAATTTCCATGACTGACTTTTCCTGCATGCAAAGGAACAGAAGAAAAAAGAAAGACAGATTATGTCTGGCTTGTTGAAAAGAGAGTCTCAGTAAAAATGTTTTTCAACCATATTTGATATCCTAATATGCCATACTTGAATATTTATGATATAGATTAATCTCCATCTAAGATCCAGCTACTCGTACTTATTTTTACATTTCTTTTGTTGTATTTTGATTTTCGTGCATTTGTTTATTTGTACTAAAATCTGGAAGTGCACTGTGACAATTTTGTCAGTGTTAAGTGGTTTGCCTTATCTGTACAGAGCACAATGAACCTCGTTGAAGAGCTTTTTAGAGTTAAGACAAGTTTTATCCTTGACAGCACGTGTAGAATTTGCATCAGCTAAAGACACCAGTGGATTCTCTAACCGTACATGGCACAAAAATGATTGAAAGGCCATATCACTTTAAAGAAATGCATGTAATCCTGTTGTCACAAATTTCCATGCTTCCTCATACCATATTTTCACCTTATGTCTTGCCATCACAACTTGTCTGATCATGTATTGAATAAGACTGTGGGGTATTTTGGTAATTAAAGTATATTGAAGGAAACTTATTTATTGTATCCCTTTGAATACAAAATTATTCTCATTGAACAAATTTTTGTTTGAAAAAGTAGCCTATTCTGCTTTTTCTATTCATTCTTAAACAAAAATAACATTTAATATGTCCATATTATAGATACATTTATAATATTTATTGGGCTACATTTTAAAAGTTATCTTTCCTGAAACCTTAGGTTTCACAATTAGCTTTTCCTGGAAAAAAATACTATTGTAACAAAATTGTTGATACAAAGATTTAAGACAAAGTTTTTTATATCATAAAACATTGCAAAATTATTCTGTACTGAAAAATTAAAATAAAAATAATATTGAAAACAACAGGGGGTTTGAAGCTTTCATGCTATTTTAAACAATTTATCTGATCTGGATTTTACAAAAAATAAGCAATTTATGAAAAAAAAAAAGTTTATTTAAGTGGTGTATAAATTTACAAAATAATGACAGCTGATTTGAAAATAAAGCTTTCTGCTATCAAGCCTGATATGAAAAAATATTTGAAGAATTCAGCAGTTTGAAGAGACCTGTAGATGGCATAAAAACACTGAGAAGGATTAAAGATACTACTCGAGAAGCTAAGAAGTTATTTACCTATGGTGCTCGGAGATATAAGTGAAGCTCAGAATGAGAGCATGTCATTCAGAGTGTTTCTGCCTTCTGGCACAACTTAAAAATCATGACACAGCTACAGAGCAGAAAGGTAGTTCTGTGCATATGGCAGTGATTCATCTTGCTGACGATGCAAGCTGAATTCCTTGCTCTCTGGTTGTCTCTCAGTGTAACCTTGATGAGGTGTCTTATATAGTAATAGCCCTTTGAGGGTCTTACAGCTGTAATTCATGCACGTTATGGTGGGGAAATCTCTTTAGATGTCAATTCATGGTAAAGCAAAAGCACAAGTATGGAACTTGGGAAAGAAAGGACTCTCAAAGGGACAAGAAGATCTGTGAAAAGTTCTGTGCATATTAAAGTGAACATAACCACTATGCACAAAAATTTAAGTTTTTCTTCCCTGTTTTAGTAATAATTTAAATGTAAAGAATAACAATAGAAGTAGAGCTCCTTTCCTAGAAGCTACAGTGAAGAAGCCCCAAACCCTGTCTCATCTGATATCTATCTGGTCCTACATGCTCTGAAAGCCACTAGGCGTTTGCATTTGTAACACCACAGTTGTAATTCACTTTGAAGTCTGTTCAAACAGGTACTTTATTCCTAAATTGACTGCCGATTCCATGAAAAGGAGCCAGAAAGCATTGAATTCTAGGTCATTCACATGTCAGTGTTTCTTACAGTAAGACTGCTAAGCCTGAAGCATTGGTAACCTTATTTCAAGGGTATATTCACTAATGGATTAGTCAACATATATCATTAGAAAGTTAGAGTTTCTGACCTAATTTCCAGTGGGAAAGCAGGCAAAAAACAGTTATGGAAGCTAAGAGCTATCTGGTTCTCTGAAACAGTTCAGTCCTGTCGAAGAAGCATTTTTTGCTGAAATCTTGCTTTATCACATAATTCCCAACCAGGTCTATCTTCTAAAATCCCCAGCTTTTTTTATGTATCAACTGTTAAATTAATTTCAAAATTATAACGAATACAGCACATAAATACAATATAACAAACTCCCTTTCTGATAAAACATAGTACTCGGTTTTACACAATCCTTTTGTTTTTCTTTCTTTTCACCTTTGGCAGCAGCAGGAGGGTAAAAACAAGCTGAGTAAGCCTGGCAATGCTACAGAACATGTTTCAGGCTTTTTGAAGGTGCACAGATGGTGATCAGGATGATAAGAATCTGTATCAAACAGATTCAGCATCTCAGCTCATTGACAGTAACTCTACCATCACAAATGGATCTTTAGATCTCTCCTAGAAAAGTATGATTCATAAGGTAATATTGACACAGGCTGTAAATCTTCAGTGACTGTTCTATGTGCTTTCTTTTAGATCTGTGAATCACAAAAGCCTAGCAGATTTGAGATGAAAGAAGTTAGCTCGACAAATCAGTACATTTCTTCTGCTCCAATGCAGAATCCACTGCATCTCAAAAGTGCTTGTGCGATATTTGTCTAACATCTCTGTAATAATGTCTAAAAGAAAGATTCCCACCCCCCTAGCCAATCTGTTACAGTGCTTGTCTATCCTTACCATTAAAAAGTTATCATTAATGTTCGTCTGAATCTCTTTTGCTGCAGTTTAAGCCCATCACAACTTTTCCCAGAGGATGTGAAGAATAGTTTATTCCCTTCTTTTTTCAGCAGCTTTTTGTTGTTGAAAGCTCTTACTTGGTCCAGCCCTTCAGCTCTGTTCCTCTAGCTTAAGCACACAGCCATTACAAACTTCTATAATATTGTATGCTGTACAGCTATTACTATTGTGCACATTTAAAAGAGACAGAATATCCTTAACTACTAGTTTATAGGAAAACAGCAATCCAAGTTGGTCTTAATAGGTTTTAAGAGTAAATCAAACTGCTAAAAACACTAATTATTTGAGGATGTCAGCCTTCAATACTACAGCTACAAATTGATACAGCAGAACTCATCTTTGAGGCCATGTCTAGATGGACAGCTGCAAACATGTGTGCATCTGCGCCGCTTGTGCTCAGAGGTGGCTGGAAGCTGTTCAAACGTACTGCTACGGCTCGTGATCTGGGGCTCTGGCTCAGCACGGCCACCACCCTTACTGCACTGCTTCAGGTTACAGCCGGCTTGCATCAGCTTGTCTCAGAGCAGGAGCAAAAGAGCTGCATGACCATCTGCACCTGTGCATAAAGATATATAAAGATGTTTTGGGGCAGTATCTGCATCTTTATAAGCTGCAGTCAGTGGAATAAACCTCAGTCTTCCCTGGGGCCACAGGATGTTAGTTTAATGCAAATAGCCAAGCATGCACAAGGTATTGTAATACAAATAGCCATACACATTCTCCTAAGTAGCCTATGCACAAGTAAGTACTTTTACATAGGTTCTGCTTACACCTTGTATATGATACAGCTGTACATCCAGTAATGTACCCATAATGAAGTCAAGGTGGGAGGGAGACAGGCAGGTGAGTCATTATATTGAGTCAGAGACAGTGCTATTTTACCTTCAAGATATGCATTTTCAGATAGTGTCACAGGAATGACTCATTAATGTAAATTAATAGGGAACTAGGGCTCCAATATGATGAAAGAAAAAGCCACTTTAAAAAGAAAACTAACTTTGAAATCCTTGTCCTTTATATTGCTATGTTAGTGAGCATCACTACAGAAGAAAAAAAAAAGCTTTTTACTTTCAAAAAAAGCTTTTGAAATGTCAAATGTACTCTTTTTTGCACAATTTACAATAATTTATGGTTATTAATCCCTAGTGTTCCATCTCTAATGTTGTGATACATTATATGAAGATAGGAACTCTACTAATTTCTGAGTTATACAGTATCTTGAAATCCAAAAATTTTGGAAGACCAGTGCAGCACATATAAGTATGATATAGATAAAAAGTATGTCCAAGTTTGGAAATATTCATGGGTCCCAACAACACTTACGTAGTTAGAAATGTTCACTCTATCTGTAAATGTGATACTGTTTCATGTGGAGAAGCATCTTCAGAAAACAGGCTTTAGTTTTCCAATTTCTCAGTCTTTTGACACCAGATGGCAGTGTGATATATAACCATTATATTCACCCTGATTAATTCTGATTTAAGTGGAAGAAAATCTTCATTAATCAGTTTAGTTACTATAGCTATGTGATTAAAAGGCTTACTAACCCTCTTGCTCACTTTCAGTCTTCCAAGCAAGCAGCTGTCATAGTACCAGAAACTCCCTTAGTCTTTTTGTTGTCAGTATTCAAAGTACAGTTCAGCATTAGCATCAGTTTTGTTCAGCCCTTTTAGTTTCACTAGCCTTTGTCTAAAAACGCGTGCTCACTGATCAAGAAGGGGAGAGAAGGAAGATTTGGGAACTGTGAATCTAGTTTACTTACTGTGGAACCGCAGTCCACGTAAATGGGTGAGTACCTTGCAGTGATCAATCATTCTCACTCACTGCCTTCCAGCTTACGTGCTATTCTGCTCATAGCTTTAAAGCACTGGTCTGAGCTGATCGTCAAGTGAAGGAAACAATGCAAACATCTAACTCTGAGTAAAGGTAATATTTTCTTTGCTACTCTGATTTTTACATCCCTAGTAGTTGCTCAAAATGATGGAGCCTTCTTCAGCATGTCTTGCGGATTCTTCTCTGCTTCCTTTCCACCCATGCTTCATTGAACGGTAACCAAGTATTACATAAGACTAGTTATTGTGCAGGACAGAACAAGCACAAAGCAGAAATTCTGAATATTACAGCAACATTTAGATTACATTTTTTTATGGCTCCGGTGAATTGTACCAGGAGCTGCTGCTTATTAGACCAGTGGCTGGAAGACTGTCCCTATACATCATGCATAAGAGCAAATTTTCTTCAAAAAGTCAATGTAATAATCCTGGGAGATCAAAATCATGTTGGCAAATTTACCTTGAAGTCTGTTGAAATACAACCCAGATGAATCATAGAATCATTTAGGTTGGAAAAGACCCTTAAGATCATAGAGTCCAACTGTTATCCTACCATTGCCAAGTTGACAACTAAACCATGTCCTTAAACGCCACATCTACACGTCTTTTAAATACCTCTAGGGCTGGCAACTCAACCACTTCCCTGGGCATCCTGTTCCAATGGTTGAAATGAATTTCAAAGGAAGCTGCAAATATATGAATGGCTTTAAGGTCAGCAACAACATTTTCAATCAGAAATTATGCTTTTAGCTACAGAAGTAGCCCTTGTGAGGCACCAGAAAACCTATGTTGCAAGAAGAACCGAAAGGATGGTAAACGGTTGCCAATTTTGTGTTAGGTGGGCTGCAATTTTCTAAGTTCTGATGGTGCCATGAGAAGGACCTAAGGACTTCTGTTGCCTAAATAGAACCTTGCAAAGATCAAATATATAGTTTACTTTCTTGTTTGTGGCCAAGCTTTGAATATGCTTCTAAGAATAAGAAGTTCTCTGGGGTACAAAAAAATTATAGAGGAGCTATTCAAAAAGCTGTTTATTTCTGAGCTATAAACCACTGCTTTTACTTTTACTTTCAAATTTAAAAATTCTGACGTAATTAATCTCTTAACAAATGCAGACTATGGTAGAAGACAAATATGTTTCCTTTATAAAACAGGTGCCTACAGATGAGAAGATTTATGACCAAATTGTCTGTATATACTAAAATGCCAAACGCTATCAGCTAACCATGTTAAAAGATGTTACAAGTAACAGGACACAGCTTTTACTCTAAAGTCTTTGAGGAGCATCTAGGGCCAACTCCTGCACAAAAAAAATAGCACAGATCCACCAAAATCAATTTATACCAGTTCATGCTCACCAATATTGCAGGCATAGTCTCAGAATTTTTTTTTTTCCCTTTTGCAGCTAAGTCTAGAGCAATGTGTCCATCAGTAGTAAGTGAAGATGGCAAGAAAGGGATATAGGAGTATGTACTACTAGGCACTAGATAGGGTGTGCACCATAGAGTCCAAAAGATCTAACATTTCTCCAGTTCCAAAAGAAACCCACTACCTCAGGTCTTCACTGTCTTGTCAACAATCCAGATAACCCCACAGTGTTTTAGCAGCTGGATGCAGATACTCTACACCCAATAACCTTTAATTTCTCCTTTACCAGCTGAAACTGGCCTAGGGTTGTTTTCTTAACTGCTTTCTAAAGGGATTCTCTTCCGAAGGGATAAGTTTTCTTGTGATTCTACAAAGTTTTAATGCAATTATAGGATGGCATTAGGAGAATGATTTCACAGAGTAAGAAATGGGTACCTTGTTGTCTCTTATTTCAAGTTTTACAGTGTCAGCCAAAATTTTTGGAAGTCATCTTAAGTATGAGGGAGTGATATAAAGCACAGTGAAAAATGGTCTGTGTCTTCCTTTCTAAGCTAAC
Organism: Burhinus oedicnemus; assembly: GCA_008921705.1. NCBI lineage: Eukaryota > Metazoa > Chordata > Aves > Charadriiformes > Burhinidae > Burhinus > Burhinus oedicnemus. Next base: position 2,245,697 of record VFFE01009068.1, on the reverse strand, counting down.
ACTTTAATGCTTTAGTCTTTTTTTAAAAAAAGAAATTTTGTGTAATACTGGATTCTGAGCATCAGTTAGATTCCATGGAAATGCATTTATATCAATCCACTTGGAAGAAAAAAATATACTGTTTAGGGTTCCTTTGTTGTTTGGTTTTCAGGTTTTCTGTTTTGTTTTATTTTGGGGGTGTTTTTTGTATTTGGCTCCAATAGAGTTTGTAGAGTTTCACCAAAACAAGGTTCTCACATACGACATGTTTGCAAATCTAAAGAAGGTATGCATGTGTGTTAACATGATTTATGTCTCTGTGAAATATGGGGGCAGCAGAGGGGAAAGGATGATGCAACAGAAAAAAATTTTCTCCTCCCACTGCCCCCAAAGAGAAACACAAGTCCTGTTTTTTTTCTATGTCTTTCTAGTTACACAAAAAAAGGGCTAAAATAATGTTTCTTTAATGCATATGAGAACTGTTACTGGGCTTTCACTGACTTTTTGCACCCATTTCTTATGCTGAACTTTTCCTCTCCATGACAAATTACTGGTCTACATTAGCTTCTAACTCTGTGTACATAGCTGGTGAAGAACCAGAAAGTTCATTCATGTTTACTCAGGAGAGGTTCTGTCTGAAATCCAGTCCCTCATAGTGCTTCTGTTTTAAGAGCCATAAAATAATTTTAATTTCAACCTGGTTTTAATACTTCACATGACAAAACCAGAGCAGTAATGTTTGAATGCCAGAGGAACTGGAGTTTTTAGTAGCCAATTCACAGTAGTTCTTCAAGTCCTTTATTTTCATGAATTGTTATTACAGAGTTTAACAAAAGTTCCTAAGACCATATTATTACCAGCATTTTTCTGGATGAGGAAAGAAGATTTTCAAACAAAAAAACAAAAAAACCCTGAAAACTAATTTCTAAATATTTAAAGATTATGTAAAAATATATTCTGTTTATTTCTGTATTTTAGATGTAAGAAATCCTTTAGTATGATTTTTAAATACCTTCTATTTCATCCTATTGATGTGTATCTATTAGGCCATATTTCTAACAGCGGAAGAGGAGCTGCTGGGTTTGAGATCAAATTTGATTCTAAGTAGGTTGCAACTGTAGTATGGAAATCGGCACACACTTATCTTCTGTTAGTGTGACTGTCCATTACTTAGTGGTATGACAATGTTAGGTATGTTAGTCCTATCAGGAACCAGAGCCTTCCTCCACAATAGGCACCGTGTAATGAAAAGACACTGCTTTTGTAGGGCTTACACTGGTGCTTCCTGCCCAGGAGCAACACTGGGCTTTGTTCTTGTTGAACTTCATGAGGTTCCTGCTGATCCATTCCTCCAGCCTGCCTAGGTCGCTCTGCATGGCAGCACTGCTCTTGAGAGTACTGCCTGGTCCCCCCGCAGTTTGGTGTCATCTGCAAATTCAGAAAGAGTGCTCCCCATCACCTCCTCCAGTCCACTGAAAAATATGTTAAACAGGACCAGTCCCAGCACAGACTTATCTGGTACTCTGCTTGACACCAGACTCCAGTTAGACTACAGCTTACTATGCACACGGCTCTGATCCTGATCATCCACCCATTTTTTTACCTATCCATATCATCCTAAATCTGATACAAGAATATAGTGACAGATAATGTCAAAAGCCTTGTTAAAGTCCAAATAAAAGACAACCACTGTTTTCTCTTACCCACAAATTACATCATTTTATCACAGAAGGCAATCATGTTGGTCAGGCATGATTTACCCTTCGGTAATACATGGTATCTGTTTCCAATCATCTTCTCCTGCCTGGGCCCAGAAATGGGCTCCATGAGGACTTGCTTCAGATACTGAAGTCAGACAACCAGTCTGTAGCTCCATGGGTTGATTGTTTTGCCTTTTTTGAAGATTGGTGACATTTACCTTCCTCCAGTTGTTGGTGGCCTCCCCTGATCTCCATAACCTTTCAAAGACAATAGAAAGCAGCTTTAGAAGGATGTTGGCCATCTCTCTCAACACTTTGGATGAAACCTGTTGGGTCCCAAGGACTTGTGTGGATCAAATCCTTGCAGTTAATCCCTGACTTGATCCGCACCCACTACTGGCAGTTTTTGCCCTCCCTGAACCCAGACTCTTAAGCACAAAGGCTTGAGAGACCTTGTTGGTGAAGACGCAAAAGACATCTGCTGCCTCAGTCTTATCTGTGTCTGCTGTCACCAAGTCACCCACAACACTTAGTAACTGGCACAGGTTTCTGTTGTTCAGCCTTTCTTCCACGTAAGTATGCAATATAAAAGGTGTGCAAGGTGAGTCTTTGGGATGTGGGGGTGTAGGGGAGGGTAGTTTGGGGCAAAATATGGGTGGGTTGGTTGTTTGCTTTCCCCCCTCCCCCCACTTTTTACTTTTTTTATTAGGCTGTATCTTGAGGATTTATATCCTGTTGTACTAACAAGGGCCACCTGCTTCTCACATTTGCTATACAAAGGAAATGGAGAATGAAAAAAATTACATAAAATTAAAACCCCCAAAAGAAGTAAAAGTAAAAAAGACAAGACAAGAACCTTCAGAATACATAATAAAAGGAGAAAGAAGCAGCAGAAGAGTGAACACATGTCAAGTTATTTTGCAAGAGCATAGTGGGAGAAGATCATAGAGCTGCAGTCATCCATCGGTCTTTGATAAAAGAAGAGACAAGGAAAAAACGGAGAGGTCGAGAAATGACTGATGGTGAGGCACAATCACTTCAGTCGACCTGAGTCTAATAATGCTGTCCTGCCGTGCTGTTTGAAAATGGCTGACAACAACAGCAGTGCCTGTCAATCTGTTTCTTGGCTCAGGGGTTTGGGTCTTTTTTCTTTTCTCAAAATGTAGAGATAAAGAGCCACAGAAGAGACATAAAATAAAATGAGCAGCCACCAGTCCTGGGTACCATCAAGTGATAAAAACACAAACTTGCTAGAAAGGAAACAATGGTGAAAATCCACTCTACCATTAAGAACAACTTGCAGGAAAAAGAAATATAGGCTAAAAAATAATGATGAACACTCCTCTCAGTACCTGCAGCTACCTTAACTTTAGGATTAACACTAGGCCTAATCTCAAATTTTCTCAGTCAGCATTTAAGAGACACCATCGGTATACAGGCACATGTATATATAGTTACATAAAATTGCCTTGCACTCCCCCAGTTCTAGACTGTTAAAGGGAAAAGGTCCTTCCCAATGGCTCTGTCACCAAAACATCAATTTGTAGAACCAGATGTAGAGTTGGTGCTGTTCTGGGAGATGACTTCTATATACTCTTTCTTCTATTGATCCCTCTAATCAAGCAGAAGGATGCTAGATCTTTAAAGAAACATGTGACTGTATGACAGAACAATCCTGGCAATAATGAACGGTAAGCTTAGGATAATGCACGAATTTTGACATGAATATGGGTATTCTAATGAATTGGGAATGTGAATCCGTGTCCACATTAGCCAGTATGTATTGACAGTACAGCTTAAAACTGGTGTATTCTCTCTGAGAATATGGTTCATTTTGTGCCATGAAAAAAAAGGGAAACTACCCGAATCTTTGCCATAATGACTCTTGCACATAACTTTCCAAATAGAGTAAAAAGAGAGTAGTCAATGTATGAGAAAAAGTAAAGGAAGCAAGACTATTTAAAAAAAAATATCTAGAGGAGTAATATCTAAATGATACATCCTACTTCTCGTTCTGGATGAAAATACGGATGTAATCTTAATAACTAAATCCTCCACTTTAAACAGAAATTTTAATCAGGATCACTTGCTTTTAGCTCTTAATAACTTACCTCCTTTTACTTTGTCTCTATAATCCTCCTTTATAAAATCCTCCTGCTGTACACTTACTCAAGAGGAACAATTTCCCTTTGTGTTTATAATGACCTGTCTTAATAGCAAAGTTGATTCAAACATAAAACTCCAATAGTTCTAGTTGATGAAAATATTAACATTACACTGAGGATATGAAATCCAGTAAGTGTAACCAATTAACAAGGTGATTTCTTTTAAACATTTTTGTTACACTTTATAATAACATATGAAAAGAGCCAGATCACCTTTTAAAATAAGAGCTTAAGAGTTTGTGGAAATTTCTTAGCAAGTACTGTTTAGTAAAAGGTTTTTTTGCATGAGTATCAAACGATAAGAATTAATGAAAGCTTCAACTACTTTGCATACTATCAAAATGGTTGCTCTTGCAGCATTGCACTGTATAATACGTTAGTCAGAACTTAGTTTAAGTGAAGCAGTTAGAGATTTTTCTTTGAAATTCCATCCAAAGAAAAAAAAAGCTTTAAGATTTAACAGTATTTAAAGTCTAAGTAAGAACAGTTATTCCTTTATTGTTGCTTTTCACCCTAGCTGCTGCTTTATTTTATCCCTTTGTCCTTCCAAAGACAAGACTTTGTAATTTCTTTTACATTTGGTCCAAGTGACTGTCCTAAAGGTGTGCAAAATGGGAAAAGAATCATTAATATCCACTGAACTGCAATGGCTCACACATACTGAAGAGCTAGATACTCATTTTGTGAGGAGTCAAGGTACAGAAGAAATTATTCAACCAAATTTCAAATTTATTCAGCTAAAAGCATTGGGCTGTTGCATTTTTCCATTCCTATGCTTGAATATTTCTAATTACATCAATGCTATTACCCTAGTCATCTCAGCAGTGACTCAAACCTTACATGGTGTGGAATACTATAGCTACAGTTGACTGCAACTTACTGTTTCTGGTTATTTTACCTTAGTAGGGTATCTTCTGTAAAAGGGAATGAAATTGGATCAGGTAGTATCTCTCTTGAAAAAAACACCTATTGCTGTTAATTCCAGTCAGTGAGCTTCTGGGGTGCACCTAAAACAGAAGACATGGTTTTCAAAGACTCACAAGATAAGGAGACATTCTGATTATGAGCACTGTTTATTATCAAGTATTTGCAAGTAAACTAACCTAATCAGAAATTCTTTGAATCATCAAAAGCAACTGCTGGTAAAACCTGGTTGGTTTTGACTCACCTCCTTACTTCACAACATCTTTCTTTTATTTAAGTTTAGAAACACTCCACTTAGACAATTTTGATATTCAATTCAAGTCAAATTAATCTTTAACTTTGAAAATAAAACCACATAAAACTAAAAGATGTTAGAAAATAAAATTATACCAACTGTTTTTAAATTATCAAAGGTAAATAATTTAATAATTCCCCAAAATATCTTACATCTGTTGGATGTTGAACATGCCTTTGAATTTTATTTCTATTCAGCTATGATTTGGACAAAAAAAAGAAAAGGAATCTCAAAAACTCTCATGGGACAGAAAATTTATTACCTCTATAATGGAAACACACAAATACTGCTTTTAATTCACTAAATAAATAAGGGAGGATAAACTGGCAGATCACATACTTTTCTGATATAAAGTGATAGACGCTCTCTGTGCATGCTCTGAAGGTGTAATGCCATACTTGGTGAACACACTAATTAGATATTGCTTTTAAATATGTTATTCTGGATGGATTCTTAGGTGATTGTCACTAAAATCTTTACAAGCTTCTGCTTTACAAATGTATTTTCTGCTATCATCAAACTTGGCATAAATTATACATAATTCACTGAGAGGTAAATTCACAGGCACTTTGAACTGAGACCCATGAATTGGTATGATACGGACTCCGGCTATTTTTTCATGGCTGTATTATACAATAATGGAGTGAAGCTTGTAACCACATGGCGCTATAATATCGTACTGCCATTGACAGTAACAGGCTACAAGCTTTGCACTAAAGTTGTAAGGTCTCAGGACTGAGGTTTGTCAGACTTGCTCAGCCTGAACTATTTTTGACCTGACTGCAACTTGATTTTACTTGGCTTATCTGTGACGGCAATTTCTCTAGTTGACTAGGTGTCTATAGCTAATTTGCTTTGCTTTTGTTTATCTTTGTGTGGTATGATGACATTTTTATAGAGAGAGCAGGAACAAGCAGTTGCTCTATGTAGAAGGAGATACTTGCAACTCTAACATAATGATGTCATGTAGGGAAATACAGGCCTGCTATGATATCAGCTCTCCACTGAGAAACAGAGACGCAGGATGTGGCACACAGGGGTAGAGGTCTTGGGATGAGAAGAGATGAGGCATGGGCTTGCAGTGGAGACCCCATGGCTATAAACAACTTGCCGGTGGTCAGTTAAAGAAATGCAGAGCTGGAGCTGGGAAAAACTGGTTGTTTGGGTAATAGAACAAAGAACATACATAAAAGCCATAGATCGTATATAGTAAGTTTGGATGTAACATGGAGCCACAGAGCAGTGAGGTGTAAAAGCATGTTAGCAAATTTGAAGATAACCTCAAGTGGATCTCAGGGGTGGAAGAAGATGCCAGCAACATCAACATCATGTTCCTCCCAATGAAGGACTCCAGATGCTGATGACTTATGTTGTTAACCACTCCAACTGTGTGTTCCCAGAGAAAGAACAAGAGGGTGAGTACAACCCCAAGAAAGGGGATAGAAACTAAGGAAGTGTGTGTGCTACCATTTTAATTGTATTATTACTATTATTGATATTTTTCTGTGTAGAAATACTGTAACCTTGCCCATAATCAAGATTTTTTACGTAACAAGCTCTGGGCTGAATCCAGAACAGCTAAGAGGACTGGATCTCAAGCCCCGGTGTTGCCACCATGTAATGCAATAGAGATTTCTATCACCAGAGTAAGTCTCACAGGCAGACTATTCATAACTCTTAAATTAATCTGCCTTCAAGTATTAAAAACTTGCACAACGCTGTGGTGATCACAGCTCTCTTATGTTCCAAATCCATTTTACTTGCCTTCTTCAAACCAGAGAAACATGTTTTACCTCTAAGAATAGAAGCAGATAATCCAAAACCTACCAAAGGAAAGCACTGCCTTTATTCATAATTCTTTCTTGAGAAGAAGATGAGAGAAGGAATAAACTACATGGTAATGATGTCAGACACAGAGAGCTATAAGGGATATCCTGTGATTATGCAGTCACAAGAGTGGTAAAGGAGCAATAGAGCCACAGTGTTTCATCTACTTTTGTCAGTGGCGAGACAAGCTGAAATAGGATTAGTGCTTAAAAGCTCCAAATCTGAGCTGGAATTGTATTAACTTTTGGCACCTTTGCCAGAAAATAGTAAGCTTATTTCCCATTACTTGGCCCTTTGTGTTAGAAACTTAAATTTAGGAGTGCAGGTGACAGAAACCTATTTAGGTAGTACAGAATTAGAGATGGACAATTCTTTGTGGCTTTAGCCCAGATGTAGATGTCTCTATACATGGCATGAATTTAGTTTGTTTCGTCTTGTTATAATCCCTGATTTTGTATACCTCTCAGATGAGATTATTCATGTCTTAAAGTTAAACAGGCAATTAAGTGCTCCGTGGGATGGGAGCTCAAGTGTGGACCCAGTGTGGACCCAGTCCTGGACTTCAGAAACCAAGGGCATATGGATGAAAGATTTTCATTCAGAGAGAATCCAGGAAGTGACATACAGAAAGTTGCTTCGTAACTATAGGGAAGGAACTTGGATATTTATTATGGAAGATTAGATATTATTTCATCCAAACACTTATTATTACTTTTTGTTTATTTCCTGCCTGCAAGTAAAACTCGTTACAGAGGGAACTGGTAACTTTGTAATTTGTCAAATATTTATGTTTATAGGATGCCATCATTAGAAGAGAATGAGGCATATGTGACAATTGCTTTAAAAAAGTAAAATTCCCAGGGAAAGTGAGTGTGGCAGAAAGCAAAGAAAGATCCTAAGACGAGCTAAGACGAGTAGGCCTATCTATCAGCCTGAGTCTTTTCTCACAATAACTCCAAATTTGGGTAACCTAATCCTCTCAGTTTCCTGCCTTTTTGTTCACTTTCATATATATCATAAACTGTTTGATTTGCTGTCATCACCAAGGCCAAGTTAAGCAAATGTTTTTTTGAGCCACTTATAACCTATGCCACATATTAAAGTAGGACTCTTTTCTGTGGGTGCTTAATGGAGGGAAAAACCTCCAATTAGCCAAGTATATTTAAAATCATATACCACACCTTTGTTCATTTCTTAATAGCAGTTGGCTCTCCGTGCACTGCAGGTGCCATCTCGGCTCGGAGCTGGCTCTCACATGCTGTCAGGAACATGCTCATGAGCCAAACAAAGTTAGTTGCCAACTTGGCACTCAGAAGACAAGTGTGACTGTTCTCTGTGTTTCTCACAGTGACAGTTGCACGCTGTTGCAATCACAGGGGTCTGGCACAAGAGGAAAACAACATTTTGGCTGCTAGAGGCCAAAATGCTTTGTGCAAACTAACACTGATGCCAGTTGTCAAAAGAAAAGAGCTTTCTCTCAGTCCAGGTAGAAGCTAACCATGCATACAAATTCATTTTTTTTATCAGTCAGTCTTGTCCTAATCCATGAAACCGAGGCACTTATACAACTGAAATACTCTAATTTTCTTTCTGGATTATGCTAGACATTTCTTGAATTTGTATTAAGACCTGATATAAAACATTAATAATAATTGTAATAATAATAAGAAGAAGAATGAAAAGGTGTTAGACACCTTTAACTGGCACCTTGATAAGCTAGTAATGACTCCTTAATGGGACATACACCAGTCATGGAGCAACACTGAGCATCAGTACACATGAACTATGTTGTGTGTCTGCAAGGATGCGCTCCATTTGTATCCACCCTGTTATGTAACTCAGTGAACTTTTGTTATTGGTTTCAACAGGATTAAAATAGGATCCAAACCAGTGGCCATTGACGTTAGCAGGAAATTTTACACATTCTCATGGTAGGAAAATTGTTGGTTTTCTGTTTTGAGGACCAAGGAATAAGACCATTTAAAAAAATCTTCGGTCTTGAAGTCCAGCCCAGTATCGTTTACTTTAGCACCAGGTATTTAGGAACACCCATTTTTATATTCACAACTATGACTCCACTACTGTCTAACTCTGGGGACACTACAGCCTATGTGCAGTTAAATGTTGACCTTAATTCACACTTCAGCTCCAAGGAGTCAACCTCACCACCCCAACCCCAGCTCCAAATTTCCTGTGAAGTATGCTAGACTCCAGAATTCAGGCTGTCATGGACTCTCCACACAATAAATTTGTGCTATGCCAAAAAGGAATTCAAGATGCATTACAACACAACCTGTGTTCAGACCATATGCAGTGATGGGAGGAGGAGACTTGAATCTACTTGACTTTGGAGAGAACAATTAATGATTTGATAAACTGAGAGGGTCAGAGACATAAGTAATTTTGACTATCTAGTCTTGTGATAGGATATTCACCAGGGAGCTGAGTTGCAGTCTTTGCTCCAATAAATTTTCAGTTATTATACATTAAACAGCCCTTTGCTAATATATTAAGTAGTCAGTCAAGCAAGATGTGAACACTTTCTCATGAGTGCTGCAATCACTAGGCTTCAAAGTCATGATCTTTTTCACATTTTTTTCCAGGCCAATGACTTTAAATCATTTTAAATACGCTGTATCTGGACACTGGCATGCCAGCAGCTTCTGAAGCCAAAGTTTTGGTTTCCTGTCATATTATCTCTGTGCAAGCCAACAGGACTCTTACTAATGACAAAAGCTTCCTCATATTTGGGAAGCATGTCATGCTTATGTATGACAAGGCTTCAGCAGCACAATGGTGAGTGGCTCTACAGGTTTTCTGGAATTCCACAACTCTATGCATAGTACACTCAAATAGCTGCCTAATACAGTCTGCCATAATGGATTTAGCTGTCCACAGAGTTTGTCAGATTGCTAAGAATTAGCTTTACCATGAGGCAAGTTGAAAGGCTTAAAGGAAATGTGTTTGTAAAACAGTTACAATAGCACAATAACAGTTAGAAATATATGATTAAGATTTCAATTTAAAATTTAAAGCCTTTCAGTTTCCTAATTTAGCATCTTGATACATCTGTGAGGCTGTACTACTAGCTCTAGAAGTCATACCAAGCTGGAACGTCCTCAATAGTTCTAAATATTTCCTGCTTTTATAGTGAGAGAAGACTGCATCATAGAGCCACCCTGTGTGATATGCCCCTTCTTTATCCCAAAAAGGAATGACATTCCCTAACTCGTATGCCCTTCACAAGAGATGGAGAAAAGCAGCGCTGTTATAGAGCAGTGATGTAACACACAGCATCGTAGAGGATTCTGTTATTTCCTTTTTCCTCTCTTCTACTCCTCAAGAACTCTTAATTAACATTTCATTTTATATCTTAATTAGACTCATCCTCACATCTGGCTGTATTCCTCCACATGCAGGCCACATAAAACATAATAGTATAACTTTGCAAATTAGATGTCATGAGAAATACTGATTTGCAAACTTCTTTCACGATTTTTCATGTTTAACTTCTGGCAAGCTTTACATGAAGATTGAAAAAACAACCTGATGTGAGAAAGGGTGTGCCAAGCCTGACCGTTTTACTAGATCTAGGAAAATCTCTCTGGGCCAGAAAGTGGTTTCAACAGAAAGAAGAGAAGGTGTTCTCACCTATTCTTTGAGGTTAAATGATCTGTAGGAATAAGAGTGATACGGATCTATTCCATGCTTACATAGGGGAGGATAATAAGTAGTTACACATTCATCATAATCAAATGCCCGAACACTCAAACTATTTAATAAAAGCAGTCCAAGTGGCAACATTACAAGTGAATACATAATTCCTTTAGAAAACAAGACAACAAGCAAAGTTCAAGTCTTAGTTCCAGGACAAGACATAGGCTCTGATTCCCAAGAGGAGAGTAGCACTCCCTTAACACTAGGGAAGAGTACTACCTGGCAGAAATAAATAGAATTTAAGACATTTGCTTCCATAAGATTTGTCATTGACTATGTCCCCCGATTACAGTGCTTGCACTCATGCATCCCACTCTGATACAAAATATTACACAGGGCATGCAGTATCTCACTCACAACTATGGTAAAAGTAATCTACAACTTAGAAGCTACTGCAAAAGTCTGTAACGCTTAACCTCTTTTGTGAATTTATCCCCAAGTAGCTGGTGTTGTGAGACAGCAAACCATGACCTGTTCCTTGGATTTTTGAGATGTACCCTCCAGGAGCTCTTTCCTCTTTGATTAATTAGAAAAAAAAAAAAAAAAAAAAAAAAAAAAAAAAAAAAAAAAAAAAAAAAAAAAAAAAGAAAAAAGGGAGCAAATATTAAAGAAATTCAGCTAAACCAGCAGAGAAACGAATTTACTCTATCCCAAGACACCACACAATTTTTTTCATGATTACTTCATCTCTCAATACTATCAAAAGTTTATTTTCATGCCAAAGTAAGAAAAACTCAACCCATTCAAGAGTGACTGTACAGAACGACAGAGATCTATCATTCAAGTCTCCAGCTTTGCAGCGATTTGGACAGAATGGTGACTGATTCTGACACCAGCTCATTCATCTAAATTGTAGTCAGTGATCTGAATTGGTGATTCTCAGCCCTGCTGAGCTGAAGAGCTCTAATCAGTAAATTGCCAATATACGGGGCTGATTTCAGTCATGATACTTCTTTCTTTTCATGTGCACTACTGTTAGAATATGAGATGTTTAAGTTGAAAGCTACATTCATATAATGTTGATATGCCTAGGTTACAAACTTGTACTGTAAAAAGGCAAATGTAGTTGTATTATTGTAATTTTCTTTAACATAAGCAAGATAGAGTGGTTGCTGACCATTAACATATGCAAAAGTTTTCAAGGGTTCATTGCTTTCTGCAGGCAATGGCCTGTATCACCAAAGTGTTGTAGGGAATACAGAAGTCTGTTTTCCAGGGTTTTAATCTTCTTCAGTGATCAGGAAAAGTTATTTTTATTTCATATGTGAAACTCAAAAGATTTCATTTGTACGCTTTGTGCTGTTACATTTATGATCTGATCATGAAATGCAAGACAGATTTTGAGTTGTTTGTATAGCTGGTAAGCTTAAAAAAATTTCACTGAATATGACTACACCACTAGTGATGAGGTCCCAGGTAGGTCATAAGGATCAGCTGTGCTCCCTCTTCCTTACAATATGTCAAAAGATAGCAAGTATTTTGAATCTACGTTTTATTAGAGCACTGAAGTCACATATACTGCAGCTTTCCAGAGGAAACATATCACTGTTGAGTGGGGAAAACAGAAAAAAAACCCTTGAAAACAAGTTCTCTTGTGTTCTTTCTGGAGTAGTGATTCTGCCAGTCCTTCTTTACAAGTTCTGTATTTGTAGTCATTCCCCAGTGCCTCCTGTAAGGCAAGGAAAGCTGTTTTCTCTCATACCTCAGGCTTGGCTTGGGATCAGCCCTGTACAGCAAGTAAGCAACACAACAAAGCAAAGAAAGCGATATTCTCTACCATTTTGTACAGTATGAAATCATAAACCCATATACCTAAAAATATGGCATATACCCTTGTCATTTCTGAAAACAACATCGTCCATGACATGAAAAAGATATTTGTATAGTAGTTTTGCAGGAAAAGATGTACCTGAAAGTGTTAAAATATCTGAGGCATGACTATAGTAAACCTTTTATTGCTAATATTAGTTCTGCGGGGCTAAAAATATTATTGCATTGCAATGGATTCAAAACTTATTAAATGATTTCAAATGTTTTATATTTAAACAATATAAAGAATTAGAGGTTTAAATCTTTTGTCATTTTAGCTTGGAAAGTTAATAGTTCCGTTCTTTTCCCACAAGTCATCCAAAGTCACCTTTATGTTGTAAAATATGTGCAGATTCATGTGTTTCCCAGAGCTGAGGCTTTAAATGCAAAATAAAACAAGAATTCTGTACACAAAAAAAAATCTACCCCTTTATCCATAGCTTGTTCTCTTTCTGCTTTAACATTATTGGCAATTTTGAAACTGTAAACAGTAGCAGAAGCTTCGGAGATCTTTATCAGAGTAACTAGTGCTTTCTACAGGCTGATCAGTGTATCTCATGGCAAAAAGTACTGCAAAGCAATAACAGGTGATTACTTAATGTTACTGCTTTCAATATACAGTTTTGAGTTATTTCACATGTATCATATCTTCTTGTGCATTTACCGTGGTTTAAGAAAAAAAAGTCAGAATTTACATTTTAGGTACCTTTACCTCAACTGTAACAAGAGATGCCAAACCTGGTTGGTTTGTGGTTTTTTTTTTTTGTCACCTTGAATTTAATTTAAGTTTTGTATATAAAAAGAAAGAAATTACTTTATGCGATCATTTTTTATATTGTTACTTAAGAGAAAATTGTGTATGTAAAGGATATTGACCTGTTGAAGACAGACCAATTTAAATCAGTGCCATAGAACCTTAGTATAAACAGTGTTTGTTTGCCTCAATAATATGAAGCTGGAACTTTGCCAAAACACATAATTAGGTCTTACTGCCAAGCTTAAGTACAAAAATTTGATTGAGTAACTGAAATGGTTTAATAAGACTTGACAAGAATCAAGGAAAAGCTAGAGGAGGAAAAGCTAGCAGAAACCATTGGATTTTATGATTATGGATTTAAATTATTTAGAAAGGGCATCAGTTTAAGAAAATTTTAAACATGATTCTTTTTGGTTAGCCAGTTTCAAATAAATGTTTTCAAATAGCTTATTTAATCTATAGGGAATTCACGAGTTTGGAATAAAATTCATTACTACTGACAAGCTTACAAATGTAAAAATCATCTAACAAACTTCAGTAGGTTTGGTCTTTCAAAGATGCACCTAGAAAAAGGAAAAATATCCTAAAACACTTATGTTTTATCTGAACTTCCCTTCAAGTCAAAGAAGTAATTAAGGCCTCACATTCTTTAAGAAAGGAAATTGAATTCAACAGAAAGTAGGGTTTTTCAAATCCTCTGAAAGAAGCAAGTCCTTTCCAATCTTGGTAGATTTTAAAAGAGTATTCCAGAAGCTGTTGTTCTGCTCTTTCCTCCTCCTCAATTGTTTGTAGACTTCTGATTCTGCCAAACTCCCTCTCTCCCAAAATGTCAAATGGCGATATTGCTTTAATACTGAGATGTGGAACATCTCTAGCTATTGTTCTATTGAGCTACAAGAACCTGTGCAAGAAGTAATCTGGATAGCAACTCTGATCTTATAAATTCCTTGCAAACTGGTAATTTCAAATTCATTTCTCTGCAGGCTTTCTCTGTACTAAACACAGAACAACACAGTTCTGCCTATATTGATTGTAGAAGAATATATGGGTGGGTAGGTCTTAATATGTTAAGAGCATGCAGTACTCATTACTGGAGATGTATTATAGGCAAAGTGATATTGTTTTGTTTTCTGGCTTGGTTGACTTAAACGTTATTAGAAGAATAGTCAACAATAAAAAATGAACATTTTTTGTATGCATAGGCGTATATGCATTCTTAAAAAGTGTAGCCATTCTTACAAATACTCATAAACAGCAGATACAAAGTGTAAGTAAAGCAAAAGCCAGATAAACCTCACAGCAAAAAGCCCAGCCATTTGAAATTTGAGCAAACATTCATGAAGAACTTTTACATTAGCGTTCAGCTAGCTATCTTCACCATCTTTAGGAAACCAGATTTAGCCTTACAGTTTTGTATTCCAATTTGAATAACACCAGGAGACAAAGCAAATCTTTCATCATTTTACTCAAGACACTGTCTTCTAACACAGCTCTCTATCAAACAATCTCTGTCTAGATCTACTGTCCTAGATGTAATTTAATTAGAATTCTGCTACACTCTCCCAATCTAAAAGAGGAAAAGGAAAAGAAAGGAGGGGTAAAGCATCAGGAACATGAACTGATAAAAGGAATTGCTGAGCAGAAACCTGCTCTCTCCCAAACATATACATATGCATAGAAAACCTACGCATTTAGTAAAGCTGGAAAGAAGAAAGAAGATGATGATAATGACATGGCCTGCAGCTTTTTGTTAATGAGAACATCTATCAACTGATCTACATTAGAAATATTTCAGTTACCCGTGCAGTGAGTTATTGATAAATATGTTTAAACAGCAGACAGCACGGTAAGGAATTGCTGCATAGCATCTGCTACTCCCCTGTAGTACACTATGATAGTGTCAAAAAAAGAAAGACCTTCAGCCTGACCACAGGATGTCTTTTCAAGCTTATTATTATTATTATTATAATGAACATCTATGACTTAATTTACTGAATGAATGCTAGTTACCTTTTTTGAGAAGTACTTTGCAGCACAGAACTACATTCAGGCTAAATTTTTCTAGTATTTTTCCTACTTTAGCAAAGTATTAATGCATCGTATAAAAAGATAACCAGAGCACTCATGTTTAAAATTAAACACGTACTTAGCATCACAAACGACTACCTTGGACATAATCTATTTAGCTCTTCCTCAGTAACACCAGTGATTTCTAAAACATAGATCTTTCTGCATGTATCCACAGTGACTGAGCTACTTAGAAACTGCCCAGCTTCCAAGAATACCTCACACAGCTAGATGGTGCTTACATCTGAGGTTTCCAAATTTATGGCAAATCTTGATGAAAGCCTCAGAGCTGCTGCACACTCCCACAAACTGAATCATCAATGGGAACCAGCATGTTGCACAATATCCCTGGAAAGCAGAGCAGTTTTGCAAGTTCTGTGTAGAGAATGTTTTCAGGAGCCAAAGGTAGAAACCTGAAAAGAAAAAGAAATAAAAAGAATTACAATGTTTTTAATAAAAGCAGAGACAACATTAGGAACAACTTTGGGAGAAGAAGACACCTATTGTACACGTATAAACCTTTATATCTAAGGCTCTTAAAAGTTTAAGTTTAGTTCTCCCTAAGAGCAGAGGTGTTGAAAGTGAAATTTGGCAGACACAGTTCCTAGAAAACCAGGAAGTGTCTGGAGACAGAAGAATACATGCAGGAAATCAGTAGACAGATTCAGAGAACATTCAGTCTCCAGATTCAAATATCAGATATCGAAGAGATACCTAATGGGCTGCATGTACAAATAGACAGTGTAAGATCAGATGTGGTTGCAGCAAGAGCATTAAATAATTATGAGCCTGTGTGGGGACACCAAGATAGAAACAGAAAAGTTAGAAGCCATTTCACAAGTGTTTTGAGAAGTCATGAACTCTCCTGGGTCATAGAATCATAGAATGGTTTGAGTTGGAAGGGAGCTTAAAGATCATCTAGTTCAAACCTCCTGCCATGGGCAGGGACACTTTCCACTAGATCATGTTGCTCAAAGCTGCATCCAACCTGGCCTTGAACACCTCCAGGGATGGGGCATCCACAACTTCCCTGAGCAACCTGTTCCAGTGTCTCACCACCTTCACAGTAAGGAATTTCTTCCCAATATCTAATCTAATCTAAATCTACCCTCTTTCAGTTTAAAACAATTACCGCTCATCCTATCGCTACACTCTCTGGTAAAGAGTCCCTCCCCATCTTTCCTGTAGGCCCCTTCAAGTAGTGGAAGGCTGCTATAAGGTCTCTCTGGAGCCTTCTCTTCTCCAGGCTGAACAATCCCAACTCTCTCATCTTCATAGCAGAGGTGCTCCAGCCCTCTGATCATCTTCATGGCCCTCCTCTGGACTCTCTCTAACAGGTCCATGTCCTTCTTATGTTGGGGGCTCCAGAGCTGGATGCAGTACTCCGAGTGGAGTCTCATGAGAGTGGAGTAGAGGGGCAGAAAGACCTCCCTCGACCTGCTGGCCACACTTCTTTTGATGCAGCCCAGGATTTGGCTGGCTTTATTGGCTGTAAATGCACATTGCTCGCTCATGTTCAGCTTCTCATCGACCAACAACCCCAATTCCCTCTCCTCAGGGTTGCTCTCAATTCATTCTTCACCCAGCTGGTATTTGTGCTTGGGATTGTCCTGATGCACGTGTAGCAATTTGCACTCAGCCTGTTGAACTTCATGAGGTTCTCATTGGCTGACCTCTCAAGCCTGTCCAGGTCCCTCTGGATGTCACCCCTTCCCTCCAGCATGTCTACCGTACCACACAGCTTGTTGTCGCCGGCAAACTTGCTGAGGGTGCACTCAATCCCACTGTCCATGTTGCCAATAAAGATGTTAAACAGCATTGGTCCCAGTACCGACCCCTGAGGAGTTCAACTCACCACTTGTCACCACTTGGACATCAACCTGTTAAGCGCAACTCTGAGTGCAGGCATCCAGCCAATTCCTTATCCACCGAGTGGCCCAGCTGTCAAATGCATGTCTCTCCCATTTAGAGACAAGGATGACGGGTGGGACAGTGTCAAATGTTTTGCACAAGTGCAGGCAGATGATGTCAGTTCCTCTTCCCTTATCCAACAACACTGTAACCCCGTTGTAGAGGGCCACCAAGTTTGTCAGGCTTGATTTACCTTTAGTGAAGCCGTGCTGGCTGTCACCGATCACCTCCTTATTTGCTATGTCCGTTGGCATGGTTTCCAGGAGGATCTGTTCCGTGATCTTGCCAGGCACAGAGGTGAGACTGAGTGGCCTGTAGTGCCCTGGGTCTTCCTTTGTTTCCTTTTAAAAAATGGGCATTATGTTTCCCCTTTTCCAGGCAGTGGGAACTTCAACAGACTGCCACAAGTTCTCAGATATGATAGTCTCTAAGCACCACATCTATATGGCTTTTAAACACATCTAGGGATGGTGACTCAACCACCTCTCTGGGAAGCCTCTTCCAATGTTTGATAACTCTTTCCATGAAAAATTTTTTCCTAGTGTCTAGCCTAAACCTCCCCTGGCGCAACTTGAACCCATTTCCTCTTGTCCTATCACTAGTTGCTTGGGAGAAGAGATCAGCTCCCATCTCACTACAACCTCCTTTCAGGTAGTTGTAGAGAGCAATAAGGTCTCCCCTCAGCCTTCTCTTCTCCAGACTAAACAATCCCAATTCCTTCAGCCGATCCTCATAAGACATGTTCTCCAGACCCCTCACCAGCTTTGTTGCCCTTCTCTGGACACGCTCCACACCTCAATGTCCTTCCTATACTGTGGCGCCCAAAACTGAACACAGTACTCAAGCTGCGGCCTCACCAGTGCTGAGTAGAGGGTCCCATGGACTTGTGCACCTTCAGGTTCCTTAGATGGTCTCAAACTTGATCTTCTCCTACAGTGGGTGGTTCTTCATTCTCCCAGGGCCTGCCTTTACCTTCTGCAACTTGGGCAGTGTGGCTAAAGCCCTTATCAGTGGAGACCGAGGCAAAAATGTCATTGAACACCTCAGCCTTCGCCATATCCCAGCTAATCAGGTCTTCTGTTCCCTTCCAGAGAGGGCCCACGTTTTCCCTAGTCTTCCTTTTATCACTGATGTACCTGTAGAAGCTTTTCTTGTTGCCCTTGATGTCCCTGGCCAGATTTAACTCCACTCAGGCTTTAGCTTTCCTAACCTGATCCCTGGCTGCTCGAACAATTTCTCTGTCTTCCTCCCAGGCTACCTGTCCTTGTTCCCACCCTCTGCAGGCTTCCTTTTTCTGTTTGAGTTTCTCCAGGAGCTCCTTGTTCATCCATGCAGGTCTCCTGGTGTTTTCATTCGACTTCCTCTTTGTTGGCGGAGATGATGCCTGAATATTAGCCAGCTTTCATGGGGCTGTCTTCCCTCTAGGGCTTTATCTCATGGTACTGTGCTAAGCAGTTTGGCCTGAAGAGGCCACAGTCTGCTCTCCTGAAGTCCACAGGAGCGAGCTTAATGTGCATTGTGTCTTGTAACAACAAATTTGTTTTGGTTTGTAGCTGGAAGAATTAATTATCAGCAGATCCACAGATGTCGTGAATCTATATATTCTCCATAGAAGATGGGGTGTTCAGGTTTGACATTTTCTTCATTTGGGAATATATGGTAACTCTGGTAATACATTGTAATCTATATCAAAGCTTGAACCTGACTAGACGTTGTATTCAAACTGAGGCTATCTTCATCCCACTTTCTTTCTCTTCACAGTCTTGAAAATAATTAAAGATTTGTACCTTCTTGTATTTTTTTATTTACTGACTCTTTTCAATGTTTAAGAAACAACAATCAACCACACCCTCTTATCTCTGTATCACTTTGAAAGTTATTTTGTCGGGTCCTTGTGCTTCTTTGTTTCTTGGAGTTTAGTAACTACTAAAAACTCAGGAGTCGAAATTTGATAGTACATCAGGTGCTGAGTGAGTTAGTATAGCTGTCTATGTTTTGCATTATGCTATTATTTCAGTTAATGTGACACAAAGTTTTGATTAGATATTTCTGTATTCAGTGCACTGGAAAAGCACAGAAAACAGAAAGAACTAGAGAAGTTCTTTCAAAGACACAATATGGTGAACACTGTTGTCCTGGTTTCAGCTGGGATAGAGTTAATGTTCTTTCTAATAGCTACTGTGTTTCAGATTTAGTATGAAAGGAATGTTGATAATGCATATTGTATAGTTGTTGCCAGGTGATATTTATATTAGTCAAGGACTTTTTTCAGCTTCCCATATAAGCTGAGAAGGAGCATAAACAGAACAAACTTGCCAAAGGAGTATTCCGCAGCATAGAAGTCACGCTCAGTATATAAATGAGGGTTGGCCGGGGGACAGGAATCCTCAGTCACTGCTCAGGACGAGCCAGATAACCAATCACCGGTGGTGAGAGTGAGTTGTGTTACATTACTTTATTTTGTATATTCTGTTATTATTATTATTATAGTTATTTTCCTTTTCTGTTATTGTTCTATTAAACTGTCTTTATCTCAGTCCATGAGGTGGTTTGTTTTTTTTTTCCTTTCCCCTCCTTTTGTCCCTCTTCTCCCTACCCTTCTGGGAGGAGTGGGAGAAGTGAACGAGCGGCTCTGTGGTCCTAAGTGCTGGCTGGGATTAAACCACGACCACTGTCTAAGTCTAAATGAGCATTCAGCTAAATCCTGTTACAATACAGTCAACAGACTGACACATAAAGTGTCAATAAACCCTATGAAGTCCTGGAAAACTTAGAGCACTGTAAGAAATGAAAGGTTCAAATTTCATACTTGCCAGCAGAAGAACAAGGAGGAGGAGCCAGAAGAGCACTAGACTTTGAATTTCATAGTTAGCTGACATCCCTAAAATTGGAGTGTGTACATGTAAATGGTAATAATATTACTGCATGAAGAATTGTTTGTAGTCTACGTATTTACATAATAAGGACAGGACTAAATTAAATTCTACTCTGTATGTATGCCTTGCCTCAACTAGGAAGGTCTGACTCAACCTACATGAGCATTTCTAAGATTTAGAAAATGATTGATTAAAAGCAAAATATAAAGTGGTGGAATTAAATACCCAGTTACCTCCAATGTCCATTATATTGTAAGTGCAAATGAAGGATGGTGTTTACAGTGTCTTCTTTATGAGGCAATTTCTGTTCGTGTACAGGGTCCTCTTCAAATGGCTGTGGGACCAAATGAACTGCTTATACTCTATGTGGGGGATTCTGCTGTGTTAAAGAACCAATGTGATGATCATATATTTAGAAAACCCTCCTGTTGGATGCGGTCCCACGCTTCAAAATCTACAATAAAATTTTTTGTCTTCTAATCTGCAGTTTTATTTGCTGGTACCTCAGCAAAGATTTCAGGATCACATTTTCCCTCCCCTAGACACCCAGAGATGGTGGTAAAGTGGTCATAATACTTCCATCCTGCATTTCATGCTGATACACAGGAGTAATAACAGTTCAAAAGGAAATGTGGAGTAAAGCTAGAAGTTTTGTGTGAATGTTGTAGGGAAAAAGGTTGTGCCATAGCTGTGAGTGGGGAGGAAAGAAAAGAAACAATCTTCAGCTATCAGTGAAGGTAAAGGTATTAAAATAAGTAAATCTGCAGAATGGAAGATTTTTTTGAAAATTACAAAATGAAGAATGTTAGGGGAACAGCTTAGTGGTGTATGAGTTCGAAAATCCTGGGGCTTGCAAAGCTAAGTAAATGCTGAATTCAGAAAGGAGGTTTCAGTAGGATTTTTCTGAGCTTCAGTGTTTTGCTATTTTTGGAAGAAAATAGATAAAAGGTGGTTATGTTGGCATATGAAATGTTATTCCTTTGGGAATAAAGGACTTGAATTAATTGCTTATCCCTTCCCCTTTTCCCTTTTTATGTACAGTGGGATTGCAGAGAAAATTGATCCTAAAAGACCTGGGTAAAACATGAACAGATAGTGTTCCTGTGTAAGTACGTAGTTTAGTTTCTGTAGTTGGCTGTCATATAACTGCTTTAAGTTTTAAATGTGTCAAAATCTTAGCTTTTAGAAGAAGACCTGTGAAGATTATGGAAATTCTAATTCTCAAGAAATATTCTCAAAAAAAATTATCTCAAAGCAAACAAAACTTGAATTTTTTTAAATGGCAAAATGGAAAACTAAAAAATAATTCTATTAGAGTTGACTGAATGTTTCATGTTTATTTTGTTTTTATATGTTTTTCCATTTGCCACAGCTGGTAAGATCACCTTTTTTGTTGTTCTTTTTCTTGTTTCTCATCAATTAATTTTTTGCATCCTGTAGGAAGAAGCTTTTAAAGAGCACAAAGTGGATTCTGAGCAAACTTTACATTTTATCTTGATTACTCTACAAATTTAGTTAAAGGGTCAAGAGGAAATTGCCAGCTTTGCATAGCTGTCACCAGAATTTTTCATTTTTTGTGAACTGGCCTGAACTTTGGGGCCCAATGGAATGATTGGCTTTCTAAAGAGTTGTCTGTTAGTTTGAAGACATCACCAGAAAGAAACAATAGTTATCAAAGTAAATGTCAACTGGTGTCTTTCTCTTTAAAGATTTTAAACTCGAGTATGTTTCATGATTAATTTTTTTTCTGTAGTGCTAAACATGGAATCCTTCAACTTCAAAGTGAGGTTTTGATATTCCCTACCATACTGCCAGAGGTTGTTTTGCCCCTCTTTATTCTCAAAGGTTGCCTGGCAGAACTTCTGTGTGTTGCTGAGTGTACTGTGCACAATGTGGACCCAGCTGTTTGCTGCTTCTACAGTCCGCTGTAGACTAATCATCACTTTGAGAAGTGTTTGTTATCTTTGCTGTTTCCAGATATAAAATTGAGATGCCAGGAGTCCATAAAGTCATTTAACTTCAGAGTATTTCAAGCAACTGTGCCAATCCTGGCAGAAAAAGGAGATCTCATGTCCAGGAAATTAACATTACTAGTGGCAGGCTTCTGCAGTGAGTGTTAAACCAGTGCAGCAACAAGCTTCTAACAAAAAATGTGTACAGGTGTTTACAACGTTTGTATACAAGAAAGAAAGTAAATACTGATTACATAGCTTGAAAACTCCTCTTGTATTTGCAAATCATCGATCAATATCCTTGACAATCTTTGATCAATACACTTCCAAAAATTCTTGAACTGATTTGAGCAGTTATTCTGTCATGGTAACGTGCTATAGAGGTCCATCATGGACCATGGCCTCATGTTCACAAGCTCTGATCCTCATGGGGGACTTCAACCACCTCGATATCTGTTGCAGGGACAAAACAGCAAGGCATAGGCAATCCAGGAGGTTCCTGGAATGTATCGATAACTTCCTTCTCCAAATGATAGAGGAGCCAATGAGGAGATGAGCTATGCTGGACCTTGTTCTCACCAACAAGGAGGGGCTGGTGGACAATGTGAAGCTAAAGGGCAGCCTTGGCTGCAGTGATCATGAAATGGTGGACTTCCAGATTCTTAGAGCAGTGAGGATGGTACACAATAAGCTCGCTCCTGTGGACTTCAGGAGAGCAGACTGTGGCCTCTTCAGGCCAAACTGCTTAGCACAGTACCATGAGATAAAGCCCTGGAGGGAAGACAGCCCCATGAAAGCTGGCTAATATTCAGGCATCATCTCCGCCAACAAAGAGGAAGTCAAATGAAAACACCAGGAGACCTGCATGGATGAACAAGGAGCTCCTGGAGAAACTCAAACAGAAAAAGGAAGGCTGCAGAGGGTGGGAACAAGGACAAGTAGCCTGGGAGGAAGACAGAGAAATTGTTCGAGCAGCCAGGGATCAGGTTAGGAAAGCTAAAGCCTGAGTGGAGTTAAATCTGGCCAGGGACATCAAGGGCAACAAGAAAAGCTTCTACAGGTACATCAGTGATAAAAGGAAGACTAGGGAAAACGTGGGCCCTCTCTGGAAGGGAACAGAAGACCTGATTAGCTGGGATATGGCGAAGGCTGAGGTGTTCAATGACATTTTTGCCTCGGTCTCCACTGATAAGGGCTTTAGCCACACTGCCCAAGTTGCAGAAGGTAAAGGCAGGCCCTGGGAGAATGAAGAACCACCCACTGTAGGAGAAGATCAAGTTTGAGACCATCTAAGGAACCTGAAGGTGCACAAATCCTTAGACCTATTGAGATGTCTCCATGGGTCCTGAGGGAACTGGAGGAGGAAGCTGCTAAGCCATTATCTATCATATCTGAGAAGCTGTGGCAGTCTGTTGAAGTTCCCACTGCCTGGAAAAGGGGAAACATAATGCCCATTTTTTAAAAGGAAACAAAGGAAGACCCAGGGCACTACAGGCCACTCAGTCTCACCTCTGTGCCTGGCAAGATCACGGAACAGATCCTCCTGGAAACCATGCCAACGGACATAGCAAATAAGGAGGTGATCGGTGACAGCCAGCACGGCTTCACTAAAGGTAAATCAAGCCTGACAAACTTGGTGGCCCTCTACAACGGGGTTACAGTGTTGTTGGATAAGGGAAGAGGAACTGACATCATCTGCCTGCACTTGTGCAAAACATTTGACACTGTCCCACCCGTCATCCTTGTCTCTAAATGGGAGAGACATGCATTTGACAGCTGGGCCACTCGGTGGATAAGGAATTGGCTGGATGCCTGCACTCAGAGTTGCGCTTAACAGGTTGATGTCCAAGTGGTGACAAGTGGTGAGTTGAACTCCTCAGGGGTCGGTACTGGGACCAATGCTGTTTAACATCTTTATTGGCAACATGGACAGTGGGATTGAGTGCACCCTCAGCAAGTTTGCCGGCGACAACAAGCTGTGTGGTACGGTAGACATGCTGGAGGGAAGGGGTGACATCCAGAGGGACCTGGACAGGCTTGAGAGGTCAGCCAATGAGAACCTCATGAAGTTCAACAAGGCTGAGTGCAAATTGCTACACGTGCATCAGGACAATCCCAAGCACAAATACCAGCTGGGCGGAGAATGGATCGAGAGCAACCCTGAGGAGAGAGACTTGGGGTTGTTGGTCGATGGGAAGCTCAACATTAGTCGTCAATGTGTACTCACAGCTCAGAAAGTTTTAAACATCTGTTAAATTTGTGTTACTGCTTAACATATTTGAGTTCAAACTGTCTTCTCTAGGACCAGAAACATGAGAAAAATACTCTGACAGCTTTCCTAGCAGTCTCTAGTTTAGCAACTTAGGCAAGTTTCTGCACTAAAAGAGTTTTATTATTTCTAAACTAAAATACTACTGTTGAAAACTGCTGTACTATTCTGTGTGGAGATATTACTCCAACTGAGTCTAGGTTAGGTATATCTGCTCTGCACTGGATGCCACATCAAGATGATTTCTTAGTGACTTTGACAAAACTGAGTGGAAAGTAAGGTTTTAAGGAATTTTTATCCATATGGATCATAACTAGCTTATAATGATCAAAAACAGTAATTTTCAAAGCCTCCTAAGTGTTTCCAGCCACTGAAATGAGTCAATTTAAATTTGCACTTTAAGAATTTAAGCTATATGAACAAAAATCAGGTGTGCAGCAAATTCTGTAATGGAGAATTCTAGTATTTCTGAGATAATTTACATATTGAAGAACACGCATCAGTTGCATACAAATATAAATTCTGGTGTTGTAGATGTCAAAAATTAAGTGTTTAGTATTTTAACACCCGTAGTTGTCTTCTGTCATCTTACAAATACAAATTCCAAATTCTATCTGAAAGATATAGGTATATTTTATCAATTTTACCTCAAAACCTAAAACATCGGTTTAATACTTCTCTAACTGATACAGAGGTCATGGGAAAAATCTGTCAAAAGCATATTGATACCAAAATGGAATAAGCTCACACAGGCTTCAGATTCCAAACTGCCTTTTTGCAGTTCTTAAGGCAGCTCAGGAGTGTGATACACTTGCCTGACAACAGAATATTTTTCTGTAGGCTGTCAGTGGATATGAATTTGATATGGTACCTTTTGATCTTTTAATCACAATAGTTTATGAGGAAGAAAGTACACAGGCAAACTCACAGAGCTCTGTCATATACAATAGTGTTTTCTTCTTATGCTTCTTCTACTCTCTTTGGTCTGTATGACACCGCTTTCAGAGAGGATTGAACTGTATGAAACAAAATGAAGAATCACAAAGCACAGTCTTTACTCAGAGGGAAATACAAAATGTTTAGAAACAGCTGTAAATAAGAATCAGTTCAAAATTTTATTGGTCCCTCACTCTAAATGTAATTCTTCTTGCTATTTAAGAAAGACATTTACATATGCTGAGTATTAATTTTGAACAGTTAAAAGGCCTTATATCTGCAGTTCTGGAATGGTAGTCAGATAGCAGAGAGAACAGAAGTCTGCTAGTTTAATATTGCTAATGCTGTTCTCCCTACCCCTCACACTGCAAAGTAACAATCCTCTTAGTTATTCCTGCTATTTCAACAGATTACTTTGATCTTTCAAATTATTGTGCAGCATCTCAGAATCAAAAAGTTACCAGGACAGCAACAGACATATTTCTAAACTTTGTTATTACTGATATAAATATTTTCTGATACTAAAAAGGCTTACAGAACTGAATTCATGAAACTGGGATAGTTCTGTAGTGCAGAAGTCTTACCATAGAATCATTATAAAATTATTTTTTGCTAATGCTTGGATTTTGTTGCTACAGCTAATGCTTTTTCAGGTATTTAATAAACATAGAAACATCCTCAATAAATGAGAAACTTGATCATTAAAGGTAATGTTTGTTTCTGATTCTGCCATAAATCATAACTAATGTTATAGAAAGGCAATACATCCTTGGAAAGTATATACCTAAATAAGTGGATGAATACTGAGACCGAGAAGTCAGGTATTCAAAGCTTAGGATACACTTATGCTTGCCCGAGGAAACTTAATTCAGTTTCTACTGCTTCTACATATTATACAACAATCTGTATTTGAAGCATCACACAGTAACTTTTGCCACAGGCAAATTTTCTTGGCACTTTTGAATTCCTGATATGGCAATTTTAATACTTTTTTTTTAATACAGTTTTCTGTGGGTGGTATTACTGTACTTTACTTTAAAGCATAAAAGAAGTCCTGAAGAGTATTTTTTATAAAAAAAATGCCTTTACTTTCTTTGCTAATTTACAGAAGGCAACACAGACATTTTGATGAAATATCTATTCTGAATGAATGATAATATTTTGTAAGGCGAATAACTGGTTTTCCCTTGAACTTTTTCTTTGTGCATCCAAAAAGGTGGAATTTTCAGTCCATTTGAATTCCATGCTCAAAGATACACCTTGTTAAATCTTGTCCCCATGCCTGTGGCATTTTTTAGACTTTGAAGCTGGTTTTTGAAGGACACTTTCTTCCAAATGAATAGAATATCAAACACAAAATGGACAGGTGTAGATCACTGCAGTAGAAAATGAAATGTAAATCTAGTACTAATATCGACCATAAAGTGAGAAGAAAATCTTGCAGCAGTTGAAGCTATTCATAAATACTATGGTTACCTTTAAATTTGCTAAGAAAACATACAAATCCATGAAATGTTACAACTGAAAGCTTGCATTCTAAAGTTTTGAAAATGAAATGAAGTAGTTTCAATTAAATCACTTGGAGTGGAATTCCCTTATTAAATATAACTGAGTAATCCCATATGACTAACATTTATGTATGAAAAGTAAAGTAGTGAAACACCACGGTAACATATATTGAAGAGTACTCTGGAAATATTTTTTTCCCCTCACATACTCTTTGTAGTTGCAAAAAGCCTCTGACCTGCTCAGTTCCCTTTTCAGCATGCACAGATTAAATCTCCAGTTTTGCATTCTCAAAATTTCTACTGATAGGAAAGCATAACTAATTCATCCATCTTCTTCTTATTGTAGAGAGACAGAGGAAACAGGTCTAGAGGAGAGATTTATCAGGGCTAGAGGAATGTCTGAAACTCAAGGAAACCTGTGGTCAATCCCTTTCTCTAGCACAAATTTAATGTGTAAATCTTGGCCAACTCAGTACGTTTATATGTCTTTTCTACCATGTTTCCTTCCTCAGGGTGGTAATGCAGGCAGAACATCAAGACGGCTTTCATTGTCACAGTAGTATGAGCTGTGTATTTACCTTAGAGAGATAATCAGATTTTACCTTCCTGCTGGACATGCAATACCATACTTCTAGCTTGTACGTGTACAGGCAGCTTATTCAAATACTTCCTTCTGTATGGCTTTGCATCAAGAAGAGAATGACTTACATTAAAAAAAAAACCAAACCCAAACAAAAAACCCACCACCACATCATGAAAACCAGCCCACAGGTTTCATAAATAAAGAACAAATCTGATGTCTTCTCTGGGATTATTTCTGCATGTTGCTTATGCCTTGATTGTTTCACAGAATCATAGAATGGCTTGGGTTGGAAGGGACGAGAAAGATCATCTGGTTCCAATCTCCCTTCCATGGCCAGGGACACCTCCCACTAGACCTGGTTGCTCAAAGCCCCATCCAACCTAACCTTGAACACTTCCAGGGATGGGGCCTCCATGACTTCCCTGGGCAACCTCTTCCAGTATCTCACCACCCTCACAGTAAGAATTTCTTCCTGAGATCTATTCTAAATCTAACCTCTTCCAGTTTGAAGCCATTACCCCTTGTCCCATCACTACGTGCCCTTGTAAGAAGTCCCTCTTCAGCTTTCTTGTAGGCCCCCTTTAGATACTGGAAGGGTCTCCCTGGAGCTTCTCCAGTTTGAGCAACCCCAACTCTCTCTTCATAGGAGAGGTGCTCCAGCCCTCTGATCATCTTCATGGCCCTCCTCTGGACTCACTCTAACAGGTCCATGTTCTTCTTGTGTTGGTGGCTCCAGAGCTGGACACAGCAGTCCAGGTGGGGGTCTCACAAGAGCAGAGCAGATGGGCAAAATCATCTCCTTTGACCTGCTGGCCATGCTTCTTTTGATGCAGCCCAGGATGTTGTTGGTTTTCTGGGCTGCAAGCACACATGGCCAGCTCATGTTGAGCTTCTCATCAACCAACACCTCCAAGTCCTTCTCCTCAGGGCTGCTCCCATCCTATTCACTGAGAACAGAGTTTATTGCACTTTGACAAAATTGTGTATTAAACTGACATAGAACATGTGGGATAATGGATTGCTTGGCATCTGCAATAAAGTATATGTGGAGGAAGCAAATTAGATCCATAGCTTCAATTAATTTTCATTTGTTCATTCAACGGAAGGAAGAGTTGATATAATCCTCTTGTCTCTCCAAAGTAAAAGTTGGGCTGAGTACAACTTGAAAGAGAGCAGAAGCTCCCGTTTCTTTCTTATGTGTCCTACAAAGTGAATGATATTATCTGTCTTAATGCCTATAAGTATTTTACATTATGACTGCTTATACTTTTTGTAATTATGACTAATGATTTTTTGTTTGCTGATAGGAGTATGGGAATTCTTTAAAATTTTGAGAGATAAGATGGTCTATCAGCCTCTTAAAGTTCTCTGACATTTGTCTTCATGAGTAGACCTTTTAATCTGGAGTTTAATAACAATTTAATTCCGTGGGTAACTTTATTCTAATAGGTTTATATGGTACAAAGATTAGGGAATATTCTGAGAATCCAGATTCTAAAAAATGAATAAATTTATTTAAAATATCTGCTTTTCTATCAGATTAAAAAAAAAAAAAAAGTGATCTGAGGAAAAAAGAATTGTGGTATTGTGATGTGTGTTCTGAAAAAGAAGCCAAGACAGATATATGTGAGTTCTTGGGCCTAGAAGACTTTCTTTGCATAAAGAACGTACTGCAAAAACAGCTGCATCTCCTAGCAGTTAGATTTGTTACATAAACAAGAATTTAGAAATAATATGGCAAGAGTGTGACTACTCACTCAACTCCTGCTCAGATTTTGGCTAACCCACAGCTCACGCTAAGGACTGATGTATGCTGGGAGCAGTGCCATTAGGTCAAAGCAAGAGCAATACGTAGGCAGAACATGGTGGCCGGAAAGGGCTAGATGTCATTATGCAGTCAATATCACCTGCAGCTTGCTGACTCCTGCAGCTATAATCCTTGCATATTGACTGTTTCGCAATTTCTTCAGAATTCGCTAACTCATGGAAACAGTATAGATCAAACTTCCAAGCTGGAAGGTGTAAATACATCAGCGTACCCAAAAAGTCTTTGAAGCAAATGCAATAGCAGCTGGAATGTCAAGGCTTTTGTGCTTGCCAGTGTGATACAGGGGACACCGGCAGCGTGATGGGGGAGGAAGGATGAGCACTCTCATCGTCAGCTAGGTAACTATTTTGCTCACAGGTGCATGAGTTGAAAATTGCAGGTTAGAGAACTTGGTTATTAGAAACCTCATGAATTAAGGAATTAATTAGTGAATTAACTTATTAGTCTACTCTGTACAAAGTAAATTGAGCCTTTGGATGTTGTGTTTGTTTTCTTTCTTAATGATCTCACAAAATAAAATTTAACTTACAGAGTACATTGTCCTATAAATTTGGGACATCCAAATGGACCGTGACACAGGACATTACCTATGATCAGCTACAACACGACTGGAGGTGATTCTCTCAAAAAACAATACAGTTACACTGAAAATGTAAAGAGTAAAACTTTGCTTGCAACATATTTTCAAGAGTGTTGCAGTTCAATTGGAAACCATCTTCCTCCAGTATTGCTTTTCTAAAAATTTAATGGAGAATTACTCTCAGATAGAAGACATCTACACCCAATGGATCAACAAAAGCTGTATAAAAAGGAATACAAAATTTCATTGAAAAAGAGCCTGTGAATCTGTTATTAAACAACGTGAAATGCAATACAGGAATAAGAAGTGACATACTGGGGAATAAGCTTCCTAATGTAATGGTTATGTTCTACACTGAGAGTATTTAACACACAAATACAACATTCTCAGTGTTTTAATTTTGTATAGCATGTAGAATTTGCTTATTGAGAATAAATATTAAAGTATTCTGAAATAAAACATAATGCTCTTAATAATGTACTCATTAAGTAGTTCAATTAAATAATCCCTTAACAGTAATATTTCTTCTTATTAAAACATCTCAAAAGATGCATTAATTTCATGTAAATCAAAACAACATATGCATGCCCTCTTTTATGTAATTAAATTAATATACTGATTAATTTGTTTTCCTTTATGATTATTAGTGAATGATCACTCATAGGAAGCAATGGATTATACAAAGGGCTATAAATTGAGTGTGATTTGAGATTTATCTCTTAGTCATTATTTTTAAATGTATTTGTCCAAAAGCATGCTGACTCCTCTTCCTTTCTGTAATGGGACAAACAATTCACCTGAAGTGTGCAAATTCAGTGAATTTCAGCATTATGAGTTTCCAGTATTCGTTTACTTAAGAAAAAGTAATTTAAATTGCCTTACTGACTTACTCTTACTGACTTCTTGTTAAACACTTCCCCATTAACTCTAGCATTTAGGTTTATAGGACAGTAATTACCAGGAGTGCACTTTTTCCCTTTGGCATAATATTGACCTAATATTGAATGTTAGCAAAGTATTCTATAAAACAAAAAAATATTATTTAGAGTAGTATGGCACAGTCTTAATCTCTCCACCTGCTCCACTAGATGAAGGGGGAATTTTTTTTTTTTTTAATATGAATCTGTTATTGCTTTCTAGTAGCTTTGGCTGGCCATACATCAGCCCACATTAACAGATGACATGCTCCTTCACCTCTAGCAGCCCACCTTATCCAATGCCCCTGACAACTGTCTGCATGATAATGTTTCTACATGCCCAGTGCATACATGCACCACGATGCCCTTTGGCTGTCACATGTCTCACCGCCATGGAACAAGGCTCCACCAGCCTCTGTACCCTGGCTCTTCCCACCCCCTCTTGTTGCTGCTGTGCATTAGAGGTACACAGCATCTCTATCATCTCTTGCTCTCCCAACTAAGTGTCTGACAAGAAAAAAATAGCACAGGGTGGTAAACTGAGCACAAAGGATAAGTGGACCAAAGCCGAGGGTCGGTAGAGTAACTAGAGGCTGGAAGTGTAAGGGCAGGAGGCAGGGAAATCCAGAGAGGACAAAAGAGAAACAAAGACAGAAATATGTTTTAATATGGAATGAAGAAGGAGGTGAACTTTTCCCCAGGCAGTTACTTCTCGACATCCACACAGAAACATGGGTAATGCATCTCCTTGTTTCTCCAGGTTTTTGGACTGATGCATAGATTGTCTTGATGCTAACTCTTGGATGCACAGTAGCTTCCTAGACCTATAAAGGAAAATTAGCCTAGAATAGACTTTGAAAGATGACTAGAAAACCATTTGACTCTCTTCAAAAAGCTCACTCCATTCATTGTGGAAATTGTTGACGCAAAGATATTACTTTTGTTTTTTTTTTCTCCAGTCA
Organism: Burhinus oedicnemus; assembly: GCA_008921705.1. Taxonomy (NCBI): domain Eukaryota; kingdom Metazoa; phylum Chordata; class Aves; order Charadriiformes; family Burhinidae; genus Burhinus; species Burhinus oedicnemus. The sequence goes on along the minus strand of VFFE01009068.1, from coordinate 2,214,135 downwards.
TATCGAAGAGCTTTACATAGTTCCTACTCCAGAGAGTACCAATTGGATTATTCAGAAGTATCAGTTCACTCATGATTAGACACTAATACATATTAGTGTATTTCTGGATGGGAAACTATTTTTAGTGAAGGATGGATATTATGGAAAGCAATTGCCTCAGGTACTGATGAATCAACATAGAAACCAGCTAAAGTTTTTTAGAACGTTTTACATTTCCAGAGCTATTCCTCAATGGGGAGGTTCTTAATCCTACAAGGGTGACATAAAAAATAGGATGAGAGCTGGTTCTCAAACCAGCTGAGTGTTATATTTTATTGTACTTGCACATATAAATAGCCTATACTCTTTTAGCCTGTTTGCAGGAGCTGTTTGAGTTGAGCTATTTCCCACAATGAAATACGATTGCTTCTATTATTAAGACTGATAGCCGGTTGGCCTCCTAGCATTGTATTACAGCTAAAGCTCCATCCTGGACACAGACTGGTAGTTAGCTTGGGCTGAAAAGTTGCGTAGGTGACACAGTTGATTTCTATAGTTTGAGCTAAACAAAGGGCTACCATATACAATTTATTTTACAGCTTTAGTTCATTTGATCTTGCAGCCAGTATGGTATACCAAGCACACAGATGGCCTCTGCAAAACACGTTCCCAGTACTGAGTTCTGTGTAATTTGCAGCAATTTAAAAAGTATATAGATAAAAGTCAGAAATAGGTGTGACTGCCTTAACTTCTACCACAGAAGCTGTTAGCTAAGAGTAGCTAAAGCAACGCAAGTACACTAATAAACCTTGGAAATAAATCTCTCGATAACCTCTGAGTTCGTCAGTTTCTCACAACTCAGAAAAAAACCCTAAACAAACCCATAAACCTCTCCACTGAATGTAACAGAAACTCAGAAATGGCAGAATTTAGTTGCAAACCATTTAATTGATCCAGCCATTGGATCTCAGCAGAGATCACTGATCACAGATGTCCTGTTGCTGGATGAGATACTTAATAGTTACATAATGTTTTGACTCTCAGATTGATCATTCAGTTCATACACATAGTAGTAGTATTACTGGAAAATTAACCACTCAGATTGAATAAAGGCTGAAAAGCATAAAGAGATGCTGCACTGGGACATATCATTTGAAGACAATTGGGACTATTCAGTGCTAATGATGCTCAGTTGAATTAATTATTTCTACAGTATGGTGAACATGAGTACTACCCTCTTAAATTTTCTCCCCACACTTATTATGAAGCATATGACAAATATAACCCCCAAGCAGACTTCTGTTTGAAAGGAATAAGCTTCAGTAACCGTGCATTTATCTGTTACTGAAATGCAGAAGTATACTGTGGACTCATGTTCAATTTTCCTCCCAAATGCAATTAATCCTGTCAACTATAACACAGGACAGTTTTATTTTATAGTTTGGAAGTATCTCTTGGATACTTTATCATTACAAGTTAAACTAACGTTAAAGAACAATAATAAAGAGCAGGAAAAGCAAGAATGGAAGGAAGGCAAAAGATATATTTTCAGATTAAATTCAATAATGATGTGAAATCACCGAGACTGTTGCATAAAGTTCGCTGTGCTGTCAAAGATTCATGTAACCTTTGCAATGAGTAATAATATAATTTTTAGTGCTTTAAAAATGCATGAGATCTGAGTCTTTGTTGCCTCTCCAACAGTTAGAATAACTGACGAATCTGAAGGACAGGCTTGAAGCATAGAAGGTACACACTTAACCCCTGTTAAAAAAAAAACCAAAAAGGATAAAAACCAGCTATACTGGGAATAGACAACTACTTCGTGTTTATTTATTATAACTAGACTATCTCTAGGGCTGTGAAGAGACACATCAACAGTTAATCACCTGTTAGGCACTTTATAAACACTATGGATTTTCTGCATAGCACCAAGGGTTTCAGTTACTAAACTTACTTTAATTTATTTTAGGAATTATATTCTGAGAACTTCCTAGAGGATTACATTAGTCAAGACCCTGTGTTTATACTATGAGTGAAATTGAATTTGCAGGAAAATGAACAGTAGTATTCTGGGCACAGGGGAGTCTAGAAATTATGAATTGAATGGATCACAGAAAAATGGATGCAGCAATAAAACAAGGCAAAAGGCTGGGTGAAGACTACAGCAGAGATGGAGAGGAGATGGTGGTGTACATGTGTTTGGCTGAGGGTTGACAGCAGCTTCTGCTTTGCCATTTTACACTAGGTATTCAGAAGCTGGAATAAGCTCTTTCCTATATGAAACACATATACGTCATGTTTCATACATGATATAAGTTGTTACATATATGTTACAAGGAAGGCTGACAGAGCATAAAGTATGAAAGAAGAGTTCGTTGTGTTCCACCTTCTGAAGAATCTGCCTTTTTGAAAAATTGGAAGTTCATACTTTTCGGAAGACCTTTATTCCTAAGAAGGAGGATTAGAAAAAAAAAGGTATGCACAGGAAATTCAACACCTTTCTGGTCCCACTCACCCTCACACCAAAAAAAAAATTTGAGGAGTTTTACTAACAGTTAAGGTGGATCACTTTTTTTCCCCAAAGTGGTTATGGTAGTTAAGATAAAGAAAGAACCTTCAACCAAAGCATAAACAACACATACTTTTTTCCTTAAAAGAAGATTAATTTAATCAAATGGACAATAGAGAGTGCCAAATGACAGTTTTGCCAGTTGAACTGTTTTTCTGTGGAATAGCAACAGGCATTAAAGCTTTTTCTAAGCTGTTTTGTTAGTGTACCACAATCCTTGAAATAACATAACTATGTCTAAGAGACAGGAAATTCAGCAAGCAGTGTGTTTAGTATCCAGGTTTTTTACTGAGGCACAGACTGCAGTGTCACATTCCCTACTGACAGCTTTGTGTAACTTGGCTTACTTGTTATTGAACTCTATATTCTTTAGACAGTATGGACAGAAGAATGGAATTTCTAAATCATCATAAAATAGTGGGTAGGCAGTGCAAGAAAAAAGGGAAATAATTGTCAGCATGAGTACAGACATGGTATAAAGCCAATAATTGGCTTATGCAATTCAATGTGGACAAATATAAAGGGATGCAATTTTTATCGGCACCAAGCTTGTCAGAGTTCAAGGAGCATCTGGATGACACTCTTAGTCATATGATTTAGTTTTAGGTAGTCCTGCAAGGATTAGGATCCTTATGGGTCTTTTCCAACTTGAGGTATTCTATGATTCTATGATTATCTAGACACAACAAAAAATAGAAAATTCCCTCAATAACCACTAGCAGACAAACAAACAGATTAATTAGTTCGACTATAGTAAGCAAAAATTTCAAAACATTCCACCTTAATTCACTAAAAATAGCTGGGACACAAAGTTGATGCTTTAAAATTGAGGGAAAGTATTAGCTGATAATTAAATCTTTTTAAATATGCAGGAATCAGTTCACTCATTTTATGGTAAAAAGCAACATTTCAGAAATATCAATCATAAAAGGGTAATATATAGCTACATTAATCATATCTTGGAGTACAGTTAGAAATGTTAGTTTTCAGCAGAGTATGAAGTTTTTTCTGTTTCACTCTTGTGTGTTGTTATACAGTTGTGGACTTTCCCTACCACTCAATCACATACTAAGCAGATGGAAAGAGTGCAAACTGAGTTTTATCTCATGCTTTTAAGATGATAAAAGACAAATATTCATCTGATCTCCCACACAAGAGAGTTCCAAAGTCAAACATCCCTTCACCAAAATGTCCTACCTTCCTCCATAGTCATCTTGTCTCCTCAAACAGAAAATATCTGCTGGAAGTCTCTTGGCCAAACATTGAACGCAGTTGAGGAAGTGAATCATGGGGAATTTGGGAGGAAAACCTTCTGGGAATTTAAAATTCAGCTTTTATTTCTGAAACAGGTTTCTAGCAAGTCTCAGAAAAAAGGTGTTTGTTCAACTGCTTCTAATTTTTTTTACAGAATTTGCAAACGTGCCAGAAAGCCTGTAGCAAACTTTTTCCACACTTTTACAATCTTTTTTAAAAAATGAAACGTTAGTTTCTTCCAGCAGAAACAAACAAAACAATCCAACACAGTACTAAGAAATATTCTAGATAATCCTTTGCTCTCCACCAGGTATAGTACTGTGGAATCGACTGCTAATTTTTCTTCCAGGTATCTGACCCATTCTGCAACTTTCTGTACTTTCAGTCAACAAATATTTACACCCCATCATTTCATTTTTCTTTCTGGACTGAACAAGGCAAGTGCCTCCAGTTTTGTCTTATTAAATAAACACTGTGACGTGCGGATCAGACTCTACAACTCTGATAGAGTTATAAAGCAGGTATGTTTATTCAGTGCTGGGTGCGTGGGGGATCGCTCCTCCAAAGTACACGCACACCAACAGCACATTTTACTAGAAATTCATACAATAAAGATATACATATTCATAAGTTTTAAACACACATATGCATTAGCATATCTGGGAACAAACAGTTCCGGCGTGGGCGTGACTATTATAATTCTTTCCGGCTACTCATTATCATAATTCTCCTTCTCTTGCCGCATGCGCACTTCCATCCGGTGGTCATGGGCCGGGGTCTTTTGGAGGAAGGCTCGTAGTCTTCTTCACCGTATACTTTTCACCTTTGGCCTAGAAAGCTGAGTTGACTGGGCTCCAAACCGCAAGATCGGTTTTAACCAGATGGTCGCTTCTTGTGTACAATAATGTTACTGCTAGCAGCTCCTATTATCTATGCGATTTACTTGCAGCAAGGTCAGGTTGTTCACTCCCTTTGTCTGACATACCAGTCCTTGACAAATGCCAGTCCTTGACAGATACCAGTCTTTGGTAAGTGAGTTCCAAAAGAATGTTTAAAACAAACAGGATTGTTAAGCCATTTAGAAATATAAAGCGGATAGTTAGTTCCCTATATCAACTGCATTTCTCTGCTCACCCTAATAACTCTTTGTGCTCAATTACAGTTTAATTTTTTTTTCTTGAATGTGATTAAACAGATTTACAAGGGACACTTCATTATTATCTTTGTTTTAAAGGAAGACCTGTGATAATCTTTCATAAAGCTAATACATATTCATAGGCATTACATACAGAATCATGGAATTTTCAGAGTGGGAAGGGACCTCTAGAGATCATCTAGTCCAACTCCCCTGCTGACGCAGGAATGCCTACAGCACATTACTCACAACTGCATCCAGGTGGGTCTTGAAAATCTCCAGAGAAGGCGACTCCACAACCTCCCTGGGCAGCCTGTTCCAGTGCTCTGTCACTCTCACCATAAAGCAGTTTTTTCTTAGGTTTGAATGGAACTTCCTGTGTTCCAACTTGTGCCCGTTGCCCCTCGTCCTGTCACTGGGAACCACTGGAAAGAGTTTGGCTCCATCCTCCTTCAACCCACCCTTTCGATACTTAGAAGCAAGAATAAGGTCTCCCCTCAGCCTTCTCTTCTCCAGGCTAAAGAGTCCCAGCTCTCTCAGCCTTTCCTCATAAGGGAGGTGCTCCAGTCCCCCAGTCATCTTTGTTGCCCTACGCTGGACTCTCTCCAGTAGTTCCCTGTCCTGCTTGAGCTGGGGAGCCCAGAACTGGACACAGTATTCCAGCTGTGGCCTCACCAGTGCCGAGTAGAGGGGGAGAATGACCTCCCTCGACCTACTGGCCACACTCTTCCCTATGCAGCCCAGGATTCCATTGGCCTTCCTGGCGACAAGGGCACATTGCTGGCTCATGGATAATTTCCTATCTCCCAGGACCCCCAGATCCTTCTCCTCAGAACTGCAGCTGTCTAGCTGCACTACATTCTATATAGCTACTACATTCTAGCCACTAAAACCACAGACTCTTAACCCATTTGTTAACACTTCATAGCTTTATATAAAAGGTATTAGTTTTTTTGCAACCTGTCATTCAGTCAGATCAGCAATGAAAGTGAGCCACAATGAAATAATTAATGTTGACTTTTACCAGTATTATTTTTGGTCTTTAAATTCTCTTGCTAGTTTCACAAAGAAAGAGGAGGAATACGTCTCTGAACAACCTGATGCACCTATCCACAAACTCAAACAGGCATTGCTTCAGAATTCAGAGGAAAACATAGAGGCAGAGTAACACAAGCCAACTTTGTTGTTCAAAGAAGGGTGCAGGAGCACGTAAACACTCAGATCTCCAAGGTTCTTCTGTAAAAAACAGCTTTTAACCTATTTCTGAAGATAGTATTCAAGATAACGTGTGCACAAGACTTTTTCAGAGGCAACATGTTAACGCTTCTTGCTTGTTTGCACTGCAGACATCCTCCCAAAGTGTGTGATAAGGCAAGATCCTTGTATTAACAAAGGTGATGGTAACTATCAAGAATTACACAGGGAAAGCAAAGGTTAGTATCACTTCCTACCAAGTATTTCAGCGCTTGATAAAGACTAAATGTTTACAAAAATGGAGTAGTAGTTATACTTAACAAAACCATTAAGTTTTTAAATGGAAAATTCTACAGTTTATGCATTTCAGTCTGCATTGTGAGGCCTCAATCGAAAGTTTAAAAATCAGGTATTACCTGTGCATTGTAAGCACTCTTAGAAATTACATACATACCTAAGCTTGCACTGTTTGTATGATGACCAAAATGGCAACTTAAAAAGCAGTTTTTTGCTTATTATACCTTAGCAATCATGAAAAGAAACATTTAACTAAGAAATCCTATCTGATTTGACTCAGGACATTCTGGAAAGATGGTGAACAATAGTCTGAAGTGAAAACTGGGACTGGACCTGTACAGGGGTGACAAAACTATTCTTCCCGGCCATCTATTTTAATAAAAGCATTGGAACACATTTGATTTTAGTCCCATTATGGAATAAATCCACAATTTTGAAACCTCAAAGCACCGTGAAATGAATCTGTCACATTCTCAAGGCCTCTCTAGTATATAGCACTTTTGAAAATCTGGTCCTTAAGTCTTGTCTTAAAGAGACAGCTCATTAAAACAGAAAGCTGTGACACATGATAAGCAATAACACTCCAGAGAGACTTTTGCATGCATTTGCATAGCTTTGCGCCCTTTAAAGGCAATAATGCAAATACAAACCAGACCTCTTGTTATTTACATAGTTTAAAACAATCAGTATACGTTCATTTTTAACTTTTGCTCAATTAGCCTCATCTCCCAAAAAACCTTTTGTAATAATCAGTATTTACTGTCATGACACATATGGGCATGAGTGGAACTAATCATCTGCAGGCTGTCCCTGCTGCTGAGCTGAACAAACAAGCTGTTCAAGACTTCTTCCTGCAAACGTTCCTGCTTTGTAAGTCAATAAGAACCTAAAGGAACATTTTCCCTTCTCTTTTATAGAAAGACAACTGAGATCCACCAACTCATTTCTGGATGTCATAAAAAAAAAAGAAAAACAAGAAACAAAAAAAAGGGAGCAAAAAAAGCTGGCTCAACTGGTTATAGTTCATTCAGAGACATAGGCACAAGCAGACAGTAATAAACCAGCACACCAGTCCCACTGAAGTTTTAATCTATAAAATTAATAATATGCGTTCTGGTTCCTGCACCTGTGACAGATGGTCAACAGAGAAGAAAGCTATCCCTATCAGCACTACTGAGTTTTGAAATCCCAATGCACAAACCACAGATGGCATTGGCAGAACTGTTCAAAGAATTAGACATCCACAAATAGGCTTTTCCTTTTCTCCATTGCCCTCCTAAAATATGTTTGCACTATTTGAAAGTTACCTAAAAGCAAACACATCCTTAGGTTAAAACAACTTGTCAATTTTCATTAATATGAATATTGGATGGTAGGTCAGGGTCATGCTAATCCAATAGATTGATCAATTTTTTTATTTTTTTTTTTTTTTTTTACATTTCAGTGCTCAGAATTTCCATTGACCATGGGGAATGATTGCAGCTCACAGATCCTCAACATTTTTGTGTGGCTCACAGATAATCAAGGTACTGCTTTCAACTCCAGGCAAATGATCAGGCTTGGAAATACATGTTACTGGAAAATGTCACCATATATGAGTTGATGCAGGTTCCCTGACCAAATTCTGAAGCTATGAATGCTACAGAAATGTTTGGAGAGCTTCAAATGGTTTTTCTTTTTCATCTGAGTCGAGCCTCTAGATCCCTATGCAGACCTGCCAAATCAAGCCCAGGATCTACATTTGTACATGTAGTAAGTAAAACAAGACACAGGCCTGTTCTTGGACCCCAGAGACAAGCAGCAGGCAAGCCTATGTGAACATGATTAAACTCTCCCCTCTTCAAAGCAGTCTTGTTCATACTGCTTCCTTAGAACAATCCTAGGCTAATGTTATCCACAAAATCGTGCTCTGACGTTGTTTGCAAGAACACTAGTTGGACCAAAATCATGCCCATTAACATGCTACAGATTAAGCAATGTGGGTAATTACATGTCAGTGCTTAAACCTTAATTATAACCATAGATGTGAAACACAGATGTAGAAGTCAGTTACTGTGACCACAAAGCAACGTTAACGTCCTTGCAAGTACATTTCACTCTTTCTGCTAGGTGGAGTACCAGCCCCAACAAACACAGCTTTTTCCTTGGGAGCTTGGAGAAAAAAGAAAGGAAATCAAGCCCTGCTTCCAGACTGCAAATCCAGAATTTCAGAGCCATCCCCTCTGTCTTTCACTAAAGGATGCATCTGTGAAGCCCTGCTTTTCCCTTGGCCACAGGCCCAGGCTGGATGAACACTTACATGACCTCTTATAACACATCATTGTCTGCAAGGTCCGTCTCCTCTGACACTAAACAAATAACCAGGCACCCAAGTGACTGCAAACTGTATTACCCTTTGATAGCACCACAGAGGCTGCTGATGTCCTTCAGAAGTCAATAGGCTGTAAGGTACATTATGCATCACCTGGGCCCAGCTTGACTCCCATTTCACCCAAGTCTTCACCTGGACGCACTGATTAGCTAGTTGAACACCAGATGGAAGCAATCAGACGCTGCCATCACAACACACCTCTTTACAAAGACAGATGAGAAACATTACACTGGCAACAGCTCTTCTTATTCAACCACCCTTAGACCAGGCTGGTGGTAACAGTTTACAATTAGTAATTTTAGCACTTGTAAGTCTGTTGTGTCCCATTTCCATTGATTTAAAATAAGTAAGGAATAAATGTTATTGCTATCCCTATCACTTTTGCTTGCTGTTTTTTTCAGAAAAAAAAAGCCAAGAGATAAGAGTACAGAAAAAGTGAAATACATTCTAGTGATGATTATTCAAACATAAGGCTACTATCACTGGCAACATAACTAGCACAGAGTCGTTATGCTCAGTCCAATATTTAGCTGCTAGGTTTCCCGTCATAGAGAGCATAAACAACTGCAGTACCAAATTTGGGACCTCTATTATTTTTACAGTTGTTGGAATAATGTGCTTATTATTATAATATCTGTTAGTAAATGCCTCAGAGAAGTTATATCAAAAAACATGCACAGGGAGAAGAGCTTCTGTGGGGTTTTCTTTTTACTATTCCGCATTTGTTGGACTTGAAGATCATGTCAGAGAAACCTAAGCAGGTGTACAGCTCTATTGCTGTCACTACAGTTTCTTTTTATGGGGCTTTGGGTGAACTTGCACAGGGGTAAAACCTTCCCATAATTTCAATCCCAGTCCATATCTCAAATTATACTTCTTAACATGGGAGAAAGGGAATCACGGGGTAATCCTGGAGTTGTTTTTAGAACTGAGGGGATGTTCAGGACAAGAAAATACCTGTGGATCTAAGCCTAATGGTTTTCTTCAGCTGTAGGTGCGTGAACAACTGATGGTAGTGCTGACTGGGTCTGGAAGGCCAGCTCATTCCCCCTCACAATCAATGTAAGAATTGTCTCAAATCTTCTAAGACATGTTTTGTATGGTTTATCTTTTAAGTCCCAGCTCCTGAGTCATAATGTTAGGGTGAAAAAGCTAGTTCAATCAAAACTAAGTATAAAGAATTTAAATCCCATGGGACAAATTAAAAAACTCAGTATTTACTAATGTTTAAAAAAAAATACCATGCCTTTTAAATCAACCATATATTTGACTGAGTCCTCCCTCATGAGCCACAAATTTATGATATTGGTAATTTTTTATTTTTCATTCTCATCTGGACAAGCCAGCCAGTTAAATGAAATATTTCCTCTGTAGGTTTATATTTGCAAGGGCTTTGTCAATGGTTGGACTAGATGATCTTAAAGGTCTTTTCCAACCTAAATGATTCTATGAGTCTATGATTCCAATACATTTGTAGTATCTAATTAGAAAATTATTACTTTAAAACAACCAACACGTTCCCAGCTCCATATATAAGGTGCGTTCCCTTTGACCCACGACAAGAGTTTGAGTGTAAGAAGAGAAATTATTGCAAACACAGATCTAAATAAAAGACGCTGCTGGCAGGAGTACCCCATTGAAAGTGCTGAAGTTAGAAGATCAAACACAGCCAAGTTCCTATGAGTTTCAGGAAACCAGCCAGAGATGTAAGCCTGTGTCAGTAGGGAGATGGGTACTTAGCGGTGGCTTCACTGTAGAAACAGCATTTTATCCAAGTGATTAAAAATAGGTTTAACAAGTGTTTTTTGATTCCTTCAAACATGAAAGAAAGAAGATGGGGAGAAACTGTATGCAGGTATAGAAAAGACTGATTTAAAAAAAAAAAAAAAGCAACAAATTAGTTTAGTTTTTAGGCCCTAAGTGGATTGATCTAAACCTATTGCCTCCTTGAGATCAGCTTTTGCTCCTCTACAGAGAGCAAAGACAAGAGAGAGGGAGGGAAAAGGTCTCCCTAGGCTCAAGGAGGCTCTGCAGCCATCTGAACAGTCAGTGAGTGGCTGTAAATGCAGCTTGGAGCAGGAAAACTAATTTAGGTTCTTCCCTGGGAGTGAGAGAAGGAATAGGGATGGAGAGAGGGAGCCCATGGGTTCGGGAGTGTTCAGGTGTGTGTGCCTGTGTCTCTTTCCTCCATCAGTCGAAGGAAGCCTCCAGAGAAAGATGAGGTCAGTTGCTGCTAATACTTTTTCCTACCCTCACAATTCCAATCTTCATTCAGCTCATACAAATTAATTTTTCTGTACCTCCAAGTCTTCCACTGTGGACAGCAGTTTACTGTCCGTGTGACACAAAATCAATATGGAAAGGCAAGGTCACTGAGAGAAATAAGTTATTGGGGAAAGCAAGGGCCAATTACTTGTGATGCTTTGAACAACAGAAAAAATGATATTAGACAAAATAGCATGTGATTGTGATGGATTATGAAGGAAAGAGTAACACAGAAAAGGTCAACCCCAAAATTCTAATTTTAAATCCATTTATGCACATATAAAGAAATAAAACACCTATTTTATTTTGTGAACTAATAGATAATATTTCCTTTAAGAGAAGAACAAAGCTGCAGAATGTTATTACCTACCTGTATGGTCTCCATCGCATATAAATAAGAAGATAAAATGCACTCTATTAAATCTCAGCCTGTGACTGTAACCAACAAATGCTTGATCATCAAAACATTAAAAAGCCATCAGCTACTAAGGACAATCTCAGCTGAAATGGACGCCACTGAAATTACAACGCTGCTCACAAAACAAATCAATGCGCTTGAAGCTTTGCAGCTGGGCTAATGCAACTAGAAAAGAGGCTAGATTAAAAAAAAAAAAAGTCATTAACTACTGTTTTATTTCACAAAGCCTAGATATGCACTCTCCCACAGGATGCTAAGAAACATGCACAGCATCATCTTGACAAACAATCATACCCGTATTAGGTGGCAGGCTTACTGTAGACAGTGACAGCAAATCATTTACCTATTCTGGGTCATCTAATGAATGAGAGGAGAGGGCAGAAAAGGAAGGGGAACTTTCATAGACCTAACATCACAAATAAGCACCAAACAAAAATTCTGAAAACAGAAATAATAGAAGATATCTGAACACCCACACACTTCAAAAATCCAGATTAAAACCAGTAAGAAACAGCCGCTTAAGAGACTAGGGGTTTGTTTTCTGGATGACGATTAATTTATAGTGCTTCTGCCTACCTAAGGGTTGGGCTTCCATACTGAATTTCACCCCAGCCCCCTTAGTATAACCTAAATGATACAGAATCATGACTTGACAATAAATCTCCCTTAAACTTTATCTTCATCATTATGATAAAGAAAGTATTTTTCATCTTTAGTTCATGTTGTTTAGTTATGCTTGCAAATTAACCTGTGTCATTTGTTGATTCACAGAGCAAATGGAAACTTTTCACAGAGGTAAGCAGTGGACTTGAAAAAGTTTGTTTTTGTTATAATTATATTATGTTATGGAAACATTTAATGAAAAATCTTACTTTTTAATCAGCTTTTTAAAAACAGTAATTCTAGGATGGTTTTGTAAGGTTTTCTCTGCCAGCTAATTTGTTTATTTTGTTTCTGTTTTTTGTTAAAAACTTGTTTGACATCTTGAAATCACGACTGACAATGAAATTTTGTTTTAATCTGCTCATTGATTCAAAACACATCAACCATCAGAAAATGATAGTTTTGTTCAAAAAAATACCAAAAATTAAACTGTGAAATAAATATTCATCCTCACATAAAACTTTACAATAAAATACACATAACTAAGATGTAAAAAAAAGAGATTTCAAAGTAACTTTCAGGCAATGAAGGCAACCTTTCTATATCAGAAAAAACCTCAACATTTGACCACAAAGTATTTTTTACAGGTGCGACAACATTTGAAGGGTGTTTTTGAAAGAATTTCTGTAATTCCTTCAATTTAAATATTTCATTAAGTAGTGTTGTAGTCATACACAAATATAGTTATTTCCTGCTGCTTTTATATACTATTATTTTTACCTGTAATAACAAAAGCAATCCTCTGCAAAGACTATAAATTATGTCACCTATGTCATTTTTTCATTAATCCTGACTGAACAACTGCTTACCCTTCCCAGCAGATTAAAAAAACTAGTATAAAAGTTATGGGAGAAAAATACTAAGGCTTTAACCATTGCATGTATTCTTAAAACAGTTTATCCCAGATTCATAAGAAATATTATTGGATATTATCAATATTACCTCCAATCATCAAGCAACCCTTTGAACTGATATTACCACCCTTGAGGTAGGAATATCTGAATTGATTGTTAATTGGTCCCTGAACCCCCAATTTTCAGCTAAATTAACACAGCTGAAATTATATATTGATGTAAGCCAAAGCTGGTTTGTCTTAATACTTGGGCACGGTATTTGCAGTAGCTCAAGGGCTGATTCCCAAGGCTCAGGCCAAGTCACCTGTTCAGAGGGATGAGTTGTCCAATGGAGGTGATAATGCCTGATGCAGGCACTGGGAAGTATGAGGCCACCAGCAACGGTCAGTGGCCAGGCTCATGAAGTTTACTGAGACAGTATTTCCCACTATTGCTGCTGGAGACCAAGCACTGTGGTAGGCACCACTGCTCTGACTCAGCTGGCATTCCTAGCATTTTCATAATGATCATTTGTTGCCCCTTCTGTTACAGCCCAGTTCCCATGCCACCATACTCCTGCAATGATCTAAGCATTCATTTATGAACTTAATTGTTAAATGGATTGAATGGTTTGATTTAAACTGGCGTTCTCTTAAAATTAAAAATTCCCCAGTGCGTCATTTTTATGTCCAAATAAACATATATATTTACAGCATAGTTTGTGTTTTCCTGAAAATACAGAGGATTAATAAGTAACATAAATGTAATTTTAAATGACAGATCTTTATCAGTGGTTCACAGATAGTGTATGTATTTCAAAAGAAAGTAAAGATGGAAAAAACTTTATGGTTCTCTAATAAAACAATACATTTCACAGCTGGTAAAATTAATTCCATTTGCTGGAAAAGCTTCAAAAAAAAAAGCCTGCAAAATGTGGTCAGATAATTACTATAATCCTGTGGTGCTCAGATTATTCAAATTAATCTCTCTTTTCTCCTCCCAAGAGACCAAACTAAACAAAAATACAGTCATATAGAGAGTATTATAGCATTTTTTGAAAGATCATGACACTTTAGTTGCTCAAACTAGTCTGTCAGAAAAGCAGAAATAATGTTGTAGTGGGAGGGATATGGATGAGATAAGCACTTGCGTTGTTAGAAGAACACAGCCTTCCAAAAAGCTGCAACGTATTTCTAACAGACAGATGCTTAACCTAATCTAGTAATTTATATGAAACCCTCAAGATATTATTTCATTCTAGAATTGTTTTCTTTCACTTTTCAAGGTGTATATATACCTGCAATATCTACCTCTCCTACTAGCCTTTCAGAGCAGGAATAGAATTTGTGGTTTGATTTTTTCAATGCTTAGGACAAGGAGGTCAAGCTGTGACAGGATTTCTAGCTAATACTAGCTAATCTTATCTAATTTGAAGTCCAACCACTTGCTGAGATCTCTAAATGTCAGTCGTCATTTAAGCAAAATCCCCTGTAACACAATGCTATAAATATTGCTTGCATTAGTAAAGCTGAAGGTCCTGCTTTATTTAATAAGGAAATGGAAAGTTCAGGGCTTAAGAAAGGTAGCCTTTTCTCATCCACAACGGTGGGATGTAAGACAAGAATAATGAGTGACTTAACTGGCCACTGTTTGTCTTGTACAAAAATTTGGCATGGGAAGTGAAATATACTTACAGCATGTTCATGTGCTTTAAATAAAGTAAAACTGGTTTATGATATTAATTCTCTTATCTCAATGTCCTGCTTCCAAGGAAAGCCAACATATTAATATGAATAAACAAGAATTCTATTAAAATTATTCCAAGCATTCTAACACACTTGGTTTTAGTAGTTTTGCTCTCTATCCTGTCTAAGGGCAGTAGATGAAGTATTGAACTCAGCCCCTTCACTTCCTATGCTGCTGCAGGCTGAGTTTGCCATAGATTTCATTGTGGAACAGATCAAAGGAAGGAACCAGAAGTTATAAGTTTGAATAACCAAAACAAAGAAATATAAAGCTTTTTAGGCACTCTATGATGCCTCTCATGGGGTCCCATGTGTGTAGATCAAGATTTCGCCAGAGTTCTCTGAATCAGAGAATTCCACTGCTGATAATGCTTTTCCCTGAGCCCTTAGAGAGGCCCTGGGAGGCCTTGTAGGTGGAGGCTGAGGCAAAGAAGGGACTGACTGCCTCAGCCTTATCGTCACCTGCTGTCACTAAATCACTCACAATGCTCAGTAGTAGGCCTACATTTTCCTTTTTTATTCCTTTACTGCTAATGTAGCAGTGCAAGCTCTTCATGTTAGAACCCTTGCAAGTATCATCTCTAGCTGAGCTTGGCTTTCCTGACACCATTCCTGTCCTCACTCCCACCTCCTGTGTACAGCCTTTTTGCTTTACAGCCAAGTCATGAGTTCCCTGCTTAGCCAAGTTTTGTAAGTCTACTCATTTTCCTCAGTATTGGGATGGACAATTATTGCGCTAGGATGATATTGTCCTTAAAGACCTGTCACCTGTCCTAAGCTCCTTTGCTCCCATCAGGTCCCACCTACTGGTTCCCTGAAAAGCTGAAATCTGCTCTCCAGAATCCTAGGGTCTGCACTGTGCTACTTGCTTGCCTCACTCCCCTTAGCATCTTGTACTTCTTTACTCCCTGGCTGCGGCAGCCATGGTTCTCCCTATTTATCTCATCTGTAATCAGTTCTTCCTTTTTTGTGAGTAGCAGGTACAGGAAAGCTCCACTCCTGGTTGGCCCATCTAGCATTTCTGTTAAGAAGTTGCCCCCAAAACCTTCCAGAAACCTTCCAGATAACAGGAGTCCAACTGTGTTGCCCTCTCAGGTTGCGTCAGGGATACTCCCATAAGAACAAGGGTCTGTGATCTGGAGACTTCTTCAAGCTGCTTAAAGATGACTTTGTTCACTTGTACACCTTGATCACCTTAGTCTGTAACAAATTCTCACTACAATGTTGTCCTTGTTGTTCTGTTCTCTAATCCTGACCCACAGACTCTCAACAAGTTTGTCACCTGTTGGTAGAGCTCCATGTATCTGAGCTGCTCCTTAGCGTACTGGCTAACCCATCTCCTTTTCCCTACTGACTGTCTTTCCTAAGGAGCCTGTATCCATCCATCAATCCACCACAGCAATGCAGACATACGAGCTGTCCCCATCTCAATTATTGCAATCATGTCTTAGTTCTGTATTCACACACACTGCAGTTATTCCTCCTGTTTGTTTCCCAGGCTGCATGCATTTGTGCACAGAACTTCACAGATGCCCTTTGCCACCTGCCTCATCCTTTCCAAAGGCTCTTTTACTCCCATGTACTTACCACCCTTGACCTCCATTTTTTCCCTTACCTGCAAACTGTCATAATCATTCTCTGTGTACCTGGTTTAACATCCTCCTCAACAAACAAGCAAGACTGCAGGCAAAGATGTTTTTACACCACCATTGTCAAATGGGTCCCATCTCTTGCTAGCAGGCCTCATTCCTCAGAGAGGGACTTATGATCACAAAAGCCAAGGCACTACCCATGACACCAGGCAGTTGCTAACTCACAGGGTGTATCCACTCCTACCTGAAACCTGTCCCTTCAGTTGTAGGATTGAAGGGAACGCCATTTGGCCTCCCATATCCTTCATCTTTATCTCCAGACCTCTGTAGTCCCTCCTGATTTGTTCCAGGTCTCCCTCAGCAGTGCTGCACATGGACAAAATGAAAGGGAGCCTGAGACTTGGAAAACCATTGGCAGTCTCTCTGGAACCATCCTCCCTGCTCCAGTCCAGGACCTCTGCAAACAGCAAAAGTCATGTCAAGCAAAGAGAGACTTAGCACATCTGGTCAGATGTGGGGTGCTTCCACACCTGCAAAAGGGCACCTCCAACCACCATCACCCATCACTTCCTCTTGGTGCTAGTGCTCTGTGCAGGCCCAGCTCACTCTGAGGCCTCCCTTGATGGAACTTGTTCCTTTACACAGGATATTACAATCAGTTCTGTGAATTCAGACCTGAGGCTAGATAAGGAGCCCTTCTTTTGCTGCCAGAGGTCACTCAGCAAGTTTGCCAATGACAACAAGCTGAGTGGTGTGGTTGACATGCTGAAAGGAAGGGGACCTTGACAGGCTTGAGAGGTCAGCCAATGCACACCTTGTTGAATCTGAAGTTCAATAAGGCCAAGTGCAAGATCCTGCACATGGGTTGGGGCAATCCCAACTGCAAATACAGTCTGGGCGGAGAATGGATTGAGAGCAGCCCTGAGGAGAGGGACTTGGGTGTGTTGGTGGATGAGAAGCTCAACATGAGCCAGCAATGTGTGCTTGTAGCCCAGAAGGCCAACCGTATCCTGGGGTGTATCAAAAGAAACGTCGCCAGCAGGTTGAGGGAGGTGATTCTGCCCCTCTACTCCACTCTTGTGAGACCCCACCTGGAGTACTGCATCCAGCTCTGGAGCCCCCAACACAAGAAGGACACGGACCTGTTAGAGAGAGTCCAGAGGAGGGCCATGAAGATGATCAGAGGGCTGGAGCACCTCTGCTATGAAGACAGGCTGATACAGCTGGGGTTGTTCAGCCTGGAGAACAGAAGGCTCTGGGGAGACCTTATAGAGGCCTTGCAGTACCCTTTAGGTACTGCATGGGCCTACAGGAAAGATGGGGAGAGACTCTTTATCAGGGATTGCGGTGATAGGATGAGGGGTAATTGTTTTAAACTGAAAGAGGGTAGATTTAGATATAGATATTAGAAAAACATTCTTTAATGTGAGGGTGGTGAGACACTGGAACTGGTTGCTTAGAGAAGTTGTGGATGCCCCATCCCTGGAGGTGTTCAAGGTCAGGTTGGATGGAGCTTCGAGCAACCTGATCTAGTGGGAGGTGTCCCTGCCCATGGCAGGGGGTTGGAACTAGATGATCTTTAAGCTCCCTTCCAACCCAAACCATTTTATGACTCTAACCTTCAAGCCTCTCCTATCTTGTGAGTCTCTACCCATCACTCATTCAAGTATGGCCTTTACCTGTCCCTCCTTCCTTGCGCCATAGGGCTTAAGTCTTCCCTCTGCAAGGTTTCTTGGGAAGCCCCTGTCAATTTCATATTCATCCTCCCTGATAGCACATAGCCTGCTCAACTCCTCCTGCAGCTCCTTACCCTGGTGACTCAGGTCCTTGACCAACGCATACTTCCTGCTGTTGATGGTGTTGCCCCCAGAGAGACCCATCACTCCCTGCTGCCCCAGGCCTGACTGGCTGCATCGTCCCGCAAGAGTTCTGTCTGGGTCAAGACATCCTACTTTTTAATCCATTTCTGTTGTTTGACAGTACAGAGGCTGTAAACCTTCTCTCGTACTTCTTTTGCTAAGTTAAAAAGATACAGTATTTCATATTTTCAGCACAAATTATATTTTTTCTTGTGTGTTTCATCTTGCACCTTAAGAAGCTTGACTTCTCTCATGGTAAGCCTCTGTCAGTGATATGCTTTTTCTCTGCAGGTATCTCATATGTAGAGGTCTGCTCTACCTGGCACATGCATATTCTTGATGCAGTGAAAGATGTGTAATGGTTTCCCAGACTTGAAAGGTCCCAGGATAGAGCCCAATAAGGTGTAATCTGTAGTTTATCAACGGTGGAGCAAGAAATTAGTATATTATTTTTCAGAACGCATATGGCAAGAAAGCAGGAAACAGTTGATAAAGGAAAACTGACATATAGTATTGCTAAAATATGTAGCAAAATGTCTCTCAAACTGTGGATACATACTCCTCATCCATGCAACTCCAAAAAAGCCAAGGTAAAGAAATACCAAAAAAAGCCATTCACAGCTTTCTGTTACTTTTGTTCACTCCATGAAGCACACAAACAAAATAGCATATAGCTACGTGCCACTTACTGTCATTTTGCCTGTCAGATATTTACTTGTAGACAGATACAGAGCACTGCTAAAAATAGCATGCATTTTGCAAGGAAGTAACACTTTAATCTGAAGGTTTAGTAATGCGAGCTCAATCTGCATGTATTATGTATGAATCTATTTTACCTTGCAAATAGTGGTATTACATCATCAAAAGATAAGATGGTATTTTCGTGTTTGACAAACCTCAGTTTCTTCACTGGATTTAGATCTATTCTTTCCAGGTAAGGCAATCCACTTGTTACTAGTTTTATTGAAATAAAAACACATTACTTCTAGAGTGCTAGAGACACTATTAATTTGTTTGTTATTGCTCCTTCTCAATTGTACAGGCCTTTCATATGTTCGTACACAGATACATATTATAATCTGCGATAACAAACTTGGAAGCATTGCCATCTTCAATTCAATTTCTTTTGCATTTTATAAAGTAGCTGTGCCCACTGGTCAAGTGAGTGGGAGTGTTCAAATACTTTGTTTGCTATAGCACGCACCGTTCTAGACCTGCTTGGGGTGACAGCCCCCACAATCAGCAGCTGTAGCACAGATCAGCCCCTCCTAAGGCTGTTTGCAAAAAGCTATGACAAATGATACCGAGAAAAATGCAAGCCAGTGAGTTGTCAGGGAGAAAGATGCATCTACATGCTCTATCCAGGTGCAAGAGTCAGTGATCCAGGGTACTGCTCCTAAAAGGAACAGCAATGTGTAACTTGAATTCCCTTTTCCATCTATTAATAACTCCTAGGAAACAGTGTGAATAAAAGAGGGTTTTATAGATTAACTAAATCAAATTGCAGTTAAAAGTCTGTCTTCTACTCAAATAATTTTTATAGTTGGGAAACCAATTAAAGACTCAGGTCTGAATTGTTTACAGTGATGATTGGAAGTAAGAGGCGATTTTTAAGTTTCACAAACTGGTTTGATAATAAATGGTCTAAACCCCATTTTTTAAAACAGATCATTTTGAAAACTGTGAAAGATGAGTCTCCACCTCTTATTTCTAACATTCTATTCTCCATTTTAGGGTAAAATAAATGTCCTGACCCCAATAGCTTGAAAGGACAAAACCTTTAAAACAGTCTAGGTCTTCATGGTAGTTTAAGGGCATACATTTGGACTCTCTTTCTCCTACACTTAACTTAAGGTTTTCCTTCCACTAGAAAGTTTTCTGACAAAAGCACTAATTACAGATTCTTTCTTGTTTACAAGTTTATTAATTCTGGGAAATCTTAAACCACTGGGGTATCATAGTCCCCCCCAAGCATAAATATGCCACAAACTGAGTAATGGCATGTCTATTATGATACAGACATCCACGTGCGTTTGAAAAGAGATTGTAAAATTTCAGATAAAATGAATCAGGTTTACCTTCCTGAGACAAAAAGGTATCAATCATCATTCACAAAACTTTAACAATAATTTTTAATGAAAACCATTAATCCAAGCACATAATTAGTTGACATGATGTATATGAAAAATGCTTAACAATATGAAGCATAAAGGTTGTTGTAACGGTGCAAAATTATACCCAGTTCTTTCATAATAAACTAGCTTCTTAACAAGTATTTGGGTTTTTTCCTTATTTTTAAAAAAAATTATTTTTAGAAGGGGGAGAGAGAGCAAGAATGATCTATAATAACAGTTTCTGGTTGCAAAAGTGTCCCAAGTAAAAAGAGCAACCACAACAGCAAATACTGGGAGAAAACAGGTTGGAGAAAAGTATTCTACCTCAGCGGACATTTGCATTACATCAGCTGCCTGTACTTCTGGGAGATTCTTGTGAAATCCCGTCCTGCACTAGTTACCTACATTAAAATCAGAGACTGTTGAGCAGTAAATAGGCAGCGTGATGTTCATCTCAGTCCTTGGCTCCCAGGCATCCTCAGTAGGAGATTGCCTGAAGCACATCACAACCGCCTGGATAACTTCGTTTCACTGGAAAAGAAAGATGATCATTTTGTCTAGTGGTGAACAGCCCAGATTCCTTCCCACATGGAATGACCTGGAATCAATCAGGGATTGGTATTTCTATCCCATCATGTAGCCTCATCCCAGGGCACTCCAGTTCTCAATATCTCTCTTAGCTTATCTGAATTAAAAAAAAAAGTAAATTCTTCTGGTTAGTTAGTAATTTCATTTGTTGGGTATTTACAGCGTGTAAAGCCTGGTGATGCTGAAGAACTTTTATTTGATAGAAATTTCCCATGGAATAGTTGTGTAAAAAAGTCGAGAGTAAAATAAGTACAATTTCTCTATCAAGCAAATAAGTGGTCAATCCTCCTAGCAGCTAGAGCTGGAAAAGTTTTGTTTATTTCCTTTTCTCCCAATAAGGAGAAAATGCAACACTGATCATGTACCTTCAGGCATTGTTTTGTCTCCTTGGGAATACTTTCTTGTGAAAGCTCTTGAATTTGATGTTGCATCCTGACGAAAGGATGTATAACTTCCAAGCTTTCATGGAATAGATTTCACTTGTAAAGAAATTTTAAGGGAAATAATAGTAATAATTCAAATTCTAACAAATTTAAATCTTTCCAAGACCTGAGTTTTATACACATCCCTATTACATCTATGTAACTCATTTGACTTCAGTAAAGCATGCAATTTCTGATCTAGACAGCTAAATGGGAAAAGAAATTGAGGCCTAAGCTCTCCCTCATTTTTTTTTTCTGATTTAGAGAGCTCTATACAGACTTCATTGGCTCTGAAAGTATTTAGTTCCTCATAAAAATGGGTTTTATGCACAAGCTTCCTTTGCTAACCATCTATCTTTAATGTCTTCCAGTTTTCAAAATCTGAAACAACATTATGCTGACCTAACCTGGGAACAAATGAACATTTCTTACTGGATTATATAAAACTTTCTATTGGTAAAGAGAATTGCAACTGGTAATGAAGTAAATTAAAGCTTAATTGATGCTTAATAATTTGCAGACATTTGTTCTAAATAATTATGTAAGGAAGAAAAATTTTGTTTTTTTATGCTAACATGCAATAATTGGAGAGGTTAATGGTATTAAGTATATTAAACAGACATTGAACCAGTTCTGAAAACACTTGTAGCGTGAAATACAACATAGCCTAAAGACGGAATTATGCTTCTAAGACAATTACTTTAGATTCTAAACAATCCAATATGATTTTGCTCAACCACTAATGTCTGAAAAGGCCCATATATTACATTTGGTTTTGTGCATTAAGCACAAGTGTTTCTGTCACTTTTATTTTATATCAGTAGGATAGATGCTAAGTTTGGCTAAAATATCTGCTCTTTTAGTGTAAATGATGGACATAATATGATTACTTCACTCAAAGCTTGAATCATGAAAGGACCTTTGTCTGATATAGCTTCACATAAGTGAGTCAAGGTGCATATTATATGCATGATCAAAAAGCAGCAAGTCTGACATTTGAAGGTCAGATCAGAGAGGGCAATAACAGAAAAGAAATTATTATGCATTATTTTACCACAGGAAAAAGAGAGTAATAAAGGTTATACAGGAACAAAACTTTTAACAAGATTCATGATAAACTGCTGTACTACTAAAAAAAAAAAAACACTAACATCCCAAGCTGATGCCATTCCTATATTGCCTTATATTTACAATGAATCTCATGCAATGTTCACAGAGGATGAGTATTATATATATTAATATATTGTAAACCATTGGGGAATGTGAAAATCTGCATGGGCCACGTTTCCGTGTTTAGATTTTACTTTGGGATGTTTTAATGCCTGAACACAATAGAGCATGTAAACTTTGCTGTTGTCTCTGACAAAAATAGCATAAGCAAGCAATCTGATAAAAGGAGTTTTTAAAGAAATCTCAGAAAGGGGACTCATAAAATATGTAGCTTTACCCTGGGAATACTCTGTGTGAATTACTTAACGGTGTAATGAACTGGATAAGCCATAAGTCAAGAGAGGGCACTGCAATTAATTTACTCTCTTTTCCTGAATTTGTGATGACAAATGGCAGACTGGAAAAGGACTGTATTGACGACCCAATTAGAGAACAGCTGCCGATGTGGAAACCATGGAAAAAAGGAGTCTGAACTTGTCCTTGGCAGAGGCATGGCTGTTGGAAAGAAAAGGTAAGCAGCTCTGTGACAGATTACCCTATAGTTGCCATACCGAAGTACATGAACCACCTTGCCCAGGTTTACATGCCTGCACTAGGCCATACTGATAGAGAGAGCTGTATCAGAAGCTACACAGGTGGAGAACAAACCAACAT
The DNA here is from genome assembly GCA_008921705.1 of Burhinus oedicnemus. Lineage (NCBI taxonomy): Eukaryota > Metazoa > Chordata > Aves > Charadriiformes > Burhinidae > Burhinus > Burhinus oedicnemus. Next base: position 2,191,010 of record VFFE01009068.1, on the reverse strand, counting down.
AGTTCCAATTCACAAAACCTGACAGGCAATTGTAAATGACGAGCTGCATCCTAAAATTTCAAGCAGGACAATATCAGGCAGAAAAAAGTTAAAGTTACATCAAGCCACAGAGGAGGTCAGTATGCTGCAAACAGGACTGATCAAAATTTTAATACTGAAATGTTGATAAAAACAGTTTTTAGAAATTGAATTTGGAGTTGATTAAAAAACAGAAACATTAGGGAGACATCCAAAATTTAATTCTGGGAGGAAGGGAGGTAGGGAGGGATTTGTCAGAACATTTAATATCCTTCCTCTCCCTCTTTATCTTGTCGTTGAGTTCTAATTTCAGTCCCTGTTGGGGTGGTCCTAACTATGCTATCATCAAAAGCCTTCTAAAGTCTGATCTCAACAACTTTGTGTCACAAGTCATCACGCATATAAAAAGTCTACATGGTCATATTAAACCAGATTAGGGTGCATGTGGGAGCAAAAGACATCACAGGGACTTCATCTTATCATCTTCTTCTGAATGCCACTTTATCAAAGCTCTGAATTGTGACATGCAAACTTTTTTTCTTAAAATCAAGGGTTTGAATCTCCGCTGACAATTTTTACTTCTCTGTTTTACTCCACACAGCAACATAGGACAAAAACAAGTTCATGCTTATATGTTAGGGAACCACAGAGACTTACCTAAACAAGTAATTGCTCATGAAGGCCAAACTATGAAGGGAGTTTCCTTCATCCTTGTCTATGTTTTTTATGGTCTGTGTTTGAGGATGTGTATAAGCTTTCTTAAGTGAGTAAACAAGACCTTGCTTTTCTTAAACACTCAACAAGCCTAATAATTTATGATTGAAATATATTCAGTAAGAACTTTCTTTTCTGATGAATGTGACAGTTAATGGAAGCAAGCTTTTAAAGACTTTCTTACACTGTGCTGTGTTTCTTAGTGAAAGTCAGCCAGGCTTTCAGAGGGTGAAGTAACATTTCTTTAAAAAATGAAATTTAAGATGAAGTTTTTTTGACTAGTGAGAATAAACTTTTTAAAATTATTTAACTGAAGCAAACTCCTTATGCATGCTTCTTGCATGATGTGTCAACACAATATTACTACCAGAAATAACAGAAAACACTGAAGACATTGGGTATGTTTGTTAGCTTTAAAATGCTTCTACTCAGATGTAATTTTTAAAAGAATGACTGTAACCTGCAAGTATGCTACTAAAACATATCTTTCAGTCATGAATTTTCCTATTAATAAGATGTTAAATCCAAAGGACAGTTATGAAAATGGATATGACATTATTTAAATCAACTAAGAGGAAACTACCGACTGGTGGACATACTAAGAAAAACAGAAAGTTCTTTTAACAAAACAAATCTGCAGATTTAAAGCAGAGATTGAAGCAGTGAAAATCTAGACACTAAAAAATATATTGTGAATGTTATTGCCAGAATAATTCAAGGAAATCTATGTTTTAGTTCAGCTGACACATCAGGCCCATAAATCATCATGCTGGCTTTTCTCTTACTACTTTATTCTCTCTTCCCCATTTCTAGCATCGCTCCTGCTCCTGCCACTGGGAGCTAAACACAAATTATATAATACAGGGCTTTGGATTTTTACTAGTTTCAGCAAGGTTTAGTATGCAATTCCCTTGAGCCTGTTAGTAGGCTTCTCTGACCATACGGTGGATTTGATTCTCCAGGTGGTGAAGTGACACTTGTGTGGCTTTTTGTTGGGTCTGTATTTGCAGAGAAGGTGATTCCAAAGTAGGCAGCCAGAAGAGAGAGACATCCTGATTCCCTTGTGGTTTCAAATTATACTATAAAACTGTAATTTCTGGTGAGGCAGGTTTTGTGCCTGTTCATGCAAAAGTGGATTATCGCCCACAAATACCACATTAGCATTTTAGCCTGAAGATGATGGGGAAGATTTTCATAAGGTATTACATCCTGATCATAATTAAGTTCAGCTTAAGTCCTTCTGTCCAGGACAGATCCACTCAGAACACAACTTTTGGATGAAGTTCTAAAAACCTATCTGCTCAATAACAATACTAAAAAATCTGAGTACAAACAAAGCTGTCACACAGCAACCTAAATGCAGGCATTGAGTGCTATAATTAACTTGCTGTGGGATGTGCACAGGTGAAAACGAAAAGTTACAGTGATTCACAGTGGTTACCCAAAACATAATATAAAACCTATAGTCATTTCTGTAGCATGGAATGTAATTTTTTTAACGTTCAACTCCCACTAATGTCCATATACAGCTGGAAACTTGACTTTCCTAGGGCTTTTGATAGACCTGACCATGCTTTCTTCAAATCAAGGCCCAAAGTTTGACTATATGTTTGGAAATAAAAGCTGTAAAAGTTTTCTTTCAGCATTCATCAAATACACCCAGAGCGGGCGTAGAGAGTTAATGAAGTTACTTCAGATGTCTATGTTCGTGAGAACAGATATTGCCACTCATACTTGGAAAACCATAAGTTTTTGTTCTAGGAAGTAGAATTTTCTTTTTTTTTTTTTTTTTTTTCTTGTAAAAGGCAGTCCCCTAAAACTGTAGTCCCTGAAAAATCCTGGCAAATAGTAATCTGAAAAGACTGGGCACTATATTGGTGCATTATGCACACCAACTGGTGGATTTGTTCAGCTATAAAGAACCTTTCAAGGAACAAACAGTAGGAGACACACCATCTTTATGTTCTTGAGCATTCCCAAAGACATTTTTAATCCAGTGAGAAGTAAACTCGATGATGATCCTTTGTCAGGTACTACGTAGTTTCTCTGAGGCAACCAAAGGCTGATAATATCCTAAGTTCAAGTCTACAGTTAGCTTTATGAATATACATAGAAAGCATCAGGCTAGATGTTAAACAGAGGCATCCATCACTGCTGACTTTCTGAAACAACAGTATTCTGAAACAGCTGTCAGAATAGAGAATGTTTCCGAGACTAACTCTAGCTTGTATTTCTGTATTATCTCACATTCACACCATTATTTTCCCCTAGGTGATATCTCACTTGGCAAACAGACCTTAGAGATAAGTAAAGGTGAAAGACTTCAACCCTTGGGAGATGGCACTAAAACATTTGCTTTCCTACCTATGAATCAGTATGAAATGTTGCATATCTCCCTTCCTTTTTGACACTATAAATCAAGTCAACAGAGAGAAAATGAACCAGACAGATAACTGCAAAGGGAAAAACTTAGGAAAGGAGAAGGTTACTTAGCAGCATTGCAGAAAGCTAGTTGTCTTCAACATAAGTGAGCTAAAATGGAAGGATTTAAATCTTGAAGTCATGCTTCAGACTAAATTCTTATTGGCTTGGGGATTTACCCTGAACAAGGAGTTCTGAATTTTGACCAAAATTATCTTAAGGAGGGTTAAAAGACCATCCTTGAAAGAACAGCAGAATGTGAAGTGAAATATATTCAGAAGTCCATGCAAATCAGATGGCATTTCAGGGCCAGGCATATGTCAAGGTGGTTTATAACCTTAGGATCTCATGAAAGTTGACTTTGTATTGAATATAGAAGTGGTTTTGCTGTTTTTTATTTGGTTTAGCAGCAATGCAAACACTTTAATATCACATGCTAACTCATGACATAAATCAACTTTCTGCACTGCATGTAATCAGTTTAAGAAGCTATATTTGAAACATCCTCAATAACTGTTTGCTTCAAGACAGCATGCTATAAAAAATCAGACATCTATTTTACCCACCTACTGCAGTGTTTGCCATCCTACCATATAGTCTTTTAGCTCTCATGATTGAATTACTCAGTTTTTAATGGCAATGGTTTGAAGAACAGCATTTTTAACACTTTGAAGGGAATCAGTTTTTCTTCATATATGTTGCTGAGTTTCAAGAGTAGCTGTGAAATACTCCACAAATTTTGTCTACTTCACACTGGACGTTATCTGTGAATGGCAACGTAATTAGCAAATACATGGGAATATTCCCAACTATTCCTGTCTCTGCTCTGACTTACATGACCTAATAAGTTAAATGATGTGTTGCCTCTCTACCTTGTTTTGCATTGTAACCACAGAACTCTTAATTTAAAGAGCTTTGGCTGGTACTAACAACATGCACTGAACAAAGCTGTGGCTTTATGCTTTATGCATGAAGAAAACAAATATACTTTTCCCTCCCTTGTAATTTCATTTTTCACTCTTACCAAAGATGTATGATAACAAATATGTAAACACATCTATATTTTCATTTCTTTGCAGTGAAAGTCTTCTTTGGTTACACCACAGTTAATTACACAGAACTCACTGATTAAAAGAAACCCTACTGTCTTATTTCTGTCACTTTGATATATTACTCCAATTTCACCAGAAGATTTCTCCTGGCTTACACTTTTGGTTACTGTTTTCATAAATACCTTCCTTAGGCAATTCATTCTGTAAGGAACGTGTATGACATTGGAAAATCTTTTTCCTTTCACACCAGAGTTGCTATGATTTATGGACCTGATCCTGCCCTGTAAAGTAGATAAAAAAGTCCTCTTTGAACTAGATTCACGGTAATGTTACTCCAATTTTCTGCAGAAGTAACTCCATTACATGGAAACTCCTATGAAAAACCTCCTATAGTGAAGTAGGTGGAGTAAACAAAGGTCAAACCTTTTCACAGAATTATTACCACTTTCTATGGCCCTTTCCTTTCCTTTTTGATGGATGTTCTTAATTTTTATTTTTCATCTTGAGCAAATGACATTGTGTACAGCGTGGCCATGTACTTTAAAAAGACTAAACCAATTCTTCCACTCTGGTGATTTAAAAGAAGTCTTGCATACAATATTCTAGTTAATAGTCAATTTTGGCTACAATAGAGAATCCACAGAGACGTTTGCTCCCATTTTAATATAAAAAAGAAGGAAAAAAAAAGAAATTAGATTTAACCTATTAAAAAACCTGTTTTTTTTCTGTATCTTTGGATGGCTATGTCCTTGCTTCAGTTGCTTCTTTTCTCCAGTTCTCATAGAATCACAAAATCATATAATAAATCAGGTTTGAAGGGACTTCAAGAGATCATTTACCTGGAGTAGAGTCAACACTGAATTAGACCAGGTTGCCCAGGACTTTGTCTAGTTGGGCTGTAAAAACCTGCAAGGACAGAGGTTCTACAGTCTCGCTGAGCAACTCATTCCAATACTTAATTATGCTCAGTGTGGGTAATTTTTTTCCCCTTATGACAAATCAGAACCTCACAGCCAGTTTCAGTCAATGATGACTGATAATGTTTCCTTTTTTGCGGGGATTATTTCTTCTAGTAGCTCTGTACATGGGCACCTCTATTTTTTTTTTTATTCTTTTTTTTTATGTGCCATGCCCCAACACTGCAGGCTACTTTAGAGTTCTGGATTTAAAACAGAATTATAATAAATGCAAGATGTAAACCAGCTTTTCAAAATACCACAAGAATATATTATAAACAAGCTGATGAATACTCCCAGGAGGCCCAGTGAATCATCAGAGCTACCTTCAGAGTCACCTCCAGGCTTTTCAAGGGTGTAGAAAATAATGAATTCTTTCACGTGAGGAATGAGGACAAAATAACTTCCTGGGGAGGGATGTCACTTTAGTATCCTTTATGGTACTCAACCCCATATGGCAAAAGCTGCAAAGTTCATGTTGTAACTGTGACAGAAGAATTCAATTGTCCTACAGTTATAATTTGGTGTGGCTGGGTGTCAGGGCTGTGCCTGTGTGCACACACAGTGCATTTAGTCGTAAGTTCCCTGAGTGGCTCAGGAAATCCACAGCTAATTTCTGCACAGATCATAGAATCATAGAATCATTTAGGTTGGAAAAGTCCTTTAAGATCATCTAGTACAACCATTGATCCTACTCTACCAGGTCCACCAGTAAACCATATCTCTAAACACCATATCTACATGATTTTAAAACACATCTAGGGATGGTGACTCAACCACCTCTCTGGGAAGCCTCTTCCAATGTTTGATAACTCTTTCCATGAAAAATTTTTTCCTAATGTCTAGCCTAAACCTCCCCTGGCACAACTTGAACCCATTTCCTCTTGTCCTATCACTAGTTACTTGGGAGAAGAGACCAGCTCCCATCTCACTACAACCTCCTTTCAGGTAGCTGTAGAGAGCAATAAGGTCTCCCCTCAACCTTCCCTTCTCCAGACTAAACAATCCTAATTCCTTCAGCCGCTCCTCATAACACATGTTCTCCAGACCCCTCACCAGCTTTGTTGCCCTTCTCTGGACATGCTCCTGCACCTCCATGTCTCTCCTATACTGTGGCACCCAAAACTGAACACAGTACTCAAGCTGCGGCCTCACCAGCGCTGAGTACAGGGGCACGATCACTTCCCTGCTCCTGCTGGCCACACTATTCTTGATACAGTCCAAGATGCCATTGGCCTTCTTGGCTACCTGGGCACACTGCTGGCTCATGTTCAGCCGGCTGTCCACCAGGATCCCCACATCCTTTTCTGCCAGGCAGCTTTCCAGCCACTCCTCCCCAAGCCTGTAGCATTGCCTGGGCTTGTTGTGACCCAAGTGCAGGACCCAGCACTTGGCCTTGTTAAACCTCATGCAGTTGGCTTCAGCCCATCCACCCAGTCTGGCCAGATCTCTCTGCAGAGTCTTCCTACCCTCAAGCAGATCAACACTCCTGCTTAATTTGGTGTCATCTGCAAACTTACTGAGGGTGCACTCAATCCCCTCGTCCAGATCATCAATAAAGATATTAAACAAGGCTGGCCCCAAAACTGAGTCCTGAGGAACACAGCTTGAGACCTGCCACCAGCTGGATTTAATGCTATTCACCACAACTCTCTGGGCTCAGCCATCCAGCTGGTATTTAATCCATCGAAGAGGACACCTGTCTAAGCCATGGGCTGCCAGCTTCTCCAGCAGAATGCTGTGGGAGTCTGTGTTGAAGGCCTTACTAAAGTCCAAGTAGACAACATCCACAGCCTTTCCTTCATCCACCAGGCGGGTCACCTGGTCATAAAAGGAGATCAGGTTGGCCAAGCAGGACCTGCCTTTCATGAATCCATCCTGGCTAGGACTGATCCCCTGGTTGTCCTTCACATGCCACAAGAGTGCACTCAGGATGAACCGTTCCATGATCTTTCCTGGTACTGAGGTCAGGCTGACAGGCCTTTAGTTGCTTGGATCTTCCTTCCAGCCCTTCTTGTAGATGGGTGTCACATTGGCAAGCCTCCAGGCATCTGGAACCTCCCCTGTTGACCAGAACCACGAATAAATGATGGAGAGTGGCTTGGCAAGCTCCTCCACCATCTCCCTCAGCACTCTCGGGTGGATCCCATCTGGCCCCATAGACTTGTGGCTGCCCAGCTGGCGTAGCAGGTCACTAACTGCTTCCTCTTGGATTATGGGGGGTTTATTCTGTTCTTCGTCCCTGTCTTCCAGCTCAGGGGGCTGAATACCCTGAAGATGACTGGTTTTACTATCAAAGACTGAGGCAAAGAAGGCATTAAGTACCTCAGCCTTCTCCTCATCCTTGTTGACAATCTTCCCCTCCGCATCCAATAAGGGGTGGAGATTCTCCCTGGCTCTCTTTTTGTTGTTAATGTTTTTGTAAACACCTTTTTTGTTATCTCTTACAACAGTGGCCAGGTTAAGTTCTAGCTGTTCTTTCGCCTTTCTGATGTTTTTTCTGCATGACCTAACTAGATCCCTATACTCTTCTTGTGTTGCCTGCTCCTTCTTCCAAAGGTGGTAAACTCTCCTTTTTTCCCCGAGTCCCTGTTCAGCTAATCCAGTCATCTTCCCCGCCAGTTCATCTTACAACACACGGGGACAGCCTGCTCCTGCACCTCTAAGACTTCCTTCTTGAAGAATGTCCAGCCTTCCTGGACCCCTTTGCCCTTCAGAACTGTCTCCCAAAGGACTCTCTCAACAAGTGCCCTGAACAGGCTGAAGCAGGTGAACCAATGGACTGACTTGAGAGACAGGTTTAACTGAATTCCTCCCCACCTTCACATGAAAACATTTGACTAACAACTCTTACAGTCTTGGAGATTCTCTCAAGTACCTCCTGCTGTGCCTAAACAAATTGGTAAGCATTATCCACATGCTTCAATTATTAATTAGCACCCTGAATGGAGAATCTGGTTATGCCAAAGACTCCTCAGGTGGTTGCCGCTCCAAAATAGACGAGACTGTAGATAGACATGACACCTGCCATAGTCAGTCAAAGCTGTTCCTGCAAATGCAGAGATGTTCACATAGGTCAGTCTTTTGTACATACTTAAGATAGGAAATGTTTTGTACGTTTTTTTAAGATAATCTAAAGCAGTAGATCATGTATGTAATGAAGTGTCCACATAGGACAGCCAAACAGCTGGATGTAAGAAGTTAGTAGACTTCAGTTCATCACCAAAAGATCATGGACTCACCCAATGAACCAGGATATTCACAAACTATTACCTCCTTGATATGTCTCTGGCATTAGCTATGCAAGAAAGGGGAAAAATAAGGAATGATCTTGGGTTGGTGTGCTGACAACAAATTGCTGCAGTCCTATCTCTTGCTTCAGCACCAAAGAGGTAAGAGGGTACCCAAGCTGAAAGTGGACCCAGAGCAAAGATAAGCAGTTCATACTAACAAAATCACAAAGAGGAACATTTGGCTGCCATTAGACTACTATCTACTGCCCTAGGCAACTGCTTATTTTGCCTATGGCTGTGATTAGAGCCTGTTGTCATAGCACAATAATAAAATGCGAAGGAGAACTTTGATATTGTCACAAATTTCCCCTTCATTCAGGCCATTGTTTCAGTGAATTCTCAAAAATCTTGTTGGTCTGCAGAGCTATGGTAGCTCTTTTTTGTTAACAGAAACATACATTGCAGTCTAATCTTCTTCAGGTTCCTTGAAATATCTGCTTCACCACAGATATTCAGAAGAGCTGGGATATACAAAACATAAATAAATGCATTGTCAGTGACATATCGCTAGCTAACTTAACAGATGGCATCCCAATTAGAGGGGGTTTATTTACATACACAAATCGCTTCCAGGAGAATTGAAAGGCAGGAGACATAATACTGGAAGAAACCATCATTCTATACAGTTGATTGGAAGATAGTCTTTTTCTAGCTTCTGAATTGGAACTTTGAAAAGCAAAGATGATTTATAGCATATGTTCTGATGTGTAGAAAGTAATTAGTATTGAGGCAATCTGTAATACATTTGATAAGATTACTAAACTACACAGATTTTTAGAAGCATTTACAATAAAGTGAATTAGGTTATATTGGTATGATGTATTCCATTATTAAGCCAAGAGCTCTTTAAAATATTAAAAGACATAATGCTACAAACAACATAATGTATGTGAGGAAAGAGCTTTAGACATTAGTTACAAAGTTTTCTGAAGTATGATGCAGAAAATGCAGAATATTATTACAGAAATCTTGTCAAAGACAAAATTGGAATATTAAAGGAAAGTTTATTTGCTGTAGGCAGGAACATAGCTTATAAATTAATTTTTCAATACTGCATAATGAACGAAAGCATTCATGCATTTTGGGAAGACTGAGCTGGGGAGTCATTTTTTTCTCTTTTTAAATGTCTGTGATGGAGGACAATCCATTTCATCAGCTTTTTTTCCTAATGCATGGCTACTGGAATTTAGAAAAGATGTGCTCCTCACATGTCTAGAATATTCTTTGTTTGAATGGACTCAACTAAAAGTAAAGAGGTTCAGAATTAAATCAAAAGCAAAACCTTAACTGATGGCGGCACAAAAAGAAACTTCACTTGCAAAATTTTGGCTGTTTGACTTAACACAAGTTGTCTAAGTTAGGAAAGAAAAATCATGTGTTAGTCAATCTAAACTGAGAATGCAACGATGGACATTTAAAATTTATGTTCTAAGATAAGGCATTAAGATATATCAAGAGCCTGTATCAAGAGAACCCTGAATGATGGCATTTCCTAATTTTCAGTAGTTAACTCAACGTACAATCTGTATTTGTAAATAATAATACACAGAGGGTTTTTTTTCATAACCTTGTACAATTTCTTATGCTGTTATAGAGAAAATATGATTCCTTTTCCACTCATAAGCATCATCTCGACACCCACATGATTCACTAGGATGACTGAACTCATTTATTCATTCTGTGGACCTGCTAAAGGAATCTGATAGCAATAGCTGGTTGCCACCCTCTGTGTGGACATGCAATAGAGGAAATGACTGCAAGAGTTTCTTGACAAGGAAATAAAGGGGATCAAGTTCTGATTATTAGTTACTCTTAGTAAGGCAACCATGAGGCCAGAAGATCAGTCCAGTGCTATCTAGAATCAGTCTATTGATTAGGACTATAAAAGGACTATAACCCATTAACAGCACAGAGTACACAACACCTTTGGAGTTAGACAATAATTACACAGAGGGAAGAGCATCACAGAATTTAACTTTTCTTCTTGATATCTGTTATTGTCCAAAATATATATTTTAATAACTGGCATTTTTGGGGGGTAACTTTAAAAATAAAAACATGAAATAAGTCATACAGTTTTCTTTCCAGTGACACAGAAAGAAATCCCTTGTTGAACATAATCAAAATTACTTTGCAGAACCAAACCTTATATTAAGTTTAAATTAAATCATCCTGGCAGAAGATAGGAAGATTGACTAGACTCTCTTACCCAAGTGCTTATACATCCAGCAGGCCATTCCCATGAACTAACAAAAGAAATTTTCATAAACTTCAAAATTAAATTAGCTGCCTAGAAACCTCATGCTGATTACCATCAGACAGTCTAATATATGCAGTTTTAGTTAACCCAAGCATATTAGGACCACTCCAGTACTGGAGAAAAGTGTACTCCAGCAGTCATTGATTTACAGTCATTCTCCTCAAGCTTGAATTTGCCTTCCTGTTAGCTCCAAACAGCTGGTATCTAAGTCCATCTGTTTCTTGCCCTGGCTCCACATGACAGCCTTCTGTTCAACCCTGTGCAAATTACTTCATGTCGTGCACACTATTCTTATTTTTGTCATAAACCAGCAAAAATGTATAGTGCAAACAAGACATAAAATCTTACAGCTTTCGGTCATCAATATCCAAGCAAACAAGAAAGTTTTTGACCTCATTTTCAGCTCTTCCTACCCAAAGTCTGTTGGTTCACCCTCACAATTCCTTCTGTTTTGGAATGCAGTTCTGCTTAGCTCCTTTCCTAAGCAAACTCAAAAGTTTTTACAGAAACCAGCACCAGAGATTTTCCTGAACTTTACTAGCACCAGTTATTCTTCTTTTTGTGTTCTAGCCTTAGAAGACAAGTAGCAGCTAATTAGTCACATTCTTCAGAGATCACTCTATCCTTCCCATGCAGTTTATGGCAAGACGACGGCTAAATTATTTGAGCAAATTTTTATTTTGCCCATGGACATCTCTGACACACACATGATTAATACTTCACTGTAATAGCATAAAGAATGAGGACATCTGGTATGTCAGTGTGTGACATAGCTCTAAAAGTCCTTACATTCGCACTATGACAAAGTTCTTGACTTGAGACCAGATGCTTCATAATAGGGTAATGAAATGTCATTTATTGCAAACACTAACAAGATAATGGTATTATAGTTCATTGTGTAATGAGGCATTAACTTTTGCAATATTCTAAAATCAAACTGTTTCTCTGATGAGTCAAATATTCACAGTGTTTTGGAACACACAAATGATAAACTGTCATTCAACATCGTCAAATAAATAAGTCTATTAGAGGCTAGCAGGAATTTTATGTTAAGAGGACCAAAGGCCTGATAGCATAGTCTGAAATCATGTTCTCCAGCACTCACCTTTAGCTGGTATTGTCCAGCCTAGCAGCATCCTTCTGGAATGTTCTCTGTGAGAATTAGTTTGGAGATGGGAGGAAAAGAAGGGATATTACTGTTATTTCCTTTTTGGTGGTCTCTCACTTGTTATTAAAAAAAACATCACGAAATCCTGCTTTCTTGAAAAGGAGGAACAAACATTAAATGTTCTCCAAGGCTACTTTTCCAGACAGTCCTGTGACTTCAGGAATCTCACCTTTTACCCCCTCTCGGCTGGCTCTGCTTGCTTTCTTTCTCCTTTTTGTCTCATATACACATACAGGAAAACACAGCAACAAACTAAAACTACTGGGTTTTTTTATCACTCCTTAGAAATCATTCTCTCTTACTCCCCATGAGAAGCTTTTTGCTCTGGTTTATTTTTACAGCTATTTTACTCCACATGGAGTTTCACTGCTTCTTTCATTTAACCTAAACGTAGATATTTAGCATACCTGTCACCATTGACAAGATCTGTGATGACTTACAGGGTAAAAAGAGGTCCCATGTTCAGTTAGCTGGCTGCTGTGAGTCCAGCTCAAATCTCAAATTCCTTCTATAGGAGTAGGAATTGCAGCTCCAGCTGTGAATCCTGTTAAGAATCTAAAACAAATGTTGCAATGACTAAGTCCCTCCAGCTATGTCTAAACCATGGGACCCAGGAAAGCCTCTCTAACTCCCATATTTAGATATGAGATCCAGTGGCATCGTGGCTCAATGTCTGCAAAGATGCATGCATGCACTACCAAATACCATTCCACCCAGCCCAATTTCCATCAGAATAAAGCCAGGCAAGCTGAAAAGGGGGTGCAGTGACCTTGCATGGTCACATTCTTGCTAGGCATGATTGGGGGAACAGAACAAATGAGTGTGTTGTGTAATACGCTTGCCATAGTCTCATCATAGCCTCCATGAATTTAGCTCTGTTCTTTATTTCTTAAAAAAATTCCATCTAAAATCATATAATCATATAGTGCTGCATTTCTGCTGTAAGCCTCATTTAGTAACACATTGGACAAGGAACAGAGCATCGCATAACAAATTTGCTTTGCAGTCTTTGTCTCGAGGAGCTCATTTCCCCTACTCCTGCTATCTTTTTTCCAACAGCATGGCACTTGCAGTTCACTGCCACTATCATAACAAATATTAATTGTGATATATTTTGTTTGTATGTATATAAGTGTTTGCTTTTAGTATATGGTTATGAAAAAGAACGAGGGTATCTTTCAGTTTACGTGCAGCAATGGACCGTGCATAGTATACCTTTAAAAAGAAAAAGAGAGAAAGACTACAACAGCCATCTAAAATTTCAGGTATCATTTCTATAACTTACAAAAGTAACTATGGCTGTAAAAATGAAACCGAATACTCCTGAAACTGAAACCTTCTCAAATTACCATCTGTACTCTCAATAAAAAATACCGGCTGCGAAAGTAAAAGCCTTTTCTACGTAGTATCTACTATTGCTTAATGAGATGTACATATGATGGTATGAGTGCCATCTTGCAAATAGTGTGTGGGTTTAAATTAAAAGAAAAACAAATACAGGCATAGTAATTTTTTAAGGTATGTCCAAGGTTTAAATATATATTTAAAAAGGGAAAAAAGGAAGACCCGGGGGACTACAGGCTGGTCAGTCTCAACTCTGCGCCTGGCAAGATCATGGAGCAGATCCTCCCGGAAATTATGCTCAGACACATGGAAAATAAGGAGGTGATCAGTGACAGCCAACATGGCTTCACTAAAGGCGAATCATGTCTGGCAAATTCTGTGGCCTTCTGTGACAAGGTGGCATTGGTGGGTAAGGAAAGAGCAACTGACATCATCTACCTAGACTCATGCAAAGAATTTGACACTGTTCTGCATGACATCCTTGTCTCTAAATTGGAGCAACATGGATTTGACAGGTGGACCACTCAGTGGATAAGGAATTGGCTGGATGGCTGCACTCAGAGTTGCGGTAATGGATCAATGGCCAAGTGGAGACCAGTGATGAGTGGCATTCCTCAGGGATCGGTACTGGGACTAATGCTATTTAATATCTTTGTTGGCGACATACATAGATATTGGGATTGAGTGCAGCCTCAGCAAGTTTGCCAATGACACTAAGCTGAGTGGAGCAATCGACATGCTGGAGGGAAGGGATGCTGTCCAGAGGGATCTGGACAGGCTTGAGAGGTGGGCCCATGACAACCTCATGAAGTTCAACAAGGCCAAGTGCAAGGTCCTGCACGTGGGTCAGGGCATGTGGGTCAGGGCATATGAGTGTTGGCTGATGAGAAGCTCAACATGAGCTGACAATGTGCACTCACAGCCCCAAAGGCCATCCGCCTCCTGGGCTGCATCAAAAGAAGCATGGCCAGAAGGTCACAGGAGGTGATTCTGTCCCTCTACTCTGCTCTGGTGAGACCCCACCTGGAATACTGTGTGCAGCTCTGGAGCCCCCAGCATAAGAAGGGCATGGACCTGTCGGAGCGAGTCCAGAGAAGGACCGTGAAGATACTCAGAGGGCTGGAGAACCTCTGCTACAAGGACAGGCTGAGAGAGTTGGGGTTGTTCAGCCTGGAGAAGAGAAGGCTCCAGGGAGACCTTATAGCAACCTTCCAGTACTTTAAGAGGCCTACAGGAAAGGTGAGGAAGGCTTCTTTATCAGGGAGTGTAGTGATAGGACAAAGGGTAATGGTTTTAAACCGAAAGAGTGCAGATTTAGATTAGATATTAGAAAGAAATTCTTTACTGTGAGGCTGGTGAGACATTGGAACTGGTTGCTTAGAGAAGTTGTGGATGCCCCATCCCTGGAGGTGTTCAAGGCCAGGTTGGATGGGGCTTTGAGCAACCTGATCTAGTGGAAGGTGTCCTTGCCCATGGCAGGGGGTTGGAACTAGATGATCTTTAAGCTCCCTTCCAACCGAAACCATTCTATGATTCTATGATATTTCATATATTCTGATGTTGGAAAGAAGAGATATACAGAGTACAATACTACATACTATTGTATACTGCATACAGTAGTATAAGCATACTGTATATGCAGTATGAGAAAATCTGCATACAACATACTCTTTTACAACACCCTGTATCTTCACCCCTGCCAGAACACAAGAAAACAGTAAAACCTATCTGCCATTTCATCTTTCAGTGAAAAAAGCCACCTCAGAGGACTGAAGAAGTGGTGTTTCATTTCACTTGAATCCTTTTAAACTGAATGAAATACAAGCGGTTTCATTGTTCATGTGAGAGTCTTCTTAGACTGTTTATCAGAAAAGATGTTAGTCATTCATTACTCACACTCTAATTGTGGTATTTCAGCCAAGAAATATGATATTTTCCTTCTGAAACCTATTCTGTGTAAAATGGAAGGAAGAGAAAGAGGCACCAGAAGGCAGAGGAGAGAAAGAGAAAGGGGTTTACAATCGCAGCTGTAAGCCATTGTGGCTTCTGAAGCCAGACATCAATTTGTTTCAGCCTGTTCGAGTCTATAATGTTTCCTAGCCAAAGCAGCTGCCTCTAAAAGAGAAAGGGTGGTAGCTCTGTGAAAAGCAGGGGCTTCTCACTCCTACTTTAATATCAACTCAAAAAGATGCAGGAGCCAGAAATCCATGTTTTCTTACGAATTTGTCCCCAGTAGGACCTCCACAGCAGATGCCCATCATTTCCTATCTTATATTCAAACCTCCATTATACTATAAGGCATGCCTATTCTGATCTAAGCAACAACAGAAACACCAGGATTTTTCTTCTGGATAAATATTTATTAAATTAGATTGTTATTCAGAAAAAAAACCAAAAAACAAAAACCATAAACCACATGTTTAAGTCTATTCTTATTCAGAATGTGTACTTTAAGCACAGATTGTTATCTTGTAGAGATGCTTTGCCTAATGGGAGCCTTGAATCAAAACTGTTCTGTATTCTGAATGCACAGAAGGTATTTTACCCTCTCATTCACATGACTTTACGTTTCCAAATGAGACAAATCTTAGTGTGAGAATTTCCTCCCCAGCATCCATCACGTGTCTCAGATTCTGCTCTATGCCCATCTCTTCACTTTCCTTCACAACAAATTTCCCCAACCAGCAATGCTCTCCTGGTTCCGGTATGTTCCGCAGACAGCATCTTTACAGTTGTTGCAGGGTTAGCTGGCTGTTAAAAAGCCGTATTCCCTACCAACAACTGGCAGCTGGCAGAATGAATAGCGCAGATGACACTGCTTAACTCTATGAAAGAAGGATGCGCAAAACCAGCATGTGCCCTGATGAAATGAACTTTGATTGCTGTTCACAGGTGCTGATAAGTACATTCAGAGTGGAACTGTAATGAATCGAGAATTCCTTCAAAGAGAGTTATAAGGATTTTAAATTAAGTTTAAAAATATTATACAAAAAACATACGAATGCTGTCATATCAACTATGACAGTTCCTTCTAGTTTTCTTGATTATACTTTCATATTAACACTCTTCCATTGTCTTTTCCTTCACAAATGAATTCCCAGCTGTTTCCCCCTCTTTTCTTGCCCTTGTTATGTATCTTTCCATCTTTTATTACCTGTTCTCATCATCTATTATTTGTCAGTGTGAGAACAGCCAATGTGACTTGAAATGTTTTGCATAAAGAACTCAGTCTATGCAATTAAGTTCCAATATTGTAAGAATAATGTTTATGCTAGCAGATGCTTACATTCCTCACCTCACTTTGCAATGGTTCAGGTCCACAATTCTTATGACATGGACTACGTACAAGTAAGTATAACTAAGTTGCTTTAATTAATTTTTTTTTGTATTATTAAATTATTTGTATCACAGTTTCTCTTACAGACAGTAATCAGGATAGGTAGTCCCAGTCCCACTGTGCACTAAGAGATAGTTTGTGTCTCAAAAGATTAAACTCTAATTCTGCAGTTACAAATGAAAGTGTAAGAGATATTTATCAACATCTCACAGTGGATTGCTGAGTATAACCTATATTATTTGAGGTTATAAAGATAAGTACAGTTCTGAGATGTTGTAGTAAGAATTCACCCTTTCAAAAATATTTATACACTTGCTTAAATTTGCTATCATTAAATCAATATTTCTCTAATATAATAACAATAACTATAGAAAAATAACAGTCTTATAACACCCTTACAATATAATATACTGCCATCACTTGCTTTGTGAAGCCGTGAAGTAATGAAGCACTTCTCAGATATCCAGTTGACTGGAAACAACCTCTGTTCAAATTAATTCTTGGCTGCCAGGACACTAATTGTCTGTCTTCTTTAAAATTTGCTGAAAATCTAAGATGTCATAAATGAACTCAAGGAACTGGCCTCATTTTTCTGTGGGTGAAATGACTTCTGATTCATTGCCTATTCTCTAACAGATAAATGGAAGTTCACAGCAAGAATAAAAGGAGTACCAGGGACACAAAATTGAATTATTTGATTTAAAGAGGAACTAATGAATATGTAATAAAACTCTGAATGAGCCCCTTGAAGACAAAGTCAAGAAGGGAATAATGGTACTTGCATCCCATAGTTTAGGTAGGATCACAATAAATGATACTCACAGACTTGCTATCCTGGTCTTCTTGTTACATACAAACATGATGGTGTGTTTTACAGGACATATGCATCAAATTTAAATTCTGCTATTTTCACATAAGAAAGAATTTAATAGGGTTTTTTTTATTTTTAAAAATATAGTGTTCTCAGCTTTTATTTCTTTAAACTAATATATGTAATACTTAGATGCCTTTGATCCTATTATGCTGGGAGTTCAACAAAATAAATAATTTTATTTAAACTCATCCTAACAGAAACATTCATCAAACTACGACTTCTAGCATCAAGAATTTAAGATACTGAATAGTGTTCATTAGTTCCCATTTGTTTTTAATATACACGTTATTCAGGAACACTGGCTCATTCTGGATTTATTAGAGTTTAGTATCTCAAATCTCTGCATGAAAAGAGCTATGTTAGCCTTTGAATTCCTAGGTAATAGTTAAAATAAACCTAACAAAGAGATCAGCCTCAAACACAGCTTCACAGCAGCACTTACCAGATTCTTACTTTCAAGCAAATGTTTGTTATTCTGCAGTAAATGGGACTCACCACATTCTTAAATTAGCAGTCATTTAAATTCTTGCCTGAGCTAGAATCAATGGTAAAAAACAATGTAACAGGTAATGTGAAAAATGCACAATAAAGAAAAACTGACAGCAAACTGTGCATCATGTAGCATAGTTAACTAAAGGTACTGCATGTTTTTCTTTTTCAGAAGGCATCATCGTCCTTTCTTATACATACTTTAAATAAAACAAGTGGTAATAAAAGCTAGAGAAAGATGAAAGAAAACCTTAGAGCTCAAAAAGGAGACAAACCATCAAAGAAAGCCACTCTGTGTGAAGGATTCTCTGTGAGCAGATTCCCAAGATGCCTGGAAACACACTATATTAAAATTAAAACCATTTTTATATCCTAGCCATGAAGGTCAATCCCAGCTGTCATATAATTTAGGGATGCAATACCTCCATGTAATAGACTTCAGGACTTGCTCCTGGGTGTGCTATCTTCTCCTGGCATAACATAAAGGTCTGCTATGTTTTCAACGCTGTCATGAAATCAGTTCTGGGTTGCAAGAGGAAAGAGGACAGGTAGACAAGACTGATGTGTTCCTTGCTGGCTGAAGTAGGTGTATCTGTCTTCTGTCAGATTTTGCAAGTGAGGTGCCCATAACACAAGCTCACCTGATGTGATGCTGCAGTGTTATATCCAAGATAGTACTCAGCCCTGGACACGATGGCTCAGTTGATTTCTCTTTCACCCTGCTGTCCCCATTCTCCTGTAAACCCTTGTCCAGCTATGATTCTGGTAGTCCTGCAACTAGATCACATTTTCTTTGGGGTTCTCTTGCAACTCCTCAGGGAGGACTAAACATGGGACAAATTTAAAAGAACATGAATCAAACATGCCAGCAATACTGAAGAACAACGGGACATAAAGATCTTTAAAGCTTAAGTTTTTTGATTTAAGGAAAACTTAAGAAACTGAAGAAGATAAGGTAAATTCTGTGATTAAGTTGCAAACATATTCAGATGGCTTGCTTCTGAGCTCTTATTAAGAACAAAAAACTAACAAGTTCCTACCCTTAAAGACAGAATTATAAAAATATTTTCCTGAGTACTCATATGTGTTACTATACCTGAGTATGTAACACTTCACAGCAAAATAGCAGAGTGACACAGAATAACTGCTTTTGGACTCATTTGCCTTTTTTAGTATTTTGCACAGAGGTGCTGCACACAGATGGAGAGGCTAGCCCGGGGTTAGGAAGCCTCTGTATCAGAAGTGAAGTCATTTCTCTTTATGTTCCTCCACAAAAAACCATGCATAAAGATACATGAGTTTTCCTACGCTGGCTCAATTATGATTCCTTTCCAGATTCACTACCTATTTTTATAAACTGTCAGAAAATTAATCATTTCCCACCCATGTGTAGTTTTATTTCCCACCAGCCCACCCCGTGCCTTCGCTTTTGTATTCTCTGCTTGCTTCTTTCGTTGCTCTCCCTTTTGTTTTCTTTTTCTTTTTATACCTTTTCAAAGGCCTCCCTCCCATTGTCCCTTACTCATACCCCGCTCTGCCAAAAAATATCTGCAGCAGCAAACCTTTTTTGAAGTGCGTGACAAGAGATGCTGGTGATTCAGTGCAGCAAGGACATGGGATACAATGAGAGCAGTGGGTGGTTTTACAGCCCGTGTCAAAATATGGGCTGGCCTTAGTTTTCTTGTAAATTTGCTTAAATGACTGGGTTTGATTCTTTGTGTGAGGAGACGCCAAGTTCAGCATAAAGTTCTTGCTGGTTTTGGAGAATTTTTACCTATCTATAGTTCTGCATTTTTTTGCATATAATTCTTATGACATAAAATATTCCCTGTCATGAAGTCGAAGGTAGCTATGTACTATGAGGACTAGCTTCTCCAAAAGGAACATATCTGAAGGACTCCTGAGCATACATAAATTTGTTATTGTTTTCCAGAAGAATCCAATAATAAACTAGCTCCAATCTTGCTGAATAGGGAATGTCCACTTTGAATAGAAAAAACCCCAATGCCTTAAATGAAAAAACACTCCGAATCATAAAGGGTTGGGGGGTTTTTTTGGTGGGTTTGAATATGCTATTTGAAATGACATTGAAGCAGAAACTGCATGTGAACACACCAATGTTCCTCCACACAGTAGATTCGCATACAATGTAGATTTTTTGGTCAATGTACTCTGTCACAGCTATGCATATTGTATACATCCCAGTAGGTGTTGTTGCGAACTACATTTGGACTCTCATGGCCCTCAGCAGCCATCTTCCTTTCTTCTGCAATGGTTCAAGGGAAGAGCAGTGAAAGACAATAGAAAGATCTTTCTCTTACTCTCCAATCCCTGTATCTATGCGCTGAGAAATTGGAAAGGATTAGAGGAAACAAAACCATCACACTCTAGCCTCAGAATTCAACTTTCCTGATTACTTACACAGAAAGAATATCTATGGACAATATTTATATCCGAGTTAGAGATTTCTGGAGGTGTCCTACAAAAGACACGTGTACTGTGAGAAAATTCTCTAGGCCCTGAATACATACGAAAGATTTTTAGGTGTAAAAGTCTTAAATTAACATAAATACCAAGTCCTGACCTAAGCCCTTCTTCAACTATGCTAAAACCAAGAGCCACGAAGAAATATGTCAGAGTAACAAGTCACCACAGATGAGTCACTGGGCACGACTGTGATTGTGCCCCTTCCTACTCCATGGCAAATGCAAAATTGTTCACATAAGACAAATTTCTAATGAGACAGTGTCGTGGTTTAACTCCAACCGGCAGCAAAGCACCAGGCAGCAGCTCGCTCCGCTCCGTCCCCTCCCCTCCCGTCCCCTCCCGTCCCGTCCCGTCCGCCCCCGCCCCCAGCCGTGGGATGGGGGCCAGAATCGGCAGAAAAAGGCAAAACTCGTGGGTTGAGAGAAAGGCAGTTTGACAGAACAGCAAAGGAAAAAAGGAAAACAACAATAATAACACTGAGAGAGGAATGTATAAAACACGATCAAAGTACCGCTCCCAAGCGGTGACTCCCTGTCCCCTCCCCCGGCCACCTCCCCCGGCTACAGACTGGGCACGGCGGCACACGGTACGGATACCTGTGTCCCCTGCCGGATCCTTGGGAAAATTAACCCTATCCCCGCCGGAACCGGGACAAAGATCATTGCCTTGGATAGCTGTTTCCCAGTGGGTAAGCAGGTGCATTTGGACTCAAAATTTAGGTGATATACATTAAGTAAAATGGCTTACTGATATGAGCAGTATTTCTTTTCACCTTGGATTACTTCAGGTAGGATGTAGTTTAAGTGAACATTATATAAGGTCACATTTTTAATAAAAGTATCCGAACAGCGTTTTATTAGTCTGACTAGGAAAGTTCTCCAATGTAAACAAAACTGACTCAGTGCCTTTCCGTTATCTTCTTGGCCAATAGTGCTTTGAAGACAAAGCAGAAATCAACAGAAATCATGAGAGCTCAGTTCTTCATCATCTGTGATTATATTTCATGGTCTGAGTGCAAAAGTTCATTTGAGACTTCCTGTCTGACACTACATCAGTTTTTCAAAAACATGATTTTTCACCACATTGTAACATTTTTTTCACATCAGGGGATGAATTGCCAGTTCTGTGTATAATGACTGTTTTTTCCTACATTTTCTAATGCCTGTTATCTAACATTGGTGTTATAAAAATCCTACTTTGATCTTGCTACACTGTAGTAAGCTGAAAATCAGGTGTTGAAATCTGGCCCTAAGGAAGCATATCTTTCATTATGAACAGGATCAGCGATCACATTCTGCTTTGCCAGTCATTTTTTCCTTGGTCATATTTCTGTCCAAAAACATAGTATTTATAATTTTTTTTCTCCTTACCAGTGTTAAGCCATGTGAATTTCCCAGCATCTAAACATCAATATAAATTCATTATCATGGTTTCAAATACCCTGGCAATATTTTGACAACTTCATTACAAATAACAGTTCTAATCCTGGTAGGATCAGTCTAACTTGTGACTTCACAGAAGGCAAATTACCACAAATCTTCAAAACATCTTCTTTTCCAAAATAATAAGAGGTACGAAAAAGATACTTCAGCATTTTTAGTTCAGAATGTATTTTAGACCATTGCTTGCAATGTGTTCTTTGCACAGAATAAGATGGTGGGCTTTTTTCTTGTTGTCTATTGCATTATCTAGCTTAGAAACTCTTAGATCTACTTTTTGTTTTATGTAAAAGCTAAGGAGTGGGGAGT
Organism: Burhinus oedicnemus; assembly: GCA_008921705.1. Taxonomy (NCBI): domain Eukaryota; kingdom Metazoa; phylum Chordata; class Aves; order Charadriiformes; family Burhinidae; genus Burhinus; species Burhinus oedicnemus. Next base: position 2,168,849 of record VFFE01009068.1, on the reverse strand, counting down.
TTAAACAAGCAGGATGTTTTTAATGATTAGTAATTTCAGGCTGTGGGTGAAAGAGCTACAGCTGAAAAGTGTCGGTACAGAGAAGATTAAGTGATTATCTCAGATTTATTTTGAGACTTATATGTCTAAATAAGATAGTAACAAAGGAGATCCAGTTTATTGAAGCAAAGCTTGAGAAAGGGAAGAGGTGGAAGAAGAGGTGGAAAGAAGAACCAGCTAATATCAAAAGACAGTAGAAACCAAAATATTACAAAAGGAAGACAGGGAATAAAAGGTAAGACAGAAGATGAAGTGAAAGGCTTCAGCTAAAGAATGAGAATCTGATTTTATTATGCTGGTTTTAATAAAGCATATTAAACCGTACTTCAGTGGAACTGGTCCTGATATGCACAAATGCAAGATGAAGGGTCTGGCAATGTGAATTGACTTGTGTATGTAGAGGAGCATACAGAAAGCATGTGCAGAAGCTGATGGTGATGTTCCCTCCAGAGAGAAGAATTCAACTTTTTAGAGCTCCAGAATAACAAACATCCAAGAACATTTGGACAGTTTTCAGAGTTTCCACCTGATATTTCCACAGTCATCTTACAACGATTTCAGTGATCTGTGAGCTAACATCCTTTGATCTCCTACACTCATGCTCTGCAAAAATACACAAAGATCACTTTAACTATCTGTGCCTGCAGGAACAAAACCAGGAAAAACAAATGACTTAATCCCTTTTACAAATGTAGGACAAGAGAGATTAAGTCGCACAGGAAGCATGGAGTGGAGATGACAACTAACAGCACCCCACCTCAGGTACATACGGGCAATAGCACCTCTCCCCCAACACTCTATTCTTCATAGTCCATGTATCTACTGAATTAAAACAGCAAATGATCCCAGACTAAAAAGTTTTAAAAATCAAACATCCTCAATGAACAGCCTCTGAAATGTCTGATTTCACTGACAATGGGCTCACTGCAAGTCTAATTCTTGGTACTTCAGTTAAATGTTCAGTACTCTGATGTGTAAAGGAGAAAAGATAGTCTGGGGGTGGGTGGGTTCTTTGTTTTCTTTCAAAAATAGTGAATTTATTGAGAAACAACTACTAATTATATCAGGTTCCTACTAAAACAAAAAATCCGGGTAAGATACAAGAATTTGTGCCCTCGAAGTGTTGTCCTGCAAAAACACTTGCCACTCAAAATATAGTCTAACTTAGTGTTTGTTTAACTTCTCATGTACAGGTACTGGATTCTGTAGCTATGGTAATGATGCCAAAAAGGGTTTAGTGTTTATTGTTACCGAGTTTAAATGCAAAATAAAGCTTTCTACTTATTTTCTCTCATGACATCTGTGGAAAAATCTCACAGTCATGTCTCAAAAGTTTCGTATATCTATTCTCATTTAAGTGCATTTGAGAGACTGCTGTTTCAAAAAACTAGTCCCAGGTTCTTGCACAAAAACACTACCCCTTTATTTAACTTACAAGATACCAAAGTGCCTTCATCACCACTCAGTCACTGTCGAACCTCGAATATTACTAGATATCCTACTGTGACTTGATAGCTTCTTTAAAAAAATCTTTTTTTGGGGGAGGTGTAAAATCTTAATAAATAACTTACTTGCTTTAACATGGGAACTGCTACCTATACCAATACAGGTAACAGGAGGAAAACATTTCTCCACAAGTTTTCACATCTTTGTGACAAAGCGGCTTGAGCCCCCACATCCCCAGTTTTCCCAGTGTGTACAGTACAACACTGATGCTCTTCCCTAGTTTTTCAAAGTAACAATATACCAGCTACTCTCAGTGAAGTCCTGAGGATTCAGAGTATTTCATTTATTTCCCTCTTTTCGAATACATCTTGTTCTGACAATGTACTACATGAAGCGTGAAAACATCTATTTAAGTGGTTAAGAAATCAACTTTTTCTCCTGTTATTTCTGCCTCTGTCTGGCACTGAGAACACTGAAAAACAGTCAATTAAGCACATCAGAACAACAAGTGTAAATATTTGGAAACACTTCCTTTTGATTACTTTTATTCTTACATACCCTTACAAACTATCTTAATTCCTTTATTACATTTTTTCTAACGTTCTTTTACTAAAATACCTTAGTTGAACCTTCTGAATGTACAGCTGTAAGAAAAATCAAGATGAAGTTTTATAAAATCTTGTGTCACAATATTGTATATTTATTCTGCACTTCTCTAGAGGCTGGATTTTAAATAAAGTGAGAACGTTTTCTGTTCCAACCTTCAGTGATGCCAGGAAGCATAAAAGTCTGACAAAAATATATATATATATAAAAAAAGGTTTGCTAATCTTAACAGCAACCACAGAATTTGATTGCAAAAAGTGCTGATTCCTGTACTCCTGCCGAAATTAATACGGTATGGACTTAAGACTTAATAACTGACTTTATCAGATGCTTTATACCTCAGTAATAAATTGCTTCATTAAAATGCATCACTTTTCTAGTATCATATTTTAAAAACTAATGGCAATGTTATGCTTAGTTTAGAAAGAATCACATTTTCTGGGGACAGATATCCAGAAATGCCATCTTCTTCTCCCTTTTTACCATTATAAGCATGTGCAGTGCTAGTTTCTTCAGTAAACAAAAGTTTAAATTAATGCAGCATGTCATATTGTCAGCTTGGTAATCTTCAAAATATAGAGATGGGTTTGAGAAGAAGTAAACAAAATGCTTTCATTGGAACAGTGAAGCATCCACAAGAGAAGCCTCTGGGGATCCCCAAGGTTTTATCTTACAGCATTACATTGACAGGTACACATTTAAAAATCTGTTTCCCCCAAAATGAGCTGTACTGTCTAGACAGGTTGTGTTTGTACATGCACATGTATTATTTCCACTTCTACTAAACTAAATGTATCATGACTTTGGAAATGAGAAACAGAAGTGACTTAAGCACAGTGATCTTCTGATAGTTTTTCATGCAAGTTTTTCAATGTAAGGACTTTTTCCTTATGCAGTACACCTTGCACTTCAGCTCACTTTCAGTGAAAGTTCATGGCAAGCGATGACTTGGGTTTATTATCTACAGCTGTGAATTCATACAATGGGGAGAAAGCACTTTTGTTACCATGTTTGCAATGATCCATGAAATGTTTTAATAAAAAGGATCCAATTATTATAACATTTTATATATAAGGGTATAATCCTTATGAAAGATTTTCTTTGTTAAAAGATGCATTTTACAACAGTATTGTTTTAGTAATCTTTATAGTACAGGGAAAAAAACCACCAAACACAGGCTGTTGGAAGGATCACTAGACTAAATTGTTCTATTTTACAGTCTGGTTATGTATGTTTTTCTTTTTCCATTAGTATTCCAGAAAAGGCTCTTCAATTTTCAAAATGTAAGAGGAAGACAAAAGTGTTACAAACACACGTATTGATATTATTTCCTTAATCACACCACAGTAGAATCTACACGTTACTCTCCCCACAGGAGAGATAGGCTCCCCAAGTTGTTCAAAGTGCATGATTCATCGTTACATAAGATGAGGAAAATACATGAATGTAAAGATTTACACTAGGAAAATGTGACCATCATAAAAAGTTTTACAGAGTAGGAAAAAGATTAAGTGGCTTGGTACTGCATTGTCACTATTAAGCAATGGCATACATATGGACACATATAAAGATAATTTGCTAACGTTATCCACAGAAATTTTCTTGCTTAAAAGAATGTGTCTGTAAAAAATTAAGGATATAAGAGAATTTATTTGTGTATGTTCTGGGGAGACAGAATTAATTAATTTCTGTTCCCAAGTCACTTCAGACCCTGCTTATTGTCCTCAGCCACCAGCCAATGGCACACAGAAAAGGAGAGCTCACCTGCAGCTAAATATCATAGATAATTACTAGTGTCGCAAGTCAAAGCTCTTGTATGGCAGTGGGCAGCTGCACCCACAACCTATAACCACGATGTCTTGTCAACAAAGTAGGTACAGCATTAAGGCTGGGCTACCTGACCATTTGTAGTGATCCTGACTGGAAGACCATTGCACATGGAGGAGCTAGTGATCCATGTTACAGTCAACCTGAGCATGCCCAGGTCTGTGCTGTGCTGCACAATCCCTTGGCTGCAGGACAAACTCAGCCAGCTTGTCATAACAGAGGATCCTGCAGGCAGCTCCCACTTGGTACCTTCAATTACACCACCTGCCTGTGCTTGCTTTTATCTAACTGAGCATCAAGAAGTTCTCCTGAGAGCATGACTGTAGAAGTGATGAGTAGATCTGTTTCCTTGTAAGAAAATCCTGTAATTACTTGAATGACTGAAAGAGAAGAATCTCTGCTATGGACGGGGTCTACACGGTGTGCATGTGGGTCAGAGTCCTGTTCAACGCTACGCTGCCTAGGGCTTCCAGCACCTAAAGTGACTTAAGATTACCTATGTTATTCTCCTCTTGTAGTGTTAGTTCTAAAGAACAGCATTGTGAATGATACCTTACAGAGCCTGAGTGCCTTTCTCACTGGGATCATAACAAACCAGCACCTCCAAGTGCAAAACACCATTGAAACTGGAAGAGGCAAGAAGTGGGGGAATGATTGAATCATCTCTTACCGGCACAGCAGTTTGGGGTTTTCTAAAGCTCTCTGTGAATTTGAGCCATGCAGAATGAGTATTTTCCACCAAAAAAGAACTACAAAATAACAATAGAGCACCAAAATCCCAGGCATTTGAAACAACAAAAGAAATCCAGATTTCTAAGCCTGAAGCAGAGGAAGGGGCGAAAGTGCTCACTATTCACTCTTTCTCTAAAAGTGCAGTGATGAAGGCAGTACCAGACTTTGATACTCAGCTTTCATGGGGATCAAAGCAACAGTGCACGAAAGAAACTGGATGTTTCTATGCATTGCTTCTCTTTGATTTATACCATGTGGTTATCTGCACTGGCAGGATAGTAACTTGATAAACCCAGGACATCTGCTCAGTAATGGGCCCTTTGATTCCTAGACATAAAGTATTTTCTTATTGTTTGGGATCTGTAGAATGTTTCTTTCTTTGTCATTACAAACACTAAAGTGTCTAAAATAAACAAAATATTTTGTTCACATGCTTAGAAGCCCCAGACACACTGGGGGTTAAGTTGAAACAAGCAATTACTTGCAATCTTTGTAGCTCCAGGTGGATTTTAAATTATGTCACACAACGTAATATTTCAAAATGTTCTATCAAACTTTCAGGATTAGATTATCTGGCATTAACACAGGTATAAAATAAAGTACCTACTACAGAGAACTCACATGGGATTTACACAGACCAGAATTTGTAACAGACTAGAATTTGGTCCCTAGAGAAAAAACACTTCAGTCAAGACTGCTAATGAAATAAGACAGCATATGAGTCAGAAGGCGAAAATCAGGAAATCACAGCAGAGTCTGCATGACATCTAAGCTTTGAGGGAGGTTGCAGGGAGCTATGTGGCATGATGACTCAAATCACTGTATGGACTTCTTATTGCAAAGATCTAGATTTCCTCACAAGAAGAAGACATCTTGGTTTAAGCATGTTGATATCTGCACACATAAACACACACAAACACACATGTGCACCCCCACACACACAGAGAAGGGAAAAAACCAAGTTTGGAAAGTTAAGATAAAACTTTAAGAACTTTAAATTTAAGAAGTTAAATCAGAAATTGAGTCAGCAAAATAAAATATATTTTTATAGAAAGCTTTGGAGACTACATTAATTATTCAAAATATTAATCTATTTATCATATGATGTAATATTGTGTAATTCATAGCCTTTGGGATTAGTGCAGAACAGTCTCACACAGAGAAAGAAAAATCTCTTATACTTCCTGTTCAAAAGCATAATTACTGAAAACTGTCAGAAATTGAATATAAACAGGATATCAGAATCAATTATTTTTTTTTTTTAAAGGTCACTTCTTCTCAAATATTATCAGCCTCTGGGACCTGCCTCTCCCAGTGTAGCACATCCTTGTCTGCCCAGCACACTGACCTTCTACCTCCACATAAACGATGAGCCTTGCACTCCTGAGCACTAAAGAGACACCAAAACTATGCTTAGGGAAAATTTATGTGGAGATGGGAACTTTTTGTGGAATGTTTGTAATTTAGTGTGAATCCCAAGGTAAATTCTTACAGTATGGCTGTTCAGAGTCCTAGGAGAAAAATCCTATCAGCCTGTCTAATGCTGATCAAGCCTACAGCTAAATTTACATGTAGTCTTTGATTATTTTATAGGCGTTTTTAGAATTCTGTGCATAGATTATAGCTAATGCAATTTCTCAGTATTTTTTTCTATTATCTTTCACCAAATGAAAGCCTAGAGAGTTAGTGTATACTAAACCTTACAAAAAAAATATATCCTTGTAAATTTTTTCAGGCATACAAGAAGAACATTGAAATCTGATGTAAATTCCTATTCAGTGTGTAGAAAGATCAAACTTCCACAGGAGTAGAAGCCATTCATATTACATAAGCATTTCAAAGCTTTGCTAGCACTAGGCAAGCTAGGAGTGGTTTCTCCCAAAAAACAGGGATTTGAGAAGACATCAGCTGTTACAGATGATTGTTCAAGTAGTGTTAGTCAGAAGGAAAACTGAAAACCTTTAAAAGAGGTTTTAAAATACAATAAATATTTATTTGGAAACATCAAAAAAATTTAAAATAAACTTTTAAATATTTCATTTCAAAGCTATATCTTTTCCGATTTCATTTTTTTTTTTTTGGTTAATAGGTTTTGCATACTTAATATGGCAACTTGAATAAAAATTTCAAGTTGACTGAAAAATGAGCATTGTTATATTTTCCATTTTGCCAAAAATAAGACTAAAAATAGTTTTGTTCCATTTGAACTAAATTCTTCCTAGTTTTGCAATTCACTCACTAACTTGAAAGAAAACTATTATTCTTTCAGCTTTACTTTGAACACCAGGTTTAAGCTCAATGGTTTTTAAGTGGTTCAGCATTAAAAGCAGCAAAAATGCACTGTGAGTTACATTTTTAAGGCGTAACTACTGAAGAGGTATTGATGAACACTTACGGATAATAAAGGAGTAATGATATTGCAGCACCTACAGTAGGTTCAAAGGCTCTCATTATAGTTAACAATGGGAGTTTCATACAAGTCTAAGTGAAAACTACAAGATGGAGACTAGAGGAAATGCAATTCCTTTTAGTGATCTTCAGAAGGACGCTACAGTGTAGCTACCATTAGATACACATTTTGATAGTGTACTTTGTGTTTGAATGTCATGCACATATTTTACATGTTGATATATAGAACAACCCTAATTTCTGTAACTTCAGCATCCTTTGAAAAGACAACTATGAAATATTAAACTATTTACAAAGCAAAATGGGCTGCAAAAACAAGATTCAGTACTAGGCATGTGACTTTATATGAAAATTTTGTATCAAATAAGAGTTCATGTTTAGGAAATCTGGTATAATGTCATGAAGTTGGGAAGGGTGGGCAGGTAATGGTGACTGTCAACATTTCCAGTAGAATTAAAGAAAATTTACAGACTTGAGCCGGCAGCAATCTATCATATTTTTGCCAAAAATACTAGAGCTATTATTTACTGCTATCTTAATCCTATATGCAATTTTGTAATTACTAATACAATTTCAATTACCTACTGTATTTGAGGGTTATATCAGCAATATAATCAATTTAAAATCCTTGATAAAGGAAATGAGAAGACAGAAATGAAATGCAAGTGTCCCCATTCAGTGTCGGGGAGGTTTCGTTACGATCCCAGGGACGAGATTAAGACACTCAACTAAGTCAAATGTCGTACAACCCTTCAGCTTTATTTTCAACGAGCAGCATGAGAAGAACCATATAGAGAGGTAACCAGGAGAGTGGGGAAGGGTAAAGAGGAGAAAGAAAGAGAGAGAGAGAAAGAGAGAGGGAGAGAAAGAGAGAGATTCTGGTATAACTGTATGTTATCAGTAATACAAATAATGACTGTTATTATTACTGTTATTCATTAGGATACATATTTGCTTTTATTTTAGAAGATATGGCTTTATCCAGAAGAAAAAATGAGGCATAAATTATCCTGATTTATACTGGAAAAACACACAGCACTTTTGCATTACATATTTTTTTATTTTTTTATTTTTAGGAACGAGCTGTAAAAAATGCAAAAACCCAATCAGAAAGGTAGCATAATTGGAAAGTGAAGCCTCCTTCAGATTCAGAACATTAATCTTTGAATATCCATCTGAGACTTTTATTCTCAGTTTAATTCACAGACAGTCAAGTTAACATACACGGCGTGCAGTGTAAAGTCACAGTCTAACAAACAATACAGCTACATATTCAATTGAAATACCAGTTATTTTGTAGATTCTATATGCATGAGCAGCTCTCCAACAAATTCTCCAAAATACAACTATTCTTTTACTTATTACCGACCCCTGGTGCTTCTTCTCTCTTCTGTGAAGCTATTGATGTGTTACAACGTCTTGTGAAAATCCTACAGAAGTAACTCTACATCAGCCCAACATAGCAAGGAAAGCAGGAAAAAAAATTAATCTCGTCATCACTGAAACTGCACAAGCAAAAGTTCATGGAGCTCCCTGGAAGCATAATGGTCCACGTTTATGGGTTTTGGTTTATGACTGAGGCTCAAGAAAGAATTCACATTTTAAATTGTGTGTATAACCTTGACGGAAGAGTCTCATAATTGAAATGTCAATAAGAGAGAAGTAATTATACAGAAAAAAGAAGAAAAGGAAAAGGTGGATGGGTGGTGCAATATGTCAAAATATCTGAAAAAAAAAGTCTGCAAGATGTAATTTGATAAAGAGTTTTGAGTGTCAGTTCTCTGCTAATGAAGAGAGAGGATAGCAATTAAGAGGAATATAAATATTAGCCATGAATTCCTGTATGGAGGAGGGCTTGTTAAACACAAGCCTGTTCTATACTTGACCTTACTCTGGTTTACTTAAGGAAACCAAGTCCAGAAACGGGTTTTGTCATCCCTACATAAAATATTCAAAACCACAAATTAATTTTAACCTTCAAAGAATCTGTTTTATTTCAAGAACATACACCAAATGTGTCATTTAAATAGTAAGGAAGCTCCTATGATGTCAGGCTTTCTATATCAGATGTTTTACAGATTTTCTAGATGCATTTTTTAAACTGAGAACACTGAAAGTTAATTAACTCACTTTTTTTTTTTTTAGCTTCCCCAAATTACTAAGCACCTACAACTGTGAAAACTGTAAAGGCAAAGGAAACTGTTTGCACAAAGGTGTTTTAAAAATATATGTTCAAAAAAAGCTTTACATGCTCTTATGGGCATTTCTGACCATTCTCTATTTTTTTTATTAAGCATATTAATGTATGCTGAACAGCACCTCTTGAGGCAGAAAGGTATCCTGTACAATCCTCTAATATATTTTTCTTAAAGTCATTATACAGTTTTTCAAAGTTACAATGAAGAAGGAAGAAAGAAATAGTAGTATTTCTTTAAGTATAAACATAAAGCAGCAGGGTGCGTACACTATTCAATTTATCTGTGTCCTGCTTCCTACTTGATGCAGGCAAAAAACACCTCTTCAAAGATGAAAGTTAGCTTGATATTATCCATGAAACTACATTTACATTTTTTCTCTGTTGAGTGAAAGCTATGATAGTTCTTTGAACATTGATTTCAGACTTCATTTCTCCTGGACATAACAGTAGAATTAAATCTATCCCATTTTCAAAGTTTAGTTTGATCATTAATACTTTTAAAGATAGAAAAATGGGAAATGTTAGGGATTGAATGATTTCTAAATACTCTTTAACAGATCTCATATTAACGTCTCTGACATAAGGCAGAGGAAAATCCTTTTAATTAACAATGATTTTGAAAACAGTTGATTGCATCTCTGAATCTCACTTCTTTTGAAACTTCATTACTGATAATAAAAAGAGCTTCTGACATTTTGAAAATGTTTAAGTTTGGCAAAGAGCTTATGAAGATGTTGGCAATGACATAACTTCAGAATGTAAACACTAAATATAAAAAGTGCCAGAGATCTCAGCTGATATCATGTTTTAGAATCCATAGTCACTAGAAAGTGTTTGGTTAATTACATGATTTCATCTCCAAAAACTGCAGTTAAAGAAAAGTCTGAACACTAACAGTCTGATGGGCATTGATATTTCCACTGACAGAACTTGCATGAGTCACTGAGGTTCCAGAAAGATTTCACACCCATGCAACTGAATGCAGAATCAAACTGGTAAGTTTTTCTATTACAGTGCATTTGAATGCAAATTTCTCAATTTCACCTTGAATAAAATCACATTTAAGTGGACTATAGTACTCCAGTGCTAGTGTCTAAAATATTAACAGTATTGGAAAAAGCTGAATTTGACATTCATTAAAATGTATTATACTGTCATTTGAATGGACATTTTAAGTATTCATTGCACAAAATAAAAGGTAATGAGAACAGTACTTAGATGCCAAAGATAAGTAATGTCATTCTTCAGACCATCTCTGTCCCCAATGAGAAGAGCTAAAAATCTATTTTTGTTGGTATTACCCATTAAAATGTACTCTTTCCTCTATGGAAGAATGAAAGCGTTAACACTTCATAAAGCAGAACTAGATTCCACCTAGCCCATACAATATGCTGAAGTTGACTAAAAATTGTTATTCGTTGAGACTCAGTCATTACTGAGATATCTGTGGTCAAAGAAACAGAAGGAAATCTACTGAATTTCTCTCATGTCAGTCAATCTATGAATAGGTTTAAGGGACTATGGTTAAAAGTTCGCATTGTAGTTGTAGTGTTTAAGGACCAGAATAATAATACCTATCTTAAATCAAAAGATCAGTTATTCTCTTGACTAATAAGTAGCACCTTATAATGAAAACAGTGAATAGGAGTACTAGCCCATTCATGTAAAAGGAGAACACAGTAACATGAGAAAAACCTATGGATATAGGTCTGAGAAAGAAAACCACAGATAATTTTCCTGGCAGAAACCGAAGCCCTAAAATTAATTGGGTTATGCCCAAGATTTCTTTTTTTTTTTTAATTAAGAATATCCCTTAAAAAGAGCACTAGCATGTTATACCATGTAAACAGACGTCCTGGAATAATGCTATTGGGATAAAACCCCTGAGATTATTACAATTTATTGGACCAGAAAGCATAATTTACCTGCTTTCTTCTGCCCTCCCCACAATAGGTTGTGTAAATAACAAAACCCACAAATTTTTTAATCATTTCTTTTTCCCTTATTGGACCATAATTATTCTTTGTTTGCTAGGTTTTGCATCTGAAACTTAACTTAGAAAATTTGCCACAAGAGTGTTATTTCTTAGACCCAGAATCTCAATCCCAGAATCAGTAAATCTATCAGAAAATTTCTGCTAAGGAATCTGATCAGGTAACTGAACCCTGCCAGTACGTAAAAGGACTGAGTACTCCGTGCTGTATTCCTGTGAATCACTATAATTAGCCAAAACAACAAACTGACCTTCAGGTAAAATTATATCCTGTCATTTTAGAGAGACTGAGGCAATGACAGTAAATAATACTAAGGAAAATGCCAAGTCTCGTCAGATTTATTCAATTCTACACATCATCGAGGAAAGTAGGAATTACAAAGAAAAGTTTAACAGGAGCTTCCCAGTTGAACTAAGACAGTAAAGTCACAGTCCACTTTCCCCTGTTCTTGGCTAACGTAATTTCTAACCCTCCCTAGTGAAGCTCTGGAGCACACACAAGTCACAGTATGTATGAGATTGTTAAAAATAAACAAACTACTTGGTGTTACATCATTTTATTCCAAAATGTCATTTTAAAACAATGGAGAGAAAGTTGCTATTTGGTACCATCGTTCACTTTTGACATTCGGAAGTTAATATTTTCTGTCTCTGAATGATTCGATTTTTAAACTTATATTGTGTTATACTATAAGGCAATCATAAAGAAATTAACTCCAATGTTGAAAGCACATAGAACATTTTTAAGGGAGAATATTCTTTTGTAAAGAACTTAAAACATTCCACTTTCACTTTCATCAGGAACTAAAAAAAAATCTTGAAATCTGTTGTGTAAAAGACTCTTGGTCTTCTGCAAAGTGCTTTTTTACCACACAGCCAATGGGACATGGTGTAATTTTCAGTCTTGCAGATTTAGACATTTGACTGTTTTTCTCTTTGCTTTAAATATTTCCTAACAGCTCCTGTGAATCACCAATAGGAGTTATTTGTATAACCACTATCAGAGACTCTGCAAATGTTTCCTCACATGCACGACTGGGAAATAACAGCAGGAAAAGACGGAAAATGACAACAAATTAAGCTGCAGTGGCATTAACACCATCTTTGCATTTTAAGTTGTTCCTCGGTCAACGCTGTTCTCCAGAAACTTACCTCACCTCAGCAACACAACTCATGTTAACAAAGTAAAGACATACCTTCAGTGAAAGCTCTGGCAAGCAGCTACAGAGTAGGAAAGTAGCAGCAAGTAGTTTTCCTTCAAAGGTTAAGTAAACCCAGCACCTACCATCGCCTCCCACCAAAGCAAAGTGAGAGTTCACCCCCTAGCTAGTCCGTCGGTATAAACAATATCCACTCCTCCAAGTAATAGACAAAGATATGCACATCCTGTTTAGCAGCTCTAATTGAGCAGAGCATTAACTTTTAGTCCACATGATGGTGTCTTTATTCCTCTCAGGCCTTTAGGGCTCTGATACACGTCTCCTCCTTTATGTAACTTATCACTGAACTTGCTTCATTTGAGAACAGACCCCTATTTCACTCAGGCGTCTGCAGTCACTGCCTTTGCAGGGGCACTCGGTGTCTGCTGAATGCTGGTTTGGGAAGGCTGCCAGATTTTCTTTTCATGTTGGCTTGTGAGGGCTGTTTTTGATAAATGCTTTTCTGCAAGACTAAAATTCCATTTATGGGTTGTGTCACTGCTGTCCACCACCTCCCACTCTTCCCCCTAGTCTTCCCCGTCCTCCCCTGTCCACCAGTAAGAATAATTTCAACACAAACTCAACCCATTCAGGTTTGAGCCATACCCCTATCACCCCAAAAGATTACAGTATAGTATGGCTTGTAATTCAATTAGTTATGCTGCTATGCATAAAGACATACATATTCCCACATGAAACTACTATGCTGCTCTAAGTCACTGGGTCTGAATGACAGAAAGAATAAAGCACCTAATGTCCAATTTACTTAAGTGGGTGTTATGCAGTCCTCCCACTCAGGGCACCATTCAGCAGTATTTTTTTCTTTTCCTCCTGAAAAAGGCTTAAATTGTAGGTTGTTTAAAAAAAAATGGTAGTTCAGATCAATTAATTTTAAGATCTGGTTTTGTGATCCACGTTTTTTTCTCTGTTATAGCCAGCATTTCAAAAAGTAGCTTACTGATGCAGACTTTAAAAATACAAACACAATGTTCATGTTATCTTTATTTTTTTTTCCAGAAATCTCTCTCTGAATGAGAATCAGGGTTGTCTTTCGAGCCCCGCTAGTGTGACAGCTCAGTGTCAGGGCCCATCATCTCAGGTCTTGCACATAACAAATTGGTGGCTGTGTTACAGCAGGGCTTGGAGGGAGAGGAGAAGATAAAAGTGTACAAATCAGAGCTTGTCCACAGAGAAGAAGGATGTTGAAAGAATTAGTATAACTGTGCGTGTGAGTGGGAGGGAATTTGGGAAATCAGAAACCAAGCCCATGCCTGTTTGTAGTTGAGTGTAGATGCTGTTACAAGGGAAGACTAGAAATAATGGCACGGAAATAGAGGAATTTGATATGAATTGAATGAGAAGTGAAGCCCATGCAAGACTGGAGACCATAAAAGAGAGTATTGTAATGCCAAGACAGCAGAGAAACAACAATAACAACAGTGATGACCTTTTTAGCCCATTTATTTTGTAGATTTTTATTGGGTTGGAACTCCAGGCTTTGGAGTAGATACCCCAGTTCACACCGATCATGATTTTACTTTCATTTATTACGTGCTTCATTTTACCACTAGACTGCATAAGGGAGTTATAACCTAATAGACCTAGGTCCATGACATCTAGATTCACTTCTGGTAAGCTAGCCACAGTGTTTCTGCAGACAAAAATGCTTACCTCAGAATAAAGTTTGTATTTCTATTTCCTAGGCAACTTTTCTAGAAGAAATAATACAGTAGATGAACTGCTCCCTAGGGTAAATGTTAGTCACAACGATCTTCTCTACATTCATGTCCTCTATGTTCATTACCACCATTAATTACACCTAGGAATGAAGCCATCAACCACAACAAAACCCTAGTTAGTTCAGAAGCACAGCCTGCCTACTCAGCAACAGAAGCTGCTGTGTTATGCAGAGGCCATTTCAGTATTTCATACTGCTTTTTTAGTGAATATAAAGTAAAATATCTTTTTTTATTCTTCTGTTACACACCACACAATGCACATTGTAATCAATTGATCTGGGCTGATGGGATCTGCAGTGTTAACTGGGACAGGAAAAAGAGACGGTACCGATCATTAGTTTGGTTAGTTGGTTATAGGTTCTGATTTTGATGTATAAGGGATCATATCTTCAATGTTGCTTTTAACTATGAACATATTAGACAAGAAAAGGGAGAAATTTAAAAAAAAAAACAACTAAACCAAACAAAACCAAACATGGTTCTTCCTTTAACACAGATCAAGAAATCTTCTGCTTGCAAATGAAGCATGTTATGAGGAACGTATAAACTGATCTCAATTGCTACATTATATTCACAATAACCCCACAGTAATATTCTTTCTATGGTCTGACAAGTCACGTATTGCTAGGAGTGTCCGACTTTATAAAAATAAACAGAAGACTACACATTACATTAGGAATACATACTTCTTTTGTACTTAATTTTAACTCTTAAAAAGCTATAAACTGTGATAACTCATTTAGGAGATCCTTGGTTACTGCATATTTTATGATGGCACCTTTAGGTTTTCAAAAATCCTAAGAATGACGTATGAAAATGTATAAGAAATAACTCTGGAAGTTTAGTGTAACATTAAAGTGGGATTATTAGAGTTCTATTCATACACAGTGTCAACAGAAAAACTCAGCCCTTTTCAGTGGTGGAAAAAGGTTACCAGACTAGAAAGTACACTGCTTTTTAATTAAATATCTTTTTTCCTAAGTTTGTTCTGTCCCTTTTGGATAGCGCACAGGAGTTCTGTTCTGCATGTATTTCCACGGTGCTTGGTAAAGATGTCTATATTGCTTTGTAATAGTTGTTAACAAGAATTTTTTTTGTAGAGGGTGCATTTAACTCAGTATTATACATGACTAGTATGTGGCTAACTTTTGAATTTGACAGAAAAGCTGCCATAAGACTAAGCTATAGTCGTTGCAAGATAATAGATGTTTGCATGCTTCCTTAGCTTGTGCCATTTATATCTGCAGCATAGAGGATGTCACATTCATAATCACTGTGCTTAAGCACAAAGAAGTACCGAGAAACTCTTTGTACTATACTCTTGTTAGATGTCCATTTAGGTGTTGGAGTTAGGAAATAACATACAATGTAACAGTCCTTATTAATGCAGTTCTAGATTGTTGCACAAAAACATGGCCTCTCTTCAAAATTATATGCATCTGAGGTATACTTTAAATCAGTACTAATGCATGTTTATTGTGTTTTATAGTGTAATTTTGATTTAATTTCACTCTACAAATGATGTCTTGGGATTCCTAAGTCTCCAGGTACATTTTTTTTTCTTCCTCTCATTCTATTATTACTCCCCCTTTTTTCAGCTCATTTTTTTTCCTCCTCCTATCCAGAATGGTTCTAGTAGCTCCTAGTACTCATTTGTCTCACTTTCTCTCTTCTCTAAATCTTTTAAAGTGTTTTATCTACATTTTTAACTAGTAAATACTTGGATCATTTGTGATTCAATTAAAAAAAAAAGAGAAAAACAATGTAATTATCATATCTAGTAGGTAGAGAGAACTGATTTTAGATTTAAGAAGATAATGGGGAAAGAGAAAATTTTGCCTTCTCCAGTTTCCACTCCAGTCACCCTCCAGATCTGTTCAAGCCACTCAAACTCCATGGAGGTAGGAGAGGTCCAGATAGGGCAAGACATGAGGAAGGAAAGGGTGGCAGAATAACCTACAATCTCTATGACTTCTGTGATGTGTGGTAAAAAATAATATGACAGCAAAAGAGAAAAGGAAATCTAGGTAACTAAAAGCCTCAAAATATGCTAGGTTTCACCTAAAAATTTGAAGTGAAGAATAATTAAATACATGGATAACATTTGAAATAAATAAACTCAAAAAGATTTTACTAAAGACAGAATATGCTAAACCAACTTACTGTCTTTGCATTATTTCATTTTGATATGATAATAGATTTTGTAAGCAAGAAAAAACTATGCCTCTATTTTTTCTGGTCTTCAGCAAATCCTTAGGTATACTGCTAAACAAAATGTTATTGGCTACACCAGAAATAGATTGGATTAGTTCACAAATAAGACAATGACTAGACAATAACTACAAAATAATTACCACCTTAAGTATCATAAAAGAGACATCTGAATAATTTTCTTTCAGTCTTAACATATTTTCTAGACACCATTTTACTTTAGTAGGCTTCTAAACATAATTTTCCATCAATAAAAAAACCTTCAATGTTCCAGCTGAGGAAATCTTTTTTCTTAGGATAGAAACAATCATACAAGACAACATTTACTGTATAACTGCTTCAAACCCTCCTGGGGTTATGATTACAGGAAATGTTGTTTGTTTGTTGTTTGTTTTAAAAACATATATGCAGAAGACAAATGTAACAAAGTAAAAAGCCAAAGGGTAACAATCCCTTGTGCATTTCCTATTTAAAAAAATCATGTTACTTCTGTTCTTGCCATTATATTGCCTACAGTGAAGAAATTGCTAGGAAGAAAACCTACACACATTGTACTGTACAATTTCATTTTACCTTGTTTTGTCTTGCAAAGCTGCTTGCTAAGAGAGACCTCTAAAACAATACAAACCTGTATTAGAGTGTATTTGGCAACCTTTTTGATCGTGTTGTTCATATAACAAAACTGCTCCGATAACTTGCAAAGTCCAAAAAGTAGATATAATTCCAGTTTCTGATCAGAACTTTGCACCTCATGATTTTCAAGTGAAAACTAGCTGAAAACACACAGCTCACAGGGTATTTACTTGGAAGTCAGTGCACAAAGGACAAGAAAATAAACCCCACCAGAAACTATGGGTGAGCTGGCCCGTGTAATGTTATTTGACAGCAAGTATTTTTCTCTCCCCTAGGAAAATCAAAATATCCTGTCTTTTTCTTTAAAAAAGGACCAAGTGAATATAAGCAATAAAGTTTGAATTAAGAGAGGTTACACTCTGCTAGACTTGAAAAAGTGAACTTTAAGAGCTTCACAACAAAGCTTATACTCTTTATAAGCAGGCTATTTCAAGGTTTTCTAAGAACAACATCTTTAATGGTGGTATCTCAGGGAATTTGTATAATTAGTAACTTATGAAGAAGTTTTTCAAGATGGCCAAATTGATTTTTCACTACATCAAACATTTGCATATGATTTACTCAGAATATAAGAATATGGCCTATGCTAAGGCCATGGAAAATAAGGAGGGGATTGATGACAGCCAACATGGCTTCACTGAGGGCAAATGATGTCTGAGAAATTTGGTGGCCTTATACACTACCCTTACAGCGTTGGTGGATAAGGGAAGAGCAACTGACATCATCTACCTGGATTTATGCAAAGCATTTGACGCTGTCCTGCACAGCATCTTTATCTCTAAATTGGAGAGACATGGATTTGATGGATGGACCACTCGGTGGATAAGGAATTAGATGGATGGTTGCCCTCAAAGAGGTGCTGTTGTTGGCTCGATGTCCAAGTGGCAACCAGTGACGAGTGGCGTTCCTCTGACCAACTCTGTTTAACATCTTTGTTGGTGACATGGATGTTGCGATTGAGTGCACCCTCAGCAAGTTTGTAGATGACACCAAGCTGTGTTGTGTGGTCAACACACTGGAGGGGAGGGATGCCATCCAGAGGGACCTTGATAGGCTTGAGAAATGGGCCTATGACAACCTCATGAAGTTCAACAAGGCCAAGTAGAAGGTCCTGCATGTGCATTGAGACAATCCCAAGCATAAATACAGGCTGGGCAGAGAATGGATTGAGAACAGCCCTGAGGAGAAGGACTTGATGAGAAGCTCAACAAGAAACAGCAATGTATGCTTGCAGCCCAGAAAGCCAACCACATCCTGGGCTGCATCAAAAGAAGAATGTCCAGTATGTTGAGAGAGATCATTCTGCCCCTCTACTCCACTCTCGTGAGACCCTATCTGGAGTACTGCATCCAGCTCTGGAGTCCTCAGCACAAGAAGTATGCGGACCTGTTGGAGCAAGTCCAGAGGAAGGCCACGAAGATGATCAGAGGGTTAGAGCACCTCTCCTGTGAAGACAGGCTGAGGGAGTTGGGGTTGTTCAGCTTGAAGAAGAAAAAGCTCTGGGGAGACCTTACAGTGGCCTTCCAGTATTTGAATGGGGCCTACAAGAAACCTGGAGAGGGACTTTTTACAAGGGCATGTAGTGATAGGATGAGGGGTAATGGCTTCAAACTGGAGGAGGATAGATTTAGAACAGATCTCAGGAAGAAATTTTTCACTATGAGGGTAGTGGGGCACTGGCACAGGTTGCCCAGGGAGGTTGTGGAGGCCCCATCCCTGGAGGTGTTCAAGGCCAGGTTGGATGGGGCTTTGAGCAACCTGATCTAGTAAGAGGTGTCCCTGCCCATGGCAGAGGGGTTGGAACTAGATGATCTTTAAGATCCCTTCCAACCCAAACCATTCTATGATTCTATGATACTTATTTTATCTTTTGTTTTATAAAGAGAAAGAATCTTCAATGTAAAGAAGCTGTGGTTTTAAATCATTAAGTAATTAACCTTTACATTTTATTACTAGCACAGTAAAGCACATTATTGTCTAAAGCAATGTTTAATTAATGTTCTGTGATGATCACTTTAAAGTGGAAGATGTGTAAAGTATTAACTTTCTAAATTAAATGACACTAGTATAACAATGTTAGCTCACATATACACTACAGCTATAGCAATAGCCAGATTTAGTCATAAGACAGTGCAGCTCTATACATGTCAATAACATCACGTTCACATGCATTGAGGCTGAATCCATCCGTGTATTTTTACCACAGCTATAATGAACTATAAAATAAACACTGTACTGCTATGGTTATGATGCACCAAAAGCCTTTGCATAGCAATTGACCAGTGGTAATAAAGAAAATGAGTTATTTCAGAAGCACAGACTACTCCTGTTACTTGATTTATGAGTTACGTACAAAAAGTAACCCTGAGGCTACGTAGTCGAGAGTAAGGAAATTCCACAAATCAGGTTTTCTCTGCAACCTTGATTCAGCCTTTTTATAGGGTCTCTAATTACATGACCATTGCGATGGATGCACCCACTCTGAGTGAGGGAACAGTACGGTGGTTTAGGATCACCAACATGTAGTCCTGACTGAGATCAGCCCTGCTGTGCAAACCATGAGAACTGTGATAGGCTGCATCGGAGCTAAGGATTCTAGGTCATGTCATATCAGCAGCTAACAGTACCAGCCCAAGCTGGGACTAGCCAAAACTAAAACTGCTACATACACTGAAGTGGAGGGTTTGACTATGAGTCGATCACTTTATGCTATAAAATTTATTGCCCCTCCAAGCCCATTGAGCTTTCCTGTATGGCAGCAGGCTGCATGACGGTGATCTCCTTGAGCAGGGACATCTCTCAAGGTTAATCCTCAAAGTTGAGAGACCCCTTACCTGGCATCCAATACCTATAATGAGGTAAACAACACTTTACATTCAGCCTATAAGTATATTGTATGCTAGTGACATTTATATATATCCAGCTATAGCTTGATTATTAAAAGTGTAGTAAGTACTAGTTTGACCACTGTGTAAATTACTGTCTAAATCATCATTTAATCACCACCTAACTTGTCATTTAAATCATCATTTAAATCTTTGCCAGAACATTGCTGAATCACTGTTTAACTAACATTCAATTATTGCTTAATCACCATTTGGTTGCCATTTGATTTTCATTCAGTCAATGATTAATTACCATTTGATCATAATTTGATCATTAATAAAACACCTTTAGTTGACCACACAACTATGACTTCTCTTAATAATTCAGCTGCAACAATCACATAGAAGTTTATGCCCAGTATCCTTGCCTCAAGCTGGAACAGGAGGGAGAGTGGCCTAGGGAAAACTGAGGGAAATGTAGAGAACGAGACTTATGTCTATAAGACCCTTCTGTTACATTCCTTAATGAAGTCAGCATGGTATAGTTAATAAGGATTACAAAGAGGGAAAGACAGCAGGATGGACATTGCTCTACTGTACCACATGCAAGCCTGCTTCTCCTGTGGCACTATCACTAGGTGCAGTGGCACTATTTCTCTGCCATTAATAAGCTGATAGACATGAAGTTATGTATTATCTGTGCAATACGTATGACAAAATATTTATCCCAATGTTTATTCCTTCTAATATACAGCCTAATGTTGATGGCTGAAAAAGGAAGTAGGCAACATGTTATAATCAATGATATTTATCAATAGAGGTAATGAAATCAACTTTATTACTAACAATAAACCCTGTGCTTTAAAACAAACCAGCAAATACTAGTTCCTTTTGAAGAACATGATTTTTTTACAGCTATAAATAGTTACTCTCTGGTATCTTAAAATTCCTGGTTAATATGAGGTCTCACTAGTAACACTGGTAGTACTAGATAATACAGGGCCCACACCATGCACTTCTGACTATAAATGATGAACATACAGAGGATTCAAAATAGTTCTTCTGCAAATGCCTAAATCCTCTGATTATCCATTTAGAAAGCACCCATTCTTTTCTGCTGAGTAACAGAGATGGCGGATGGTAAATATGCAATAAACTGTACCCCCATAAGGTTAATAATTGTCTTAAGCTTCAAGTCTCTGCCTATTCAGATACATTTGCAAAGGTGAACTCTTAAATTTTACTGTAGCTGAACTATTTCACCGTTTTGTGTATTCAGTGGGAGACCAACAACTTTGTTGTCCTACATCCAAACTTTTTACATGTAACTGCTCTTCTCTCAAGTGATCATATACACGCATACTCTTGGACAGGAGTACTGTCTGGCAGTCAGACTATCCTTACTGTTACAAACTATGAGTCGTACCTGTAGGGCTAAATCCCAGGTATCCCTCTTCCCATGCACTGAGCACCTGATATTAAGTAGGGCTATGTGAGCCCTCATCTCTCAGCTACTCTCCTCCTGCCTTGAGGTTCAAGAAACTCTGTATCTTAGTTCAGAAGAATGAGGAAGAGGAGTGGAGGCATCATGGGCAACTTTTCCTTTCTAGTGGCTGTCTGTATGGTACACTCCTACCCGACATAATTCTGAGCACCACTCACCACAATGAGGGTCCTCAGGAGCATTAAATAAAGACTGCAGGACCAAGGGCTCAAATGAGCCTCACCTGATGCTGCTCTGGCCAACAATTACAGTTTCTTGGAGCTTAACTCAAAAGACAGAGATGGAGACGCAGCAGGGGAAGTAACAGGAGCAGCCTCAAGCAGGTTTAAACCTTCTTCAAGGCTGAGAATTTCGTTGCTAAGGTTAACTCAAATTCTCAAGTGGTAGTCTTGACTGACAGATGCAGAAAGGAGTTCATGGACTTGAACTGAAAGGTCATGGAAAAGAACTTGCAAATTTATGTCAAAGCTGACCAAATAGTTTCAGCTAAAAGTACAATGATAAAATACTTCCGAAACATCACTTCTACTAATTCTGACACCTTTTGTGATGTAGCATGTATAATAAAACAAAATAAATGAAAACAACAACAATATTTTCCTGTTTCCTATGGGTGAATGTTAGTAACACTGTCTGTAGA
The DNA here is from genome assembly GCA_008921705.1 of Burhinus oedicnemus. Classification (NCBI taxonomy): domain Eukaryota; kingdom Metazoa; phylum Chordata; class Aves; order Charadriiformes; family Burhinidae; genus Burhinus; species Burhinus oedicnemus. The sequence continues at coordinate 2,146,849 of VFFE01009068.1, read as the reverse complement.
ATACATCAGGATATCATACTGCAAGGAAAAGTCTAAAAAAAGAGGAGTTTTCACAAGGTAAATGCAAAGACAACTAAACTAGCAGGAGAAATGGAGAAGTGTTTTCAGGGATGAATTTGTGTCTCCAAATGAAATCAGCTTTTGATACACTGTATGAATAAATAAGCATCATGCTAGTGCATATTAAACCCTTATGGGTTTAGATTTCTCTCTTATGGTTTCTCCACAATGGACAGACTACTTAAATATTCTGTAAGCTAGAGAATGACATGTAGAGAGAACATCTTCAAAATGGTTGTTTAGGCACATTGAGACAGAAAACTCAAGTTAAATGCATTTTTTTCATAGATATTAACTAAGCCTCTCCTCTGTCAGAAAAGTTTCCTATATGTGAAGTTACAGAGTAATTATCTTTTTCTGGTACAATGAATATTTAAATAATCCATGGAAAATGGCTTATTGAAACTTTGCAGTTTTTTCTGTTTTACACAATTTCTTGCTTTTTCATTTCTCCAGAAATCTGAGACTATACACACTTCCACTGTAAGTGTCTGTTTTTATTATTTTCCAGCTCCTCCTGGTTTTTTATACCCCCCAGTCAATACATTTTGCATTTGAAGGTTTTTTTGTGTAGTCTGCAAAGACAGTTTTTCACCATAGAAGTGCACAACTAAGCTAGCTATAGCACAAGAACACAGCTTTAATAGCAGTGAAATCTATGCACTTCACATCAGTAAAGATGCCTCAAGATTAAGAGAGTAGATACTAAAAATTATTTAGCTCTGAAAAACCCAAAACAATATGCATATGTGAATTAAAAATATACCTATATTTTGGGGTCAAATTCTTATTTGGAATTAAATATATACAGCAATTTTCTACTAAGTTGGCAATGGCCACATAAAACTTCCAGATACTGAATGGTACCCCACACCTATACTCAGGCAGTTTTCTTCTGAGAAAAGAAAATCCAGTAACGTCACTAGGCAGTAGCATAATAGAAGAGCAAACTCCTATAGAAGATAATGGGAAGCGTGGAACCTAACTTAGAGGATCTGAATTTCCTTTCTAGAGAAATTTATGTCTTCCCATTGACTCTGCAGGAACTGAAGGGAGAATAAAACCCCAAAGTCACAGGACTAAAATCTGTGTGCAAATGACTGAAAAACATAGCAAGTACTCTCCAAATCTGTTTTATAAAAAAGTAACTGATGCACTGCTCTGCAAATTCACATTAGCAGCTGGTGAATTTGGAAAGGAATCAAATACAGGTGGACAGAGATTTTTTTTAAGTGCTTGAGAAAGGAACACTGGAAAAATCATGCGTAAGTGACATTGACAAAATCCTGTATGTGCTACTATGACTATCACCTTCAGGAACACTGTATTCTTATATTAGATGTTACCTTATGAAAATATCAAGGTCATTGTCAATTTGGCTTACTGTCAGTGGAAGCATTTGTCACATTAAGTCAACCCTAATTTGTGTAACCAAATTCTGTACAATTTCAGTGAAAATTGCTTATTTATACTGGGACACATGTTTCCTTCCCTCTTCATGCCAGTTATCTTTTAACATTGTCCTTTGTGAAAAAAAAAAACCCAAAGGAGTAGAACAGGAGAAGGTTGAATGTGGATGTCAATCTGAGACTCAGATCAGAGTCTTCTTAACATAACCAATGTTAAAATAGACTTCTATCATACACATAGTTTTCCCACAAAAAAATCCAATTTTTTATTTATGACTCTCTAAATCTGCATTCAGACACTAAAAAAAATTAAAAAAAAAAAGCTGGATTCCTGTAAACATTGAATTCTCCCTGGAGTTTTTATTTACTTCATTCTCTGTGAGGCTCAGAAAGTTGTGTAATCTTACAGGTAAAATGATTCTGTTTAGATTCATAAGTATGCATCTTAGGAAGACCTTTCTTCAGTCTCCAAAACTCATATAATCATATAATAACTAGGATAACATGTTTATTTTTCAACAAGGAGAGACCAATAAACATAAAAAGTCACAATTGTTTCTTTTTTAAAACTGTCTTGACCAATAAATAAATAACAAAACTGAAACTGGGATCTTTTGCATGGAGTTAGGTATTGAGAGATTCTGTCTGCTAGACACATTTCTTCAAGGCAAATGGAAACGGTTTTCCACAAAAGATACAGATGTGTCCCTACTACCCTTCAGGAGGGCAGGACAATGAAGCAAAAGTTGTACTGTTTTCCATAAAATGAGATATATAGATATTGCTTATGATACTAACAAGATGAAACCTTTTCTGAAACTCACCCAGCTCACTCACTTGGGTCTACCTCAAACTAAATCACATTAAGTTTTGCTCTGAACAGCTGATTTTCGGCTTTCATTTTAGCCATCTTTTTCTTTTCTTTGGAAACTGTGAAAGGTGTTCACTTTCATGACCTTCTGAAGCAGATCTCTTGATCTTTGAGAAAAAGAAGGTTTCACTTTTATACTGCCAGGCCCTTGTAGACACTGTAGAGAGTCACTTTAGTATTTTTAATGATTAATATACTGAAATTCAGAGATCATTTAAAAAGTGTCAAATAAAAGAGTAGGTCATTACCATATTAAGTTCTGCCTTCAAGAGCTTGAAGTGAAAACAAGCAAGACGTACCAAGGAAATGAAATGTTGCACACCTTTTCTAGACACAAATTGGAGGTTGAGTTTGCAGACTAAACACAGAATCCTGGCTCCTTAATCAGTCCTTTTATCCAGAAGCATACAAAGTGGAAGATGGAGAGAGGCAAAATTCATGGACATTGAGTCTTCAGAAATATCTGCTATGTTTTGGTTACTAGGCAGAGGCAACTTCTGATGACTAAAAACATGCTGTGTACTTTGTTTTGCTTTGTAGTTCATCAACTGAATAGAGCAGTACTTTAAAACAAGGAAACTTATTAGCTAATATGGGAAACAAGCACCATTGCGAAGTGGATTACCTCCTGAACTTTCTTCCAATCTGTTTTTTCTTCTGCTCTTATACTTACTAATCACACCATATACTTTAAAAAAGGCTAGTTTTTTATTTAAACAGAATGCAAACATCAAAACTGTTCATAAAAAAAAATATATTTCTTTTGCAATACAAAACATTTAATAAATGAACCAACATGATCCTTGCTTCCCTCTGTTACCTCATATATTTAGAAACGTTGAAACTTTTTTCGAGTGTTTGTACCAAAAGACCTTTCACCAAAGACAGTCGAGATTTTTTTTCTTTCCCACCCTAATAGTTTATAACAAAGGACAACATATCCAAGCATTTATTAGGAAAAAACTGACAAACAGAAGTAAAATACCAGGTAAGACACACCTGAAAAAGTTTAATTAAAAAATGTGTGCAGTAGAGAACTTCATTTACTAAATTTCGTTCCCAACATATGTGGTTATCACACAGAACTTGAAAAACAGGTCTTGTGTTGGACTAAATTAGTATGAGTCTGCATTATAAATCAGAATTTCAAGCTTAAAAGTATAGCCAACAAATCTTAAGTGAATGATGGTAATCTGCAAGTTTTTGATGTAGCAGCAAATCTAGTTCTTACATATTTTTGTTACAAAGTTCTACAAAGTCAGTCCTTAAGTAATGGCGGTAATAAATCAGTCTTGAAATATTACATGCTGTACCTATTTCAGTCTGTGCTTGCTGGTGAAAAGCATCAGTACTAATATTTTTATAAACAAACAACAGGGTTTTTTTGACATCTTGTTAACTCAAAGCAGCGGTATAGGCATGCTTAGTAAAACATACACATTTCAAACATCTGAAGTCATGTTTCTTCAGATTTTCTCTCAAAAAGAAAACTTTTCTTTCAGCACATCTGCAGAGGAGTCAGCGGTGCCTCCTTGTGGGGGGCAGGGCATAGGGAGAGGCCCTGAAACCCCGCTCCCAGGGACTTCCCAGTGCAACCACGCAAGGTCCAGCATACACTGCCCATCGCAACTTGGAGGACAGCTCTGCTTGGCACAGGGGACTGGAGTAGGTGACCTCCAGAGAGCTCTTCCAAACTAAGCTTCTCCACGAGTCTAGAACTCTAAATAAAGCACTGACAGGACTAGGAATTGACAAACCTCACTGAAATTTTATTAGTGATTTGTGCTCACTTGCCTTCACGTATGAAAGGTCATCAGAAGTGCATGGTTTGTTCATTTAGAAACTTCAAAGATACTGTTTCTTCAGCTTTTTCTTCAGATATTGGTATTAATAAAGGAACACATCTGCACTCATCTTAAAAATCCAAGACAAACTACTGGTAAGCTAGTCAACACAATTCATATGAACTTTGAATTAAGGATGGAGACTGCTTGTAAGCTATAAGTAGTAATAAAGACCTAACTACCTTTTAAGTTTTAGAAAGTCAATGTTCTTTTGAAGAAAGCCGTCCCTCTCAGCTTAGTTCTAATACAGACCACTGAAGAAGAAACTATTATCTTGTGTTTTTATCCCCTCACTAAAAATCAAATGGTCAAGCTGAAAATACATATGCACATTTTCAGGGCCTATGGGAAATCTTTAGAGCAACATATATCTAGAAAACTTTCCAAAGGTACTTAAAATGTTAAGATAACAATAGTCTTAGATGGGCATCTATGATGACACAACCATCCTGATTCCTCACATTAGAATCTAGTCCAAAACGTACATTAATACATTTCATAAAGGCAATCAACTGGAAAATCCCAACTAAACTCATCAACAATCACATTAGCTTACCTCTGAGTTTCTACTTTCCTGCTTCATTAGAGCAAAGCAAGTTTACATCAACTCTAGATCTGGTTCTTTATAATTCCATGTAATACATTTTATGAACTGAAAAGGAACTCTGGGGAGGAGGCTTCTGCTATTGCTATAAAGTAAATTGATTCTGAGAGCCACATTTAGCTGCTGGCTAGTTATTTTAATTTGGAAATCTATTTTAGTTCATGAGGGAAAAAGAAGGGGGGGGGAGGAAAAAAAAAAAAAAAAAAAAAAGAGCTGTGTTCTCTCAGACTGGATCATGAAGCCTCCATCTGATTCAGTCTGAGCTACTGAAAAAGGCTAGTTCCCTACCTGAGATGTGAACTTTATGGAAGGAGAGGCAATCAACTATTTCACATACAGAGTCCAAGAGCCTTCTTCACCTTGTCTTAGAATTCCTTATGTAACTGGAAACAGGTATAAATAAGTCAACTAATTGGTATGACCCTATCAGTCAGGTTCAGAAGTGAGTTGTCCTTTGTTCCTACAAGGACACAGAAACCTCTGCTTACATGCAGAGAAATGTTGCAGCATTCAGTTCAGACTTTGGGCAACTGATAAAATAGGCTACAGTAAAATGGATCGAAAACACTTTGTGAAGATTAGAGGATTTTTAGGTATGCTAAAAGAAATGAGGATGAGTGTAGGAAATAAAATATAAAAATATAGATGTCATAAAGAAAAGTAATTAGGAAATCTAAGACCCTTGCAGAGGCTCAAAATTTTATTGTGATGAGAAACCATCACTGGCTGTTATCAAAAGTTAGACAGATGAAATTAAATTAAACAAGAAGATGAAGCAACACCATAATAGGAGTTGTTGGAGATTACGGGGTTGTATTTCAAAACTGAGAAACAAAATTCAGTGCAAGAGAAATTTGGTGAATAAAATTAAGAGAAGATTCATTGTTCTGTCCATCATTCATTTCTAGAGTTCTTAATTTAACTTGGATTTCTATGGGAAGAGCTAGCTTTTATTGTCACTTTCTGCTGCCATCCATTTGGAATTCCTCCAGCTCTTTCCTTTTGTTCAGTGATAGCCTGCCTTAACCAGATAAGATCCAAACAAAACCGTCTGCCTGAGCTCACAAGGCAGCCAAAGTAATGCTTTAAACAACTCATTGATACTAGTTTCCTAGATTTCTGAATGCCTGATATACTGCAAACACAATACACGATCCTTTTTCTAGCAATAGTCAAAGGTTCAGTAACAGAATGGGAAGTTGCAGTTTACATCTGTTATCCCCTCTCAGGATACAGCATCAGGCACAAATAACATCTCCAATGCACTTCACCGTCTTCCCTGCCCCAAAAGGAAACAGCAAGGCTTAATAAAAGAATAGTTTGGGTTGGTAGGGACATTCAAAGGTCATCTAGTCCAATCCCCTGCAATAAGCAGGGACATTTTCAGCTAGATCAGGTTGCTCAGAGCCCTGTCCAACCTGACCTTGAATGTTTCCAGGGATGGCGCATCTACTACCTCTCTGGGCAACCTGTTCCAGCGTTTCACGACCCTCTTTGTAAAAAATTTCTTCCTTATACCTAGTCTAAATCTTCCCTCTTTTAGTTTAAAAGCATTACCCCTTGTTCTACTACAACACGCCCTACAGAAAAGTCTGTCCCCATTTTTCTTATAAGCCCCCTCTAAGTACTGAAAGGTTGCAATAAGGTCTCCCTGGCTTATATTATATTATAATATAGTATAAATATTAGCTTAATACTAACTAAAGCTCACTGATAATATTTTCCCTACAAAAATTGTCACCAGTGAAAGGAAAAATAAAGAAGGAAGTTATTAAAAAGAAAACCTTTCTTACAGCTTTTAAGTTTTAATGTTGAAATTACTCTCTCTTTGAAAGATTTAAGATTGTCAAAATAGCTGTTGTTTGCCATTGTATTGGGACAAAGGGTAAATGGTAGATAACTCTAATGCCTACAGCTCTGAGCCAATGTGTATATCAATACTGCAAATAAGAGAAGTTTCTAATAATATAAATATGAGGTGAGTCCCTTTACAGGGACAAAAATACTAGGAGCGCCTCTGAAGCCCTGACTTCACACTGTATTGATTTCTGGCTGTGACATGGGAACAGAGTTCAAGAAGCCTGAGCAAAGAAATAAAGATCTCTCGGTAAGATGTAAGGAGAATTTAATTTAAAATTTTAAACACAACTTTCAGTGTGTAAATCAGAATAATATTCCATGGGTAAATACAGGAAGCTCCTATATTACAGTAATGTGGGGTATATGAGGTTGAAGATCCAAAAGACTACTTTTTCCACTACAGGGAAGTGTCGGTTGTCCACAGTGTAAAAGGATAGTTAGAGGTGGGACAGTAAGCATAGAGATCTTACACTGGCTTATCAATATAACACTGATGACACCTCAGGAGCTTGAATAAATACATTGCAGTCTTAGACACATAACCATTTAACCATACTTTTAAAGTATCTCTTGAATTTATATATGCATAATCTATGTTGTCATATAGCAGAACAAGGATTAATCTGCACATACTGCTGTAACATAACTTCTAAAAGCAAGTAAGATTTATATATTATTGTTATTAACAAATTAATATTTATTTTTGGTTGTCATTTCATATTGGTTGGGCTCTTCCTGACTAGTTGTGACCAGTTACATCACCTTGGGAGTTATTTACAAGCTTGCTCCTACTTTCTCCCTACCTTTCTTCCCTTAATCCCAAAGAATAACCAAACTTCAGCATCCAGTAAATCAGCAAAGGGCTAGGACAGATTAAGTACATCAGGGGACTGTGCATATTACAACTTGCATGGTTTTTAATCCCAGTCCTCTTCTGCCATCCTCCCAGCCATGGACCTCCCCAGCCAAGTGAGGCTTACCTTATACACCTACTGCCTGTTTGCTCTCACAACCTTCTCTCACCCTGACCAGCATGCTCAGCCTTGCAGTCACATCTCCCACAGCCCTCCCCCTCAGGGCCCTACTGCTTACCTGTCTCCAACAGGAACACTTACACAGTACCCTACTTTGCCATTATCAAGCACAGCCAGAGAACTTGAAGATGTATACGCTTAGTAGATGCCCACGAGTTTATCATTGCTCAAATCTCCATAAATCACTTGGGAAAAAGGGGACATGGATGATCTACCAAGGTTCTAAGCCAACTGAAGAGAGGACTTGGAAGGTAATTATTGATAACCAGTGAAAAACTGGCAAAAAGGGGATAATAATATACCTAAAATACCTACAAGGTTTGTAAATTCTCCAAATTTTTTCACTTATAATCTTGTTTCAGTTACTAAGAAACTCTTGTAAGAAAGAAAGAACGTGAGAGTCCAAATCCACTAGATGGTAATGGATCTTGAACACCTCCAGTATGATACAGCTTGGAGTTACATCATCAGCCTTCAGTCACCCTACATATGAAAGATGAGTGACAATTTCTGGCCACTGAAGAGGCGAGCACTTCCAGAGGGCAATCCTCATTCTGCATCACTGTCTGGAAGAAGCCTCCCTCCTCACCACTTGTAGGGACACTGGCCACCTCAGGGGGGTACAAGGTATCAGTATCTCACATGACACAAGACATTTTCCATGTGCCCAGCCCCCTTGGCTGCCTCCTGGATACCTCATCTAAATCCAAAGTTTACAAATTAACTCCTTTCCCACAAAAATGCATGCAGCTTATGGATTTATCACTAAGTAAGCATTTATATGCTTGCACACTAAATTAATTTTCTTTTCAATTAAATTAGCCACAGTGCCTGTTCTTTCCCTCATTCTTCCTTCAGATTCCAGCAGCTGGTTTTTTGGTGACTGATTTTCCACCTCACTCCCCCCAGTTATCAGTTTTCCCAGTCTATTTTTTTTCTAGATTCCTGTTGCAGTCACCAGGTTTTCTCTTTTCTTTGGGTTGTATAGTGTGATATGACAAGGAAAACCTGCAGGAAAATACACTGAGCTAGGGTGTTCTGGTAAAAATAAACTTCTAAAAAATCTTATGTCAACAGAGTATCTGTATTAGAGAACCTAATTATGAAGGCTTTTTGAGGTCAAGGATGCTTAAATAGGAATATTTCTTAATATAAAGTTAAAATTTAGAATTTTGGTCCATGCAAATTTGCTTTTATGTACACACACACACAGATACATACATATAGATGGTCCCCTCTACAGCAGACTGCTGGAAAAGGAAAAGATTTCGTGTTTGAATACACACAGGCATGCATAAACACAGTTATACAGTATGTTTATCTTCTCACACAGCAAGGTCAGCAACAACAAAATCAAAGTCAAGCTACTAATAACCATGATTACTTTAGTCAGACATCTCCATACCTGACATTTAGTAACTAAATTCCTTCAGAGGACTGTATAAACATCTGTAACTTAAATTACTTCAAGAGAAAGCTGCCAAATTATGGCTAGCAAAACATAGTTTTTAAACATATTTATCTTAATCTTTATTATTTCTCAGCCAAATGCTCAAACGTATTTTATCAGTAAATTGATGTTTCTCATACCTTATGTAATTAGAAAATGAAAGCAATCTGGGAGATATATAATTCATTCTTCTTAGCAATAAATCATTATTTTTGCAAGTTTACATGTAGTGTATATAATACAACAATGAAGCAATTTTATAGTGAAATAAATTTTGTTCTGCCAACAAGAATAAAAAGCAAATCTACCCACAATTTGCTACGTGAATGTATATATTATACTTGAAATCAAGAACCGACTTTGATTTAGCTACAGATACAGAGGCTTAAGATCCTGTTTAAATTATGTTAACAAATTGTGGCTTCAAGGTCTCAAAACAAAAGGAACTAACAGGTAAGGCTGTCAATCAAACCCCAACAACATTGAAAAAAAAAATCAATGAGAACATGGTAGCTATCTCATCTGTTAATCAGCAAGTCAAAAAGTCTGACTGAGTACCTCACTGTAATGTAGAAAGTGAGCAGAACTGAAAAAAAATGCTAAAATGAACCCTGTGTTTGTTGGGATATTATTAGATACCTTTGTTAGTAGTTGCTACAGATACAATTTGCAATGGTGAAAAAACCCTCGTGTAATTGCCTGGCAAGTATTCTTATGGAGAAGCAAAGGAAGTAGTGTTTATTTATTTATTTCTCTTGTGTTGGAGTGACCACCTTACAAGTGGTAGTTGGGTTGAGAAATTTAGGTACAGAGCAATAATGACTTTTTTCAATTGAGAGAAACAATTTTTAACTGCAGAATTAATCCATTTGGTAGTAGAGTCACTTGGCGTTGTCAAACAAGGGAGGATCAATCCACTTGGGGATACTAAAACTTATTCTCTATCTCCACAATCCTTTCCATTATCATCTCACTGTTACCCAAATTCTTCAGCAGCAGTATCAGAGGAAGCTGAACTGAGCAACAATGGAAACTCCATTTCGGTCAGCAAGGAGCTTAAATCATCTCCTTAACTATAGCTTATGTTCAGACTTCCTAAATAGCCAAAAACATGCTCAAAGAAATTAAATTCAAATCAACTCTGTTTTAAATCCACGCGCATTATCATACCCTGCCCCCTACAAAGAAGTGATTTTACTAAAAAAATTAGAAACAGAAAATTTAACTTAAAAATCAAATATTTATCTCTTATTAAAGTCTATATTTAATCAACCTGCCCCCATCTCTCATCTTTGGAGGCTTAGCTCATACTGACATATTCGAAAATGCTGTCCTTAGTTTTAACAGTGATTTTGGTGACCAGTGATTTTGAAAAAAAGAGCAGTGTTTTCGAAACTCAGTATATGGGCTGAAGTACATTTTACATAAAATTCACCCACTATTCAGTAAATACTACAATAGATATATAGTAAATTAGAATTGTTATAATTACTTAACTGCTGGATGAACAAGGCAAATTGACAACCTGCTTATATTGAAGATAACTTCTCACCCTGGTACTGATGAAAAAAAAAACTACTAACATCTCTCTCCTCTTTAAGCTACTCTTCAAAATTCATGCTTAGTAAAGCAAGGTAATCTCCTAAAATTTTGCAAAAAATCTTCTTGCAAGTACCTGAGTCTAATTAACTTAAAACAACTATTTTTGGACATCTTTATCATATAATGTCTATGTATAGTCACCAGGTGTCATATAAATGCAACTACTCTTTGCCCACTCAGTCTAGACCAATATCAGAAGCTGACATCAGAAAGGGTACTTTCCCTAAGTCCAATAAAGACCTCATAAGTTGCTCCACAGAAAATTTAAGTATAGAAGGGGATGCTACTGAGTTTCTGAGAAAAACTAATGATTTTGCCTTAAGCTAAACTGTTGTTACTGTCCTTGTATGAGCTGTGTAAGTTCTTCAGACATAATGTCTCTGAAAGAGTTCAGATATATATAAAAAGCATGTTCTCTAACACCACAACAAATCTCAGCAATGTTTTTACTAAGAAGTATTCTATTTGCCCCCTTCGTTTATAATTAAGTCACTTACTCCATAACTGACACCTAAAGTTTATGGCTTAACTAATCTTCAAAGGCAAATAACTGCTCACTCAGCTTTAGAAGTTAGATTTCCTTCTCAGTTTCTTTGCTTTGATGAGATGATACTTTATACAGATCTCAGCATAAAACCAGGGTTAGCAAAAGCAATTACCAATATCTTTTCACCAAAAAATAACCCCTGTATGTGTATTCTTATTTGTATGTAGCTTTTTTCTTTCCATCAACAGTCACATACAAATAACACCTCTGCACAGATCTGAGGAATCAAAGGAAGAAAAAAGAGCAGTGTTTAATGCTTGAGGTCACCTGTCCATTACCTGAAAATCATAGGCTTTGTTTGAAGAGTTGTATGTACAATCAAAGCATTTTTTTCATGAAAAAGAACTTTTCTTTTTTTACATAATATAATGTTCATTTATGCAACCCTTTCCCCAAACTGTGTCCTCACAATTTTCTCAAAACCTAAACAGCTTCAGTCTGGTGTAGTCAGTAAACACTAAAGCACTCGGCATATCATAAATGTCTAGTTAGTTGCTTTGCACTTAACTATGTTTAGTCCTTTTATACAACAGGGTGTAGTTAAATAGTTTGGGATCAACAGCTTAATGTTACTTGGTTCACTTCAAGATAATAAACAAATAAAAGACCTTGGAAAATGAACAAGAAATTCATGCTTTTTCCCTAGTCCTATAAAGTCAAGCATGTAAGAAGAAAGTGGAAAAGACTGTAAGCTCCTTCAGAATTTTTTCAGTATCAACAACTAGTCTGAACTTCAGAACCCTTTTTTGACCTATTTGATTCTCTTTATCTTCATCACATAGTTGACATATTGATATGTTAATACCCAGCTTCAGGCTGTATTAACTGGTCTTTAGATTTCAAAAGAAAATACACTTGGATTTTTTCTGTGTTACCCTTAAAACACAGAAGTATGTTCCTCTCAACCTTTCTAATGGGAGATTTTGTTAAGCAAGTTTTGTGAATGACTTAACACGCATCACATGTACTATGGCACATGAACTTACCAGGGAACATAGATCTTGCAGAAGACTTAAGCAGAGTCGGTGTTTGAACAGACAAGGTGCAGTTAATACAAATAGCAAGACGGAGCCTGTTTCACATTTCTGCGGGTTCCCAGGCAAATTCACAACTGGGTTAGTACAGGTCTTGATGCTATATTCACTTTCTTCCTTGCTTTCTCCTGCATTTAAATAGACACTTTCAGTCTGTTGCTCATCATTTTTATTTAAGTAAATTTAATTGATCTTTTAGTCACATTTACACTTCTTCCTGTTGTAACTCGAAATGTGAACTAACGCATTAATCTTTCTATCTTGATTTCAGTACTGTTAGCTTTCTGCATGCATTATGTCACAACTTGTGCTCTGCGCTGCTAGCAAAACCAGGGATTCTCTGTAGTTTAGCTGCAATTCTTTCTGGAAATGCTGGATTATCAGACAACCTCAACAGTAAGCAAGAAAAGCCAATGATAAGTCATTCTTTGCTGAGTTCAATATATCTGATTTTCAAAGCATTTCCCCTCTGTTGATCAATGCCATAGCAAGATTTTATAAGGCCTCTGCTTTCCTCCTAAAATTCTCTTGGTGGTCCTTTGTTGTTCTGCTCTATGCCCTGCTCACCCACCTGCCTTTGGCAGCAAGACCTGTTAGGACTTGGGTATACTTGTGTGCAGTCTTCACAAAGATCACACAAATTTTTAAGGGTACACTGCTTTTGCCCCAGTCTGTTACTACTCTGAACTAGCAATCCTGACCCCTATCTGGTTGTGTTTTATACTGCATTTGATGCATCTCTTTTATTTCTTTTTTTTTTTTCTTTCTTTTTTTCTATAAGTATAAGCTGACAACTAAAAGAACCATTTGTAGGTATAATTCTAGCAGGAACTCCCTTTTATTATTCCATTCAGCTACACTCAAGCATATAATAATTCCTCCTCCATAAAGTGCCTGTACATACTTTGGTCCTGTATTCACCCGTTACTAATAGCTATACAACCTTATTTTGTTTATAACAGAATATGGGCTTTGTTTTTTATGCTTCTGTATTATGCAGATAAATACATATAGTCCCTCTAGCTTGTAGACTGAATGCAAATTATTTCCCTGTCCTTGAATTCAATAAATGTTTTAAACAACTTTTATGAAGACATATCACATAGATATTAGTGGCAAAGAAAAAATATTTAAAATCTAATGTCTTGAGAATGGAGATATGCATCCTTTTCTTAAAACATATCCTGTCTCAAAGATATTTATTTTAAATGCCTGATGAAATAGGTTATCTGAGCTTGGAAGCTTCCTCTATATTTCCTCTATATTTTATTTATAAATGTATTTTCTTTTTTCTTGTTGACTTTTTTTTAACTAACATTGTGCCTTCATTTCAAATGAATCAAGAGCATGAGAACATTTGCATTTTTAATTGCACATTTTCTTGCACAATAGCTCATATAATAAAGCCTCCAAGGACAATCACAGCAACTGGCCTAGCTGCTTAATTCTTAATGATCATTGTCAAATTAAGCATGCAGCATCCCAAAATGGTGGCAGTCTTTGAACCAGTTTAGCTGTATCTTTGCTCATTCCAATAAAGGTACTGGGACGTTGAGGGTAGCGATCATACCCTTTTTTCCTCATCGTTCGTCAAGAGCAGCCCCTATGCTGCATCCCCCTTATGTTTCACCCTGGTGTTAACATTGAGCTACAGCTAAATCATTGCCACTGATAATTCATCTAGATAATTTCAATTTGCTGCTAATCAAATAACCATTAGTGTGAAGTGACACACAATTTCATGATGGATGCAGTGATTTAGACTTGGGAAGCAGGGAATTGTGAGAATATAAGTAGCCATAAGTATTTGCTTATGCAGCTTCAAGGTCGCAAGTCGACAGATTCAGTAATTGGGTGACAGTAACAAAGAGTGGAAACTTAGCCAAAATAATTCAAATAAGCAGGTTTAGAGAGTAATATGAGTCTTTTCCGTTAGCTCTGTCAGACAGCAGCAAGGGCAGGCTGCCCTGCAAGGGAAGGAAAGCTGGGAGCGGAGTGTCACACGGCAGGCAGGGTCAACAGCCTCCCTGACACGGAGCCAGGAAATGAAGTCAGTAAGTCAGGGTCAGGATCAGGCCTGGTGATGGTAACCAGGATCAGCCAAGAGCCCAGCAAGCACCCAGCAAGTCCATAGTGATGAGGCAGACCCAAGGCCAGACCAGAAAGCCAAGTCGGCAGGTTGGGATGCGGATCAGGATCAGGGAAATACCAGATGGGGTACAGGTGCAGCAGCATCATGGCCTCAGCTTAGCTCAGATGGGGGACAAGCACGGGAGCCTCAGATCTTAGTCACTGCCCCAGGGTCTTCTTCTAGCTTCTGTTTCACAACAGCTCTTTTCAGTGAGATGGCCTCCAAGAAACAGGTAAACTCCTACAAGGAAGAAGGAGAACATACTCCTGAGATGCACTTCAAGATTCACAGAACTGCATGAAATACAAGGTAGTGAGACTTCGTTTGTTCAGGCCTTCTTTTAGAATGAGCAATACCCATTTCCAGCTCTCTTTTCAGGTTTCATAGGCAACAAGTACCTTGATTAAAAAATAAAGACCAAACAGACTTTTCTACAAACAGAGCCTTACTGTAGCAATTGACAATTTTGTGCAATGCACTCCACTAGATCAGCATCTCCGTACTTATCTGTTTTGAATAAGGCAACAGTATTTGTCTGCTGCTGTAAAGCTGTTAGATTTAAATTCCTGTAAATGGAAAATAAACAGTGGCAATACATCAATAAAAATTCTTCTCAAAATAAACTAATCTTGGTAACTGAGACTAGGCAGTTACTTATCATATCACCAGAAGGTTTAAAATTATTATTTAAAGAAAAATCTGTACTTGAGGAAATAACAGGTCTCATACTGAATGTATTTTTTAAAAAATGGTTAAATTTTCAAAACAGATACTTAAATAAGAGGCTTCTAAACAAAAGCAGTGGGATAGCTAAAAGGAAGTTCTGACCCAAAATTATTCATGGCCAAAGTATTCAGAATTTCATTAACAACATTTCTCTATATAAAATCTTGTTACAAGTTTTCAAGGACATGTGACCATTACGGAAATTTTGCAAAGGGAATTAGTGTTTTTGTGGAAGGAGACAACACCAAGTCGCGTCTCAAAATTAGACATGAAGAAACCCACACCCTTACCTAATTTTACCTGGAATGAAAGCCAAGTCAGGGATGCACTGAAACACTATTTTTAATTCTCCTGGGCAGAGAAGAACTCTTCACCAAAATACAGAGACTAAAAGTACACGATGTTTCTAGTCTAATTCCCTGCCATGGAAACACAGGAAACATCAGGAATGTGCCCAATGTTTAAATGTGAAGATGAGCTGAATTTAATCTTTCACTAGGTTTTAGGCAACAGGACAGTTTAGGCTTGATAGTATCAGCAAGTTGTGGTAATTTAAAACATACAGATTGTACTCATTGTGAATTTTTTTTATTCAGTAACTACATATTTGAAATGATTTGTCCTTCCAAACATGGTTTTATAAAAACTTATTTCATTTTTTCCATGCACTATTGGGGAAAAAAAAAAAAGTCTATAGCAGAGAATGAATGACAGGAGCAACTTCTTCCCACCTTGCACAAGGATTCGTAAGAGGGATACCTATGAAAATTTAAAGCTTTAATAACATTATTTTTGGTGACACTGTAAACCAAAAGACAGAAACCATATTTCAACTAGGAGCAGCAATAAGTTAAAAAAAAAACCAAAAACAAAACCAAAATAATACAGGATTTGCTGTTCTCCCACTGCAGCACACTGCAATTATATTACTCTGGAAGAAAGTGGATTTTTCCTTCTATATAGAAAGGTTCCATTATGTGTCCTCTTTGATCTATGTACATTTACATCACAACCTTTGTCTTTTAATCTAAAACATCTTCACTGAGAGCACAAACCATTTGGAAGTTCTTTATTCTTAGTGATATCTTAGTCCTGGCTTTAGTAGCGGTGCTCAACCATTTGTGGCAGATATACTGCAGAATCTTTATTAAGCCCATCTGTTCAAATGCCTGTTTTCTCTCCCCCTTTATGAGAAGTCACTGTTTTAATAAAGTCACTGTTGGGATGAAGATGAACGGAAGCTAAATGAAAGTTTTTATAAATACATATTACATTTTTTTTTTCATGATACTGCATTTTTCTGTCAACATTTATAAAGAATAATTATTTTAAAACCAAACAAGCTGTGTACAAATGAGATATGTAAACTAGTAATCTTTAACAACAGGCTATAAGGAAATATATTAGATTTTGTTTGTTTGTTTGTTTTTTGTTAACTTCTACGCCAATTAACATACTTCATGTAGTCTTGGAAACAATACAGTTATAAAAACAGTTATCAAAAGGAGGTAATATTACTGAACTAAGAATCACGCATTCTCCATCAATTTCTGACCTCCTAAATTAGATAAATAAGAAAATGCTCCCACTGTTCATGATCATAAAATGTGTTGCAGCTGTAGGACCAAACTCTGTTTACTTATTCAAGATTTTCAAGTCAACAAGCAAAGAAAAATACAGTGGGGCCTATACAAATAAGGCATAGCAAGGATTAGAAGGAGTTTTGTGATTCAAGCTATGCACACCATCTCTATTCTATGCACCAGCAATGACTCAAGTTTCAAAATTATGTGCATACTTACTCTTATTAATATATATAAAGTTCACAGTAGAATTAAATTATTCATTAAAGTTCTAAATTCATAGGGTCAGCTAAATCCTAGTAACCAAGAAAACTGTAGAATACAAAATGTTCAAAGAAAGGAGAATAAAGTGCAAATATCAAACACAGAAAGGCACTCAATAAAACTAACAAAAAGATCAGTTGGTGAACAGCAAGCAGCATAAAGATAATTTTAGAAATGCAGCATTGTTTACCAAACTCTAAAAATGTACAGCAGGAAAAATTACCCTAAAAATATCAAAACCCTGAATGCATAATGCTCACTTCTTAGAAAACTGAAAAACAGGGCTGTGGGAGAAAAGTATTAGCTGAGAATCCTTCTGCAGTCTTCACCTGTGAAGCCTGGAGAATAATGCAAAGTGCTCTTGAGCAAACATCAAAACCTGATGCTACGAGAGACTAAGAGAAGCACAGAATGTTAATAAGAGAATATTAACAACAAACACCAAGATAATTTAAATAAAATCTTGCCAACAACAAAACAAGCACAAAAATGTAACATATATCTGCACATTTAACAAGTGTTTTGGATGTAAAATTTCCTTTTTAATTGATGGTTTTGACAGCACGTGATGGCACTTAGTGTGATACTGTGGCAAACACCACCAGTGGTTTGTGGCATAGCAAAATGAAGACAGTTTGTGAGCTGATCAAAATTACCTAATAGATTGGAAAAAAAGTCATTTGTGAAGGCAGAGATAAAACAAGATACTGCCCAGTACAAGCAGAATCTCTCTGTAGTCTTCTGTCCCTTCAAGGAATATAGAACAGCAACAGAAGAGGGGATGGAGAGAAGCTGCCAAGAGAGGCACACTGGCAACATGGGGTTTGTGAGCACAGCTCCTTCGCGAAATTCAAGATGGCAGGCTGCCCTGCCAAGATGGAGGACTGTCCCAAGAGCTGCAATAGTCCTGTTTTCCCACAGGTGAAAGAAATATTCCAGTGTCTGAGAGAAAAAAATAATTCAAGAAATATCCTTAAGGAAATCTAAAATTGCTGAAAACCAGAAATGTGCATAAGCAGTGTAACATGCAAAATAACATGCAAAATGTTCAGTATTCCAAATTTAGGACTGCTTTAATGCTAGCTTTAACCAAAGCTGTCCACTCATGTGTTTCAGTTTTGCATTATCTGGTCAAATAAACAGATGTTTTGCTTATAAAACTGGTAGAAATAATACCACTAGTAGTATTTAACATTACAGTCTCTCTTATGGTAAGAGAGACAGACTGTAAAAATTAGAGTGTAGCCTACTCCTAGGAACAGCTTCTCAGACTTTCCACATTATAAGATTTAATCTCAGTCCATTTCTAATATTGAAATTGTTGTTGTTTCACACTTCAGTTAAAAAACCCAGATTTTTCTCCCTTGCTAACCTTCTTTAAGCCAGTTTTTATAGAAACGCCGGGAGGCAAACATATTCTTGGCATTCTTAGCTTTTAAGGTGGGCTGCAGCTCTAAGCAAATGCTGTGTGATCTGGTGTCCCCTTAGATCAGGCCCTACTCTGAAGTTCAGTAAGAGCATTGATAATGAAACATTAGCATTTTCATCACACGCCACAAAATCAATTGATTTGTCATCTCTGCAGGTCTAGCAAAACCAAACCCCATTTCAGCGTTTGAGTGATGTCAGTGTGGGATGAGTTAAACAGCAAGTTGATGCTGAAAAGGCATGCCCTGAGAGCCAGTCGTAGCAGCGAGCTCATCACGAGGCAGAGGCACACTTACCGGGGCTGTGGAAGAGCCAAGGTCAGGACAAAAAAAAAAAAAAAAAAAAAAAAAAAAAAAAAAAAAAAAAAAAAGAGAGAGAAATCCATGCAATAAGAGATTAGTTCCTGGGGCTGTTCCTTTCTTTGCAGATTGCAAAAATTCTTTATAGGTGTAGCTCTGGGGATTTATATAGAGAAGACTTTTCATTTTCTTTCTCTTTTTTTGCTTCTGCCAGAATCTTTGTGAGCTCCACACTCAAATAAAAACCTTAGCAATACAGAATGGATTAATACAGGATTACAACAAGAAGATTATATTGCCGGATCCTCTCATCTCTTTTTTAAAAAATGTATATCCCGATATTACATTGCATGATTCCTTTATGCAGAGCCATATGTTAATATAGCTGTCAAAAGAAAGTAATTTTTTAAAAGTAGCTGAGATTTGTGAAGAATTCAAAGAAGATTTACTTAGCTTATAAAGAATGATAACAGGACTATCCATTAAAACTCTAGAATAATTTAGGATTTAAATGTGTCCTTATATCGTGCACATTTTGTATTTGGCTTTGTATTTGGCTTTTTAGATCCAGTATTACCTGACATTATATTTCTTCCCTTTCCTCCTTCAAATACTTCATGTCCTTTGACATTCTTGTGTAATAGAAATCCCAGCACAAAATATCATGGACTCTCCTTGCTCCTTTCATCCTAAGAACAATATTTCTCTGAGCTTTTCCAGTCACCAGCGTTTGGTGATCTGAAAGGTCTGATCCTGCTCCTACTGAAGTCAGTTGAAAAACTTCAAATAACAGCCAAACAGGCTCTCCAACTGTCTGTATACCCTTTAATCCACAATACTTTAAAAAGAAAAAAATCCACTGTTCTTATAAAAATAAAGTAATAGTAACTTCCTCAGAGTTAAGTCTCCCAGAAAATACTAGAAAATGTGAAATAATTCCAATGTTTCTGCATGTTTTAACTCATTTGAACATAACAAACTTTGAATTCTGATTCTGACCTGAGACATGCAATAAGCTACACAGCAGAAATAGCAAGTGTTGCAGTTTTATTACTGTCTGTCTACAAAGAACTGGGCTGAGACCCCTGTGCTGTACTGCTAGTCCGAACACTGGTATCCAAAAGTGAAAGGCTACTTACTGCTGTTTCTCATTTGTTTCTTCAGAAGCAGTTAAATCTAAGACCTCACAAAAGTCAACAAATGGTGAGACTTTGGAACAGGTTTTCCAGAGAAGTTGTAGATGCCCCATCCCTGGAAGTGTTCAAGGCCAGGTTGGATGGGGCTTTGAGCAACCTGGTCTGGTGGAAGTTGTCCCTATCCGTGGCAGAGGGGTTGGAACTAGATGATCTTTAGGTCCCTTCCAACCTATGATTCTGTGAAATATCAAATTCTAACAGAAGATTTTATAGGATCAAATCATTGTTTCTATTTCTATAAGCACACATAACAGAAATCGGGTAGATCCTGGCCTGGTTTAGACCTAATTTCTCTTTCTTATTTCTAGGTAGAAGAGCTATTAATGTGGGTATGTTCTGTGGGAACAGAATCAGTCATTTATAAAGGGAAGAATGAATAATCAGTCACAGAAATAAGCGTTTTATGGAAAGTTCCTGCCATTCATTTTTTCAATCCCTCCCATGGAACAGGTGTGTAAAACTGAAGGTCAACAGTAAAAAAATGTGGAAAGATACAGGGAGTCATGTAGGAACTCCATGCCATACATGTCTCTGCATCATGCAATCTGGTTCATCCCTTTTTTTTTGTTTATTAGGATAAAAGACTTTTTTTTTTTGTGACAGAGAAATTCAGGGAAAACAGGAAAAAATTATGTATTTTTTATGTCTCTAAAATCAGCTCTTGCAAAGTTCCTTTTGGCTCTTGCCCTAATTTTGCAAGTTTGCACTCAGACCTAGTCAAATTTGAGCTCATCAGTCAGCAATGCTGTCAAGGCTCTTGAGTGAGAGGGAAGGAATTCCCTTCTTACACAAACTCCTCCATGTACAAAAATAGAGAAAAAAAGTCTTCGAAGACATCACAACATTAGGTATGAATATTAGGGATTACAAGAACCCCTTTCAAATTGTACTTAACATATGTTCCTCTAAGTCCAGTTTGTTGCACCACTGCAGAGCAGGATAGGAGGAACTATGACCCACCCACCTCAACTTTTCAGAGAGCAAAAATAAAGTTAGCAGAAATAAGCAAGCCCTTCTACGTTACACTCGATTTTTCTGAAATGAAATATATTTTAAAAGCCTCTTCAAAGGAATAATAGGCAAACAGTATCTTAACAAGTAAGCATCATTAACTTGTCAATAATTCCATTAATCACCTTCTATAAATAGTTAAAGATACTGACAATTTATGCAGATACTGAAATGTGCAAGGTCAGCAGAAGAGTGGTATGAGTCACCTACCTTTAGAAAGACTTGAACCCGAGCTGTTACATTTTACATAAGCTCCTTGTACTCTATATTACTTTAAGCATAAATAACATGATATACAAGAGCCACATGCTTGATTCAAAATGTAAGACAGCAAGCCCACTACATGCAGGTTTCTTAATTCATTGCCAGATTCCCCCTCTTCCCCCAGCAGTGAGAAAGTTGCTTGCTCTGCAGCTGTATCCTCAGGTGGTTAAATGGTCAATTGTTTATTTGTATTCACTGACCTAAATGATTGTTTCTGCCTAAATGATTGTTGTCTGCCTTCTCTGGGATCTTAAATCTAGACAGTTGGCTGGAAGAGGTGTTAAACATTTCTTCCTACTGAGTTAACTCTTTCTACCAGCAGACTTTTATTTTTTTGAGGTTCTTAAGCAGGTAGAACCTGTCTTTTATAATCTGCATGAGCATAGGCATTTACTGACCTCCCAGTTGCCTGTGTTTGAGCAGAGATTAGACCCGAGCTTGTTTTATTTCAGGCACTGCAAATTCAAGCAGAAGCAGCTGCTTCACTTCACTTACCTAATCTTGACTCCCAGTTTTCTCTTCATAAAACATTCCTTTGGGACAGATTCCACTCCAGCAACTTTGGATAATTCCGTAACTCAAAAAGTTTTTTGCAGTTAATAAGAAACCATATGTGAAATGAAGAATACTTATATACAATGAAGTTTTCATGTAGCTTTCTTTTTAGTGTGGATTGTTCTTACTGGATAGACAAAAAAAGCCTCATGGGTGATAGATGTAAGGAAAGAGGTTGTCAGGTTTTAAAGTTAAAATTTCCAGGTTTTTCATCAAGACTGTTGAATGAATCTGACCTGTAGCTCAAAGACATAAGTAACATAAAGTTTCAGGTTCTAGCTGTAGCAGTTTTATTTATCCTGCAAACATCAGGCTTGGAAATAGGTCAAACCATTTTATTTTGTTCTGTTGCACCACTGTTCCTCAGTTCTGAGGCAGGGGAGATTCTTCTAGGAATAAGAATAATCCTACCTTTTACCTTTCAATCTATGCTGTCCATACAGAGCTTTAATAATGGATAACAGTCAGTGATCATTAGAATGATGGACAGCTGAGTCTGCTAGGAGCTGAACTAAGAGCAACAACTAATTTTGTAGGCACTGGATAGAGAAACCTAACACTTGCACTCCAAATTTTCTCTCTTACATTACGCTCCAAAAGAGCAGTGAAATAAAATAAAATAAAAAAAAAATAGTGACAATACATGTTCTATTAATGATTATACCAGAAAGAGCCTTATGTGAATCATACTCAATACAGGCTGGCAGTAGAAAGAAGCCTACACCTGAGCCTATCTCATGGTCCATGCCTGGATATTTAAACTAGGGAAATTAAAATGTTTATCTCCTTTTACTAAACTCCTGACCAAAGTCACCTAGCCAGGTGTTTCAGGCTTAAAAAAATAAACTAAAAAAATAATCTGTATGATTCCAGACAGTTGAGAGATTTTACTGCATCAACAATGCTCTGGTTCCAGGAGCAGTGGACTCAAACTGTGTATGCAGCTTAATGTAATTATTTTCAGGATAATGATCAGTCCCTTCAATATCCATCTCTTGTCCTCTGCTTATCATTATACAATCATCATTGTATAGCGTTTGAAGTATATGTTTTTGTGCAAGAACAAAATTAAAGTTCATCTAATATACTTAACATATACTCCAGTATTTGCCATAAAAATTTATTGCAGACATTTTTACTTTGAAAATGTACTTTTTAATACCTAAGGATCATTCTGTCCTACATGCACAATATCTTACTCCATATGTATTTGCACCGAAACCAATGGGACCTCTCATAAGCAAGAAACTGAGCAGGGTTGGCCGACTTTTGTCCTTGGATGACCCAAATACACTGTTGAAATATTCGTTTTCCTGAAATCAGCAAGACAACAGCCTCTACCCTCAGCTAGATCAGTCTTACAGCTTAGTGAAGGCTGTCTGGATTTTTTCAGCCTATATCTATTTTCTTTCCTTTTTCAACATCTTCTCACTCCACTTTCATTCTTTTCTTCTGAGTGTTTTAAAGACAACAATGTATTTTAAACAACATGTTAAAAACCTAACTGTCCTTAAGATGTCATTTTATCATTTTTTTCTTTCATAAGGCTAATTTCTCCTTCCACCTCTCCCAGAAACTCCGTTCCCTGTTCTTTAGCTCTTGCAGTTTTTCCTCTTCTACTAGTAACTTTTCTCCATTCTTTTTTTTCCTCCTCACAATAGAACCTCAAATTATTCAGACACTAATTCTTTCCTTCCTTTTTCCAGTGCTACACAGCATAATGCCGCTGCAATTGCTGTGCACACATTCTTTGCCAAATAATGGCCATTCCCAGAGGAATTTGCCAATCCCAACAGACCAAATTGAGTATAGCACCAGAGATGATAAGAATACAGCTTTACCAAGACTGCTCTAAAATAAAGGGAGCAATGCTTGTGCTCTGCACCTGCAGGATTGAAAACAGAATCAAAAAGTGTATGCAGAAAAAGGAAACACTGATTAGATGTGGTAAATCTAACCATTTCAGAGCGAGATAATTATCTTGTAGTTTGGCTGATTGCCCATTTTACAGAAATCTCTTCAGGTAATCTGTCTACAGTCATGGTAGTATTCTCAAACAGAAGACTCAATCTTGGGGCTCAGCTGGTCTCACCTCTCTGTGGGAACCAGCTGCTTAATGTGATCAAGCAGCCACGACTGTGATGCATCCTTATTCCCATACCTAATCCAGTCTGGGCTAGACTAGTGGTTTTGTTCCGTGATTTGGGGAGGTAGACAATTTGTCACAGAATTGCCTCTTCTTCCTAAAACTTCCCACTGCTCTGGAGTTTGCCTCTGTATGTTTGAACTATTTAACTGTAAATATAAGAAGCACTTTCATGTTTACAGTTACGCACAGAAGAGTGGGACTCATTCTTCCAGCTCAGGCTCCAAGCAGTGCTGAGAAATTTCTAAGAATACATGATGGATTATTTCCGTATCTTCACTCTGATTAGGAACTGAATCCTTCCAAGACTAGTGTTGACTTTAAAAGGCAAGCAAGCAAAAAAAAATTAGAAATCATTCTAAGATTCAGTAACAGATCACGGAAGACTTACAAGTCATAGTACACTTGCTTGAGCAAGTGATCCTTGTAGACTGTTACAACCCTCTATTTGCTTACATTGTATGGCAGACGTTGGAAGCCCAGCAAGTCCGATGCATGTAATTATAGACCTACCTTCTCTATCACTACTTAAATACCAAAGCCCTTATTTAGGCACAGGTTCTGTGCAAAAGAAATTAAGAGATGTTTCTAACTTAGTGATATGTTTAGAGGCTCAATGGCAGTAGAGCTGCGCCAGTCCATGTGCTGGTTAGAAGCTTGTGGTGTGAGTCAAAGCTCCAGTGCTCACTGTAGCACGTCCCTGCATGCTTCAAGTTGCTGCCAGATACAAACTATTCTGTGCAAAGCTCACATCCTCACTGAAATAAATTTCCATAATCCAAAAGAAGAATTTTATCCTCTCTTTATTTCTAATTTGGCTGGCTGGGACTCAAAAAATAATTGGCTCTATTTTTCATTCACAGTGGCAGTTATGAGACCTTTTATGCTGCTGAAGCAGTTAAAGAACAGGTTTAGGAGGGAATAGCGATAAAAAGTATCATTCAAAATGTGTCTCTAGTCAAG
Source organism: Burhinus oedicnemus (assembly GCA_008921705.1). Lineage (NCBI taxonomy): Eukaryota > Metazoa > Chordata > Aves > Charadriiformes > Burhinidae > Burhinus > Burhinus oedicnemus. The sequence goes on along the minus strand of VFFE01009068.1, from coordinate 2,121,968 downwards.
ATCTTCCCAAAACACTCATGAGGAGTTTGGATTTTTAAATCATATGTCCTGTTCAACAGAAAAGTAAACTAATGATTTTATCCTAAAGCCACCTTGTTGTTTCTCTTCTCTCATTCTAGCAATGCGGATAACTGGGAATGTGGTAAGGGCGCATTTGCAGCAGACATATTTTTTAGTCTCTGTTTTTAGATATTGCTGCTTCACCTGGACATTTTTATATTTATTAGAATTTAGACCTAGCATCAAAAATTGAATGGCTATATAAGTCCTCAGCATGCACAATTTCATCCCTGTTTTCCAAGATATTCATATGGTCTACTCTGGATGAAAAAATAGTTTGGAAAAAATATTCTTCCACTATTTAGATTGATTTCTTTTTTTTTCCTACCCAATATAAACAATAGAATAATTTTGAAGGTAACTATTTTAAGGTTTTCATAAGAAAAAACTATGCAAAACAAACTTTCTGGAAACACCTATTCATTGCCATAAAGATGCAGTAGCACCTGTGAAAATTCTGTGTACTGGTTTACTGTTGTAATGTATTTGTTAAGAAAATACAGAAAAAACCTTCAAGGACAGAGTTACTTGTTACAAATAACAAGTTTAATCACATTCATAATCTTGAGACCATATTTTAATATTTTTCCTCATTTAGTCTGTGTCACCTCAGGACCCCATCTCAACAACTTACTTGCCACTGACAATGTACCCGTGTTTTAACAATTGCTGATAGGAAGGAAAGGGCAAGTGGGAAAGCAGAGAAATGCTACCTCTGCACTGCAAACAAATTACATGCCTTAAGGCATTACTGTCCATGGCATAGGCTATTGCTTAGAGTGAATGGAAGTAAAAAGAGAACAATTTAGCAAAGTTTACTGTGTGATTCAAAACTATGGTAGAAGGAAAAAAAACCCCAAATCCATGACTGTCTGAGTACATACTTGCTGTTTCAAAGACAGATTGTCAGCTGTATATTTTTGATTTAGGTTGTGAAAAAGATCCAGTCTCTCAATAGCGTACTGAGAAACAATTGTTCCTCATTTCACTAGACCCACCTCTTTTCATTTCTATCCACACTGAGCAGGACCACATGCTGTGGATCATAATTTACTGTGATTGGAGAACCACTCCTTTTGTAGTTTTCCGGTTTGTTTCATGTATTGGTGTAAAATAATGATGGAGCTATTTCCTTCTTCTATCTTCCCTGCCACTTTATGAAATATGTCCCATGACACCACAAGTGAAGGAACGGTAAGTGATCTTTCATGCACAAGCACTATGACTATCCTGGGGTGCAAGGGAGACAGGATGAAAGAGGAAAGAAAGTCAAGTCTTCTTTACCCCTGGTTTCTCCTTTGTCTTATCTGTTGTTGCTAGTTACGGGCATACTTCAGCTCAAAGAGAATTGAAGTTAAAATCCATGTCTTGGCATCCTTAAGACAACATTCCTTTCCAAAGTCCCATAGTTTTATTTAACATTTTTCTTGACAGAACACGAATATTGTCTGCGGCAATTCTGACTCCCAATCTCAGTTCTTTTTGTACTAGTACTGGCTATAGTGACACTAGAAATTTAATGAAAAGATAGACAAGATGAACCCCCATATAGCCCTAAATTATCAGATAACTGAACAGTGAAATTGCCAGAATCTTTAGAGCAACTCAGTCTAGTAGACTAAAAGGAAACTTCTGAGAATCAGACAGGCTTGGACACTGGAGGTCAAAAAATCACGTCCTCTGAAGCTTATAAAAGTCAACATTTAATAGCTCAGTGAGGGTAAATCACATTAAATATGGAAGAAAATAAAAACACACTGGACTTTTTGGACTCCTGCAAGTCTCCTGTAAAACAACATAGCTACACAGCAAAAGAATTCAAAGCATTTTCCCTAAATTTTTCTTCATGAAGAGCAGATACTATAAATCGGTATAAACATACCTAACTTTCAAGTAGGTGACAGAAAATGGTGAGAAAATATTGTGAAAGCTATAGCATTTATTGACTCAAGAGAGTAACAGAAGCGCAGTGTGAACTCAGTCTTTTCTGGGTAAAAGGCGTACTTCACCCTGTCAGACCCACATGTAGTTTTCGTCATTGTTTAGTGGCACAACACTTCGGCAGCCCTAATTTTAGCCAGACAAGCTACCACAACCAATGGACCTATTCTAAAATCACTTATTTGAAATACTTGCTCTGAATTACAGACTGATTTATTTTACTGAATTTCAGACAAGAAAATTTCAAACCAGGAGACTGATTCATTTTAGAGAAAGAAACATATAAATACCATTTCAAAATAAAATTTCCATTTGGAATAATTATTTTTATATACGAGTTAAGTCACTTACCCAGATCTTTAGACACAAACATTTCTAGAAACTTGTCTCTCTTCATTCAGAATGCAGCTTGAAGTAAGCATGATCCACTCTGCAAAAAACAGTTAAAATAATGTTATCCTATACACTAGTCTAAGTTCAGGGTAGCCTGAACACAAGGCTATACTCCCTGCTTAGAAGTTTGAAGCTGAACATTTATCTCAGATACCCCTTGGAAGCATTGTTACTCTGAAGCATAATTTATCTTCTACCCAGTGTCATCCTATTCCTGCATAAATAATAATATCCTCCCCAAAGACAGTGCTGATGTTCACTGCACTGTCTCCCCACATCCATGTGTCTAAAAGCAAATGGGGAGGAAAGTCGTTCTCCATACAAAGTTTTCTCTCTCCTACTGTCTTTGAGCTATATTCTAGATAAATTGTATAAAGCCAGGATGCACACAAGAAAAATGTACTTCCTTTTGAAACACTGACAGAATCTAGGTCTTTAATGTTATGCAACAGGGTAACTTGAGACAGGGAGGACAGAACAAAAATGTTCTAATTAAAATAAAAGGTTCTGCTGGCAGCAATAAATGAGCCAGCAGAACCAAAAAACAGCAGGTGACCGAGTAACTCATGTAGGACTTCCTTTACTCATTTTAGGAGTCTTTCTATCTAAACCAGTGAACAATCATAAACTTCTGAATGAATAGCTTGTAGTTTGCTAAATCTAGTAAGCAGTCTGTTTGTTAACATGCCTTTGATACTTAAGATGTTTTGACCTGCAATAACATGCAAAAAAGACTGGTAATTTTTTGGTGCAACTTAACATATCCATATTAATGGGTTTTTAATAAAGTAGGGAAAAGTAGAAGTTAATATTTCCTTAAGCACTAAGTGAAATGGCAGGTACTAAGCTCTGATTAGAATATGAAATTAGATCACGCTTTGATTTATTAAATGTAGCATTACTTATTAATTTGGGTCAAGTGTCAGGGTATATAAAAAACCTCTTTTAAAATATATAAAACAGTGTTAAATCTTGCTCCTTAGCTAATATAGGGTCATTAATGCTTAATTTCAATATTTACTTGGACACAGCCTGTTCTTCACTGTATGATCAGTTATTTTTGTTTATTTTGTAGTTTTCTGAAAGACATAGTAGCGTACAACTGCACGATATGTTCAATCCTTCACTGGACACCTACACACAAGTAGCTATTTCCAGAACAATTTGAGTTGCATGCAACCTCAAAGTACAAGATCAAGCTTCCCAGCCCTATTGGATGCATGAATCAGACTGGTAGAGCCTGTGATGACTATGTGAAGACCAAGTTAAACAGTGCAAACAGAAAACTCACTTGAAACGGCAAAACCACCACAGTTAAAATTTCTGGCTAAATGACAGGTAACATTTTGGTCTTACAGAAATGCCAGTTGTGTAAAATAAGTAACATACTGCACAAAGCAAATTCTGCTGGGTTTTTTGCACATGCAGAGATTTCCAGAGAGAGACTATTGATGTGATTCTGCATCACAAATACCTAGGAAGGTCAAGTCCTTATATTACAAGGAAGTTAATACCAGCTCCATTGATTCAAATTAACAAGTAGGAGAACAAGGCTGCTTTAATTTGGGTTACATTTTTTTCTTCCTAGTAGAAAAATCCTTTCTATATAGCCCCCTATGAAAAGATACAATGCAGAGTGGGTATATTAGTGGCACACTATAAGGACGGATTTGACGCTGTACCCACTGACACAATGATAAAGTTACAGCTATAGCAACTTATTCAAAAATCAATTCCTTGTTACAGGCTTTTTACAATTGTGCTAGAAGTGTCTTGAAAATATCTGCTGTTCCCACTGCAGGTGTAAAATGTACTGGCAACTATTCACGTACCTTAGAAACAATGACTAATAAATCATTTATTGCAGTAGCAACAATGTTGTCTGCTATACTGAGACATCATAGTAGTACTTATCTAATAAGACAGAGTAACTATGATCACTGTAGGAAAATGTGTTTAATATTTATTTTAACATTTTTTCAAATCTTAAAAAAACCCTCTATTATTTTGAAGCCAAGTAAGAAACTCAAGAAAGCTACATAGAAGATGTTATATATTAACAACAACAAGCTTTTGTAAAAAAATGCTTATTATAAATATGTATAGTATTTTGTGAAACTCTTAAGCTTGCTACATTTCCATCTTCAGAGAAAACTTCAGTGGTGATAACTTAATAAGGAAGACTTTTAACTGGTAAGGCAATGTTCAGCAAAAATAGAATCATAAATGAAAATTTAAATCCTGAACCTTTTCTCATATTTCATATTTACAAAACTTTTTTTTGTATTTCCAAGGAAGATGTATTTACAGGAAAATGTGTAATTGGGTGAAGATCACTAGTTAATCAGAGATCATAAAACCATAAATACATTATCTTGAAGTGAATAGTGTAAGCTGCAGGAACTACTACTTGATAAACTTCGGGAAAGATACCACTGAAGAACCAAAGTTACAGCTGAAGACTATGCTGCTTCTCAAGTGAAATTTTGGGAGTGGTGTGGGATAGAGATGCTAAATGCAGTCTGAACACCAAATGAATTCAAAACAAACCATAACTTTATGGGGTTGCAACTGGGGGTTGGGGAAGATTTTGAAAAACCACTAAAATTTCAAAGCTGCATAGCAGAAGAGAAATCCGCTCAAAAAGAATGTGACAACAGAGAAAGAAACACTAAGAGAAAGGATAGCCCTCCTGTTTTTATGAGCATAATTCTGTAAGAAATGTCAGCCAGTACATTAACTGTACCCCTAGATGAAAGCAAATAGAAGGCTAAAGTGAAACAACTCAAATGACTGTTTGCTAATACAATGAGTAAAGCATTTGTAAACAACTGCTTTCATAAATTGTTCTGAAAGATATGAAATCATCCATTATAGGAATAACAGAAATGCAAAACAAGACCATTTGTAACTGGGATACAGCTGGCTGAAAGAAATTACTGTTAAGAAAGGATGGAATTAATATTAAAGATGGTAGTATAGTACTGTGTACTCATAAAAAAGACTGATTAAATAAAGATAACTTTCCCCTTAGGTAAAAAAAAAATATGGGAAGACTTCATGGGGATATGTTAATACTTCTCCTGCATCAGGGCTGGAGAATGGTTAAATTTTTTTGAAAGTTTACGTGAGATATATAAAGTAGTGTTACTTTTATATTTCCTGTTGACTTCTTAGCTTTTATCTTCTGGTCTGTATCAATCCACAATGGTAAGTCTCAGGTTTGCTTGGATACGAATATGCAGTCAATTCTTAAATCAATTAGTCACTCATTCAGTTCTGGTAAAGACTGAAGATCCTGTGAAAAAATGTAAATATTTGGTTGAGGAATCCTGTGAAGAAATGTACAATATTTAGTTGAGGAACCCTGAGATAATTAATTTCATTTCAAATTGGCAGCCAAGACAGAAACAGATCAAAACCTAAGGAACTGGGGTTTAGTATGGCAGACAGAAAAATTAGGAATATGGTTAATAAAGTTGACAGAAGAATCCACAGATTTGAATGTGGAGGTGGAGACACTGAGTTTAAATAAAAGTGCAATGTCTGAAGTTCTCACAAAGATAAGAGAAAATCAGAAGATTGACAGTCTGCTTGGATAAGTAAGCAGAAAGGACAGAATTTTAAGAGTAAGTGAAAATATCTATAAAGATATGGATAAAGGATCATTGAGTTACATAAATCAAAGTCAGAAATACAAATGGCCTTTTGAACTGCACTTTGCTAAGGGATTTAAAATAGCAAAAAATTAGTTATCTGAAGATAAAGTAATGGAAATGACTGTATCAAATGTAGAAGCGAGTTTACTTGGATAAAACTGAAGGGCAAGAAAATCCACAAACTGGGATGTTTATAGAATTCTGGTAGGAAATTTTCAATTAATCATTCCGTGTAGAGGTTCTAACCTGGGAATAATGAATAGAAAGCCTACTACTATTCTTACTGTCAGAAGTATGCGCAGAGGAAAAAAAGAAAACAAAATTCCTCAGCTACATTAAGCACATTATTTTGACTGCTATTCAGAAACAACTCAGAAATGAATGACAAAGAAAACATAATTGTACATGGAGGGAAGTGGACTAAAATCAACATGGTTTAATCAAACATGAGAATGTGCCTTTGTTGCCTAATCACACTTCTCAGACAAATGCAATGCATCCATGCTAATTCATCTAAATTTAAGCAGAACCTCTGATATAAATGCCTCATAGGAAATTATTATTTAATGCAGAAAAGATCAGGTTTTAGATATGGGCTGTAAAATAAATAACACATTAACTAGCAGTAAAAAAAACCCCACATAAAGAGAAAATCAACAATAGAAAAAAACCCTAAACCCAAACAGCCAAACTAAGGGTTTTGTTGAAAGGTAGGTTTTCAGGAAAGAGATACCAAAAATGTTCTTTAATAACTGATCTTGGGGCTGATCCCATTTATTATTTTCATTGGTGACTTTAGTACAAGGAATTATGGCAATGACAAATTTCAGAGGCAGTATCGCTACTGAAAAGTGTATTGTTGTCCTTCAGAAGGAATTAGATTATAGAAAAGAGATAAAATGTAAATGTGCAAGCTGTAATTTCAGACACTTAGAGAATAACAGGAAGAATGTTTGTCCTAAAATGAGAGAGGCTATACTGGTTGATCCTACTATTGCGGGTGATCATTATGACTGGGCTGAAAAAAAACAAATGAGTTTCTAACGTGCAAGAACTGATAAGTTTCAGAGATGGGGAACTAGGTGTACTTATCTACAAACTACTGAAAATGCCTCATGGAGAATTATTTATAGATGTCTGATACATATTTAAAAATACAAGATTTATCTAAACCAGGTTGGTGTGTAGAAGAGCTTCTAGGCTTATTAGAGGAAAAACATGATATTAAAAAATCTAGCTTTTTCATGCTAGTAAAACGAAAGCTGAAATCATGTATAGTTACTCACCATGGTATGAGTTTAATTTATGTTATTTAGGGATATTAATTTTTTTTGTATTCAGTAAGAGCCAGCTTCCACTGCTCACTCTAACTGTAATTATTCTATGATTCAATGAGTTGTACTGAGAATCTTCTTGAGTGATAATGGAGCATACTATGGTTACTGTGCTTAGATAGGGTATTAGCAGTTTTCTAACCATCAGAGGCTGAAAGTTCTTGAAAAGCTCATCAACTCAGAGGCAAAGCATTTTGAGATTGAATTTTACAAGTTCATGGACAGCAAAGGAAGATTAAGGGAGAACATAAGGCTAAATAAGCAATCTTCTGACATGACATTTTGAGAAAATTAATTGTTGGCTTATTTAAGAGGCTGGCAGTGGATTGCTGTGTATTGTGGTTTTACATTTAGTAGGCTCTAAGCTTCTGTGGTCACTGAGTTTTACTGAGGAATTCTTCAAGTGACAAATCTATACACAAGAAGTTGTGTATACAAGAAGTTGTGCAGAGAAAACCTTTACAGCCCCTTTCAGATCAGCAACAGCATTTCAAGGTGAGAAGAAAAGTGCACATGTATGTGGCTGTTCAGCTTTCATGAGAGCTGACCCATGTCTGAATGGTAGGGTATATGAATAGGTTAGAGGGAGGAGTCTGTGTCTGTATACAGCTCCCTGGGTACACACAGAAAAGAAAAATATCTCAGCAGAACTAATGATGTATGTATGCCTGGAAGACATGGAGGAAACTTGTAAATCCTGTATCAATGCAATAATATCAATCATTTGATACAAGGCAGAAAATCCATATCAGACTCAGGATACCTGACATACTTTTCTGATCTGTAAAAAGCAGCTAATAAAATAGAATCTTTATCTACCAATGTCTTCAGTATTTCCTCTCTCATGCATTTCCTTCTACCACTTCTGTAAAATAAACTTACGTGTATCATGCAGTTCATGTCACTACCAAAGAAAGAGGAAGAAAATTCTGAGTTCTTCTTCACTTACTATCGCTACAAGGTTCAGAATCTGATTCACACTAGCACAACACTGTCAAGTCTATAATTTTAGGGTAACTTCTTATGGTTTTCCTAGAAAACCAGGCTCTGGAGTCAGGAAGTAATCATCATGAAGAAAATATGTCTATGTGAAGGATAAAAATTCATTAACTTTTAACTGTGATTCTGAGAATCTATGAGTTTTTGCTTGTGTTTGTTGCTCAACTTATCATCAACAATGCAAGCATACAAAATATATTGACCTGTTCTAGAACACAAGGTGAAAAATTATAACAAAATAATAAAAGCCGATTTAGTTTATCCTTAACAGTTCCAAACACACTCACCCAATAGTTCAGGTTGACAAGAAGCAAATGAAAAAACAAAAAAAAAAAAGAAAGATTATTTTTCAGATCATCTTAAAAATAAAAGTGAAACACACAGTTAACCTTAATTCTGCCCCAGCTCTTTGTCTGCAGTCACTACCGAATGGCAATCCAAAGATCTTTATATGGGAAAAGTGTAGTAGACACCAAAATTTCAAAAACCACACAGACTACAGCACGCATACAAATCATGTCTTCAAAGCTCAAATTATAAACCACAAGTTATAGAAACTTATAATCATAAATTTCTCACATAGTTACATATTGCCTATATGCCTACTAGTGGCTGAATGTACACTGGGCCTTAAATCCCACCAGAGTTACAGAAAGCATTTCTATGTAGGATGTAGGAATAATTTGCTATACTGAAGTATAGTTCTCTTTCTTTTATGCTCCAACTTTACACTTAGCAAATGCAGAAGGTACAAAGTCTTAAAGTAATTTTAATGACATAATTATTTTGAAATATTTGGTTCATCAAGACATCTACTGCTGCTCTAAAGAAATGTAACAGCGAATTTCATGTCAAAGTGTTTTGACAGCAAGTAACCTAGCAAGTTTTACACCTTCTCTGCTCTTTTTGTTCAACAGTAAAAACAGCTATAAACCCCCCAAACATCCCATGACATCTTGTCAGCCCATTTCTCCAGCCACTTCAGATCCCTCTGGATGGCAGCTTGACCTTCTGGTGTACCAGCCGCTCCTCCCAATTTTGTGTCATCAGAAAACTGGCAGAGGCTTCACTCTGCCCTATCATCTAGATCATTAACGACGATGTTAAACAGAACTGGACTCAGTATTGACCACTGGGGTACACTGCTCATTACTTGCCTCCAACTAGCCTTTGTACCACTGATCACCAGCCCCTTGGCCTGGCTGTTCAGCTAGTTTTCAATGCACTTCACTATCTGTTCATCCAGCCCATACTTGTCTGTGAGAATCTGATGGAAGACAATGTCAAAGGCCTTACTGAAGTTCAGGTAGACAATATCCACTGCTCTCCCTCTCACGTAATCACAGAATTTTATCAAGTTGGTCAAGCCGGAATTCCCCTTGGTGAATTCATGCTGACTGCTCCTGATGATTTTCTTGTCATCCATGTGCTAGGACTAGCTACTTCATCACCTTCCCAGGGATTGAGGTGAGTTTGACTGGCCTGAGTTCCCTTGGTCCTGATTTTTGCCTTTTTTGAAGATGGGGGTGACATGTTTTCCCCCAGTCTTCATGCACTTCTTCTAATCACCATGATCAATCAAAGATGAGTGACAGTGGCCTCACAATGACATCTGCCAGACCAGTCAGCACTTGTGGGTGCATCCCATCATCCCCTTATACATCTGCACAGGTGTGGAATTTGAATAATGAGTTAGAGTGTCTGTGCTCAAAGAACAATTAAGACTGGCCTTGCTATCTCTTGTGCAGGCTGAGAGAGCGGAGACTTGCCTGGCCAGCACAAGATGTAGATAAGGAGGGGGCCCTGTGGAGGCAGGACAGCCCTGCTTTTCGTCAGTGAAGACAAGATAACAAGAACTTGTGTAGTTCTTTGTTTCTTCGAAAGGCTGTTGTGCCTGATGAGTAACCTCTGCCTCAATACCTGGGAAATGCATATGAAAGTTGACACCCCTGTATATGCTAATGAAGATTATGGAGATCATGCTAAACATGTATGACTATAGCACTCGTCTCCTCACCCAAATCATACTATACGTCACCTGGGGAGGGAAATCTTGTAATTTTGGGGATAAAAAGACGGAGAAAATGACTGTTAAACTGGGAGAGAAGAATCTCAATACCTGACGGACCAGCCGACGGGCTGCGTTCTCTTCCTCCACCCCAGGCAGGGACGCCTTCTGGGTAAGCGCTGCGCCTTTCACGCTCCGGTGAATGTTACCCCTGGGTTGTTGTATTATTATAATTGTTTTTGCTAGCAATATTAACCTTAATTACTAACACTATTGTAGTCAGTGAATTTATCAACAGCAATCTTGAATCTGTTCTGTCACTCTCAATAAAATAACTAATTTTGATTTTTGTGAATTTGACTCAGTGAAAGTCCTTTGTGGGGACTCTGATAGACAAATCAGTGAAAGTCCTGGGACTCTGACAGACAAATATCGTAACTGCATTCCTTTTAACGTGACAGCAGGCTTCCTGGAAGTTTTGCCTGACTTCCTATCTGTTGGGATGGACCTGTCTTGAGCATAGAGTTGATCCTTGAATATTAATCTGCCCTCTTTCCTCTAGGGCTTTATCCCACAGATCTTTTCCAAGCAGATCTTTGATGAAGCCAAAGACTGGTCTCATGAAGTCCAGGGTTGTAAGCCTGCTTTTCACCCTTCTCCCTCATTTAACCTTCACATTCCCAATGAGCACCTCCTTTTCGGTGAGAAGAAGAAGATCCAGCAGAGCACCTGTCTTTGTTGGTTCCCTCTACCACTTTGAAGAGGAAGTTGTCATCAACGTACTCCAGGAACCCCTTGGATTCTTTATGCCCTGCTGTGTTGCCCCTCCAGGAGATATCAAGATGCTTAAAGTTCCCCATGAGGACAAAGGCCTGCAAATGTGAGACTGCTGTTATCTGTCTGTACAGGCCTCATCTAATTGTCCTTCCTGGTCAGGTGGCCTGTAGCAGACACCCACTATCATGTCACCTTTGCCAGTCCCTTTAATCCTAACACACAGAGCTCTCAGTTAGCTCCTCATCCACCCTCAGGCAGTTGTTCTCTCCAGATGTTCTGTCACATAAAAGGCAACTCCCTTTACTCATCTTCCTACCCTGTCCTTCCTAAAGATCCTGTGTCACTCTATTGCAACACTCCAGTCATGAGAGCCATCCCACCATGTCTCTGTGATCCCAACAACATTGATGCCTTGCTACTGATATTACCAGGATTCCCTTTGGATCATGTCTGTTACTGTCAGGCACTGAACACAGTCTACAGGATGAGCTATTCACTTGAGGAAAAAAAGTCAGAGGGGAAAAAAAAAAAATCAGCAGAACCTTTACTGTGTCTGGTGACTGCTCCTTTGAAAGAGGATAACTACAAGTGACATCCCAAAGAGGGAAAATGTGCACCTGAATGAAGGCAATCTGAAGGCTTGAATTCTTCCCCTTCACAACATACAACTTCATTGCAACAAGCTTTGTACAAAAGCACTGTCCTTAAACCAGCTAACCTTTAGAAAGTGGCTAGCATGGAACTCACAAATCATCACCTTTCATGTGGCATTATATTCTGAAAAAATATGTACATCACAAAACCATCATTTCGCTATACAGTACCTCAGAAGTACAGTTCAGCATCTCCCTGCAACTAATAATAGTTTATGATTTATGCTTTACAGTCTGCGCACTTTCACCATGGTCAGAGATGACAAAATGACGATAATGAACATTTTCAGATGCTTCTCAGCCTCGAAATCCTTCTTTTTGAATGTGCTTTTATAACATCTCTCTTTCTTCTGCAACCATTTAAAATTCAGAGCTTTGTCAAAGTGCAGGTCTCATTTTCCTCCTTTGGGATCTTAGCAGAATACTATATCTAATTCCCGTTTGAGTTGAGGTATATGGAATGAAGGAAAGCTCAGAAGGAGCTTGTAGCCTCTTATTATCCTTTTGACGTACTCTTCTTTGTGATTTTTAGATTTGTGACTTAATTCAGATTATGAAAAAAAGAAAACAACAAATGACTGAAAATTGACCAAATTACTAGTGCCTTACATTATTCTAAAGATACACAAGAGAATATGCGATGTCAATAAATATCAAGCAGATTGCCCAATTTAAACTGATTATTTATGATTTACATTCTCAATTACCATTAGAAATAACCCACAAGGTTCCATTATTTGAAGTGAGTGATGTCTGTATTCCTGACTTAACTAACCCAAGTAATTTAAAGGTTGCTATAACTGGAATGAGATTACCAGCCTATCCACTTTTTTTTCTTCCCTGAGTATGATGTTGAATATACAGCCACTGGTATTTTAGAGAATTCTACTGAAATGCCTTTTAAAAAAAAATTGATGCTGAAAGGCAACATTAGCTCTTGACTCCTCAAAATTTACACAATTCTATTTATTTATTTACATGCTTGTTAATTTATTAAGTACTTAGGAGCTTATGGGAATTCACAAACCCATTCTGCAACTCTTGGTTCTTTCAAGCACTGAGCACTTTTTTTTTTTTTTTTTACACCATTTATGACATTAGCTCAGAAGTGAAAAAAACCCACCTATCTTTGTGGTTTAATTAATTACAAATATAAAGATCTAAAATTTCACAACTGTTTATTTTTGGTTAATTTTGAACAACAATCTTACAGTTCGGTATCAATTCCTGAAAAATCCTGAAGTCATCTTCCAACCACTTTTGTCAAGAAACTACAAACACCAACTTTTCTATACCCCATTATGTATTTAATGTGCATTTCTGGTTTTGAGGCGTTTTTTTCCCCAATTAATTCTAATTTTGTCTTTACTTTTTCTGAACTCATGTTTTAAGAATCACATACTTAATTTGTCAACTAGGTAGACAACTAGGAAAAAATGTTCTAAAATACAGCTTTCCTCATATTGTAGCTATAAAAGAACAGTATGTGCCTTGCTATAGCTAACTGTCCATCTTTCTGGAAGTGAATCAAAAATTAGCCTTGTGCTTCCTTATGCAACACAGCAGTTAGGGCTGTCTTTCACCAGGCAATAGCACTGAATCCTGAAATCTATTCCCTTATGTTGGTTTTCTATACACATGCATATAAAGATGCTCCCGTCCACAAGGTCAGACTCTCCATATAATTGCAGAGGCCAAACTCCTCTAGCATTATATAATAGAGAAGCAATCTCCCAAATATGACCCTGTTTGATGGTTCAGTGCAGCGTTTTCGTAGCAGAAGCCTTAATGTAGCATGTAAAGGTGTAATGGACCATTACTATATTCAGGCAAATCTCCAGATCAGTGATCAGGGTAAAGCCTGAAACGGAAGGAAAGGCTGTTCAAGTGTCTATGACCCACTTGACTCTCTGCAGCCACAAAAATGTAAGTGAGCCTTCAGCATACAGTTTCTCAATTCTTCCCCTTCAGGGGTATATCTGTTACCAGGGGAAAGCAAATGAATAAACATTATTCCAATCTTCATTTGCACCGTGTCAGATATGACAGCTGAGAAGGACCTTGAAGTGTTGGGTTTTTTTTGTTTGTTTGGTTGTTGTTTTTTTTTAAATTATAGCGCATGCATATATGGTGTTTTCAAAAAATTGTGCATCATCATGTTTCCTTCACCTTATCAAAAGTGAGTATGAATGATGATTAGAAAGTTGCTTTTAAATGACTTGTAAGAGAAAGCATCTTTATTTTCATCAAGGGGCTTATGCACACAGTCAAAGATACCTGCAAGATAAAAATTTTCTTTTAAGGGCAGTAGACTTGCATAATCTTGGGAATCAAATCTAGTCACAATTTTTTCTCAGTTCATAAATCACAGTGATGGAAAATAAGATCAAATGTTTAAACAAAAATAATAATGAGGAACAAAGCAATACATAAACCATTCACAGTCTAAACTCTACACAGAACAAAAGGGAAAGAAACGAAGTTATTTCCTAACAACTCTTTTAAGCGGGTACGAAATCGGGCTTCTCATTTCAGGAGATATACTTCAACATTTTTTTAAAACCATGTGTCAGCATATCATTATATTGACACTATGTATCTTGAAATACTGTAAAATAACACACATATAAAATAGATCTTAAAATTAAAAATTAGTTTGAAATATGTTTGGGTTTCTAGTAGTAGACATGAAAATCTGAATTTGTGTTATATTTTTTCATCTGCTCTAATAAACATACATGCACATAATTTTTCAATTATTATTTGCAAAGTTTGTCAAGGGAGCAGACATACAATTTAAAATATACTGTAGCAGTCTTCCTCTAAATGTGACATATTCTAGTGATGGTCAGATGGCATAATCTGATTCTTTATGTAAAAAGTAAACGAAAAGAAAGAAGCTAAAAGAATGGCTTTAGGTGCAAAAGAAAGGAATAGGTACAACCGTATAATTGACAGGATTATTCATTTCGACATTTAAATTCTGAGTCTTCTATGCCATATATGAACATAGCTTACAGTAATTAAGACAATGTATATAATTAAAAAAAATCATATGGGAAAAAAAATAGGTCAAACTAAAATTTTTTTGTTTGTTTGTTTTTGTTAACTAAGAAAATCTGGTACCATTTTTCTTACTGGAAAATGGTTTCATACCAGGACAGTTGTAACAAAATTACACACACTCAAAAAAAGGGATAATTCAAGACATTTCCTAGATATGATTCCCGCAGTATGCAGTAACACAACTCCCTAAGTTCTTTGTAAGTTTTGTGAAGGACTAATGGGCCTCTGATAACTGGCTGTAAACTGAACAACACTCTAAACCTATTCTGGATTATTTGCAACTATTTACTTGAGCTAGAGTATGCTACACTGAAAGCTAGCTAAAATTAGTATAGCTTATTTGAAAAGGATGAAAGGTTGATTGAGACATTATTATATATTTTTAAGAAATGAAATGCACAACACTCATGTCATGTATAATGCTGTAGTCAGCACAAAACAAACTGAAAGATAAGGAAGTAGAGGATGCCCTATTCTGCATTCCCTTGACCTGAATGAGCAACTGGATGCTCAAATAATATCCAAAAGTAATTCTGGGAGCATATAAACTAGCTAGATAACTAAGTTAATAATATATTTCAACCATACTGGTAACTAGAAGCCGTTAAATGTATCTAATAATAGTTTAATTACCTTGTGAGATAGTTGAGAGCAAAATTTTTATCACTCCCAGATTTTGAATAATGTCAATGAAGACACAAGATGTTTTCAGCAGCAATGTAGTTTCTTTGTAAATCTGAAAGAGGGATGCATGGAGTTGCATCCTGGTCAATTTCTGATTATTTCAAAATATCCTGAAGTTACTGTCTGAAAATGTACGAAGTGAAATTTATTTGCTCTGAGAAGATTTTAGGTGTTTAGGTTGGGCATCCTCTCTGAAATAAGGCATCAAGAGTTACACACACAGAAACTAAGCAATCACCTCAAGGGACTGAGGTCCAATCTTCCTTCCTCTGGTTTTGTTCCACGTTTCCTTCCTCCCCCCAAACTTCATCTGCAGGGAAGCTTAAAATGGATTTGGGATAGGGTACAAAGCTAATCTCACAACAAAGAAAAATCCATCTATTTTATAATTTCTGCTAAGTTATCTAGACACATTGAAAATTTAGTGGAAAGAATGTAAGGAAAGTTATAAAAAGTAATAAATGCATTTGAGTACATATATGTTTAGAAGTAAGGAAGAGTTGGGCAGGAATGCCTGCAAGACACAAGTGCTGTCTTAAGCATCTCTAGCCAGTATGAATGTATGATAGCGCTTCTCGTTTCTCAAGTAATGCTCAAGAAACTTTTTTTTTATTTTGTTTTACACATGCTTTGTCTAATCAGGTTTTTAAGTCTTTCACATCACCCAGAAAATCACCCATTGGGACCCTTCTGAAGGTGACATGATTTAAACTGAAACACTCAAGAAAAACTGCATTGAATCTTCTGGAAAAATATGTCTTGAAATAATCAGTTTTTTGCTTAGGATGAAGAATTAAGAATCAGGGCATTTTTCTAGTTCTATTTACTTGGTAAGGTACTAGGCAGGTAAAAACAGAAAATATCTAATACAATCTGAAATAATTACCCTCAATCAAATAATAATAACAGCTAAAAGTTAGGATTTATCAAACAGCAAAAAAGAAAGTAATATGAAAACAAGTGTATTCAGATTATAAACCAAAGAAAAAAGGTAAACACTGAACTTTATATGCACAAGACATTACTCCAGCAGATCTCAGAGAGAAGAGTTCAGGTACAGCTACACAGATTGAAGCTATTTCAGCACCTTTTACAAATCTCAGTATATGTTAGGCTCTTACATACCTATACAGATCTGGGCTGAGATTCCCAAAACAGTTATTGGTAACTGAGCAAAAATAAACATTATGTATGGTTTCAGGAAACCATGCTATCACAAGAATTTACATCATTGAAAGTTTTAAAGATGTGGCTCCTGGCTGAAACTCGCCTATATGTAAAATATTGTCATCAACTATATTAGCTTAAACCAACAACTAAACACGTTGCTGCACTATGAACAAGACCTATGCAACCCTTAAACCCCACATGTAAGCTCCATATTTGAGAAGTGAATTATATCAGCAAATATTCTAGGTGAAAAATGGCAGATGTCAGCATGTTACAAAGCAGGTGATGCTTTCCTTTGACTAAGCACATTACAAGAGAGTGGCATTTTAGGAAAAAATATCTTCAATTCCGATACCAGAGGTCAGATTAATTCAAGCTTTAGATCACTTAGCAGCTAACGCTCTTTTTCTCTGTTCGACGACTGCAAGAGTTCTCAGGACACATAGGCATTAGTTAAGGTGATGACTATGGCATTAGATACACCCATGATTTGTGACCTTGGAACCTGATTCAGCATCAAACTAATTCAGTTTTTTATTACAACTTGCAAATGTTGTGGGTAAAATCAGAAATACTGGAAACAAAGACAAGCATTCCTCAAATTAAAGCCAAGTAATGATGGTCTCAGCAAGCAAAGAAAAATACTTGGCAGAGGTTACTGCATACCTTTTTTAAAAAAAAATTATTTTAACATTTCTTACAGTCATTGGTGCTTTTAATGCATCTCAGCCTGTAAAGAATTCAGCAGTAGTACAGAACGTTAAGCAACAATTAATTACACTGAATTATGGCACACATCCTTGAGATGCTTTCCCCCAACATTTCTCAGCCCAGAATTTCCAGTAATGACAGCATTACAGAATTTCTAACATGGTTAGGAATTTTAGCCACGTGGTTAAAAACTCAGAGTCATAGATTCAGTTTTGGTACCTCTAATGGATTATCAGGAACCTGCAATGACTGGAAACCTTGGGATTCATGTTCCAGTGATGCAAAATATATTATGAAAACTATCTTGACCCTTTTTATGGCTAAATCTCAGTTTTCCTACCAACTACATTTTTCTCCCTTTTCTCCTTAATTTTTTTTTCAAAATAAATGTTTACTTTTATAATGTCATTGTGTTGTTAAAGAACAACTCGGCGTGATCTTCAAAACCACTAGAAGAAAAAGAGAAATTTAGCCTAAGTGGGAAACTCAAAGTGATGTTTTGCTACTGTGAGAGACTTCTGATGAACAACCATAACATTACAGATGTAGTTTAAAACAATATCTTATTGTTGTTATGTTCTATAACATTGAATTGTAATCTCTGCAGATGTACATGAGGCAGGACAGTAGCATAAATCCCAGATTTATTTTTTTGACACTAAGAAAAACGAGGAGGAGATTGGTAAGAAAGACGTTGAGTCCTCCCTGAGTCGACAAATACCATTTCTGCTGCATTCAATCACCCTGCAACTGATTCCAAGTTTCTGTAAGACCTGACATTCTATAAGCAAGAAAGTCATCGTGAATATTGGATATGAGGGTTTAATTAGAAATCCAACAGCTTAATACTACGATCATGTAGTATTTATTCAATTTATAGAGGTCACTAGTTTGAGTGAGTCTACAACCACACATACCTATTTTGGTACCTGTTACTGCAACACAGTTAAACTGATATGATCCGTATGAAACAAAATCACTTTGTCTCTTTCCCATTTTTATTGAAAAATCAGTAAGATACAAGTTAAACATGCCTTCATACACTTCTGAATTGTACAGTACTGTTGATGTATAATTCACCTCATCTATAGATTGGTATTTTCTTTCAAAAAGACACATGACAAATTAACTGTTTCATACACAAAATATACTTTGCTACAAAACACACCTTTCTGTATAACCCACATTCACATCAGCACCTAAATATATCTGATCAGCAGTCTTTCAAATGAGCTTTCTATACAAGACTTCTCAGAGAAGGAAAAATCACTCTAATTATTCTAATAGTAACTCTGAAACAGTGTAACTAGAAGTTATTCTTCCTTGGCTAAATTCTCCATGATGAACTCTGAGCCACGAGGTATCATGTGTTATTAAAAACAATATAATAATAATAACAATAATAAAAAAAACCTAAACACTTTTTTGTTTTGTTTTGTTGGGGGTTTTTTTTGTTTGTTTTTTAAAGTGTCCACCTTCTCTTAATGATGCTTCTTCCTCAATAAACACTGCTTGCCTTTGGGGAAAGGACTGTTAGAATCAGAGCCCTCAGTAGTCTAAGGTTAACTAAAATACATTCCCCTCGTGATATCTCAACCTTAAGTGAAAAGAACTCATGGTCAGAAATGAGACCAGATATTGGATGGAATTCTTCTGAGTCCTTTTATAGCCTGACAAATTTAAAATTATATAACTATATATCAGATAGCTAACAGCTGTCACATTTTAGAAGTACATCAGATAAAGTCATACCATCATTCTAACTCCACTGAGTCGAGTATTCAGTATTTTCAATGTTAAACTACCCTTTAAGTCATTTTCGCATTGCACAGTGGAACACAGATTAAACCCTATGCTAAGACCAGTTCAAGCTGGTGAAATCTACATGGTACAGTGAACTGGGAAAATACTACCTCTGATTCCTACAGCAACAAAACCCCATTGGCATGGTCCCAGTCTTGGGCAAGTTATAACTGCCACTCATAGTTAACTAAGGCACAGCATAATGCTGCTGTTAACTTCCAATTACAGACACAGTTCACGTCAAGACATGACAGGTTGGGTCTCTCTATCGTACTGTATGGTTAAGCGCAGCTATGTTTCAATATAGTAGTAGAAACCCACAGTAAGACAACAAGATGCAAGACACAGCTGCTCTGTAAATATATATGAAGAGTATATACTATGTATGAAATGTATCTTTCACAACCCCAAGAAATAATCATGTGAAATAAAACTAATTCTTTGTTAAACACAAAATTATCATAAATTGTTTCCTTACACACTGAATGAAAATTAATATGACTTTTTCTAATCCTTTAACTTAAACACGTTGGAACTGAGGAAAAGGCATGTCAAAACTAAGATGATTTTCAGAAGCTAAAACGTTTTAATGACTAGGCTTTCATTCAATTTTTAGAAACAACTACTTTCTTTTTATTGAAATAACTTTTGCTCCACCAAAAGATTTCAATTTAAAACAAATTATTTTAGGTTAAACCAAATTTAGTGTTTTCATTTTCAGTCTGTTCCCTTTGATTAAACTGCACACTGCAGAAGAAAATATAGACTATTTTGTGAATAGTAATTATAGTTCCTTTGAAGTCTCCTAGGTCATTAAAATATGATTAGCCAAAGGCTTTTCTTAGGTGGAATGAATAATACACATGAAACATACAGATCCATTTCAAAAGTCTACAATGATTGCCTTATTGGGGTTCAGTTAATGAGAAAAATCCATCTCTGTTGGTTCAGTGACATGGGCAAATGGTTCAATTCCCAAAGATGACAAACACAATTCACAACACCTGGACTGGCAAGTTAACCACCTCATACTGAAGGGTCTACCAACTACTAAGAAGCACAAAGGTATTCCTGCTGAGTATATTACCTGAAGTCTCCTCTTCCTTAATTATTTTTATCAGATTACTTTAAATTAGCCCTGTTCTGTGGCTTATTAAAAAATGAATCTTGTTTCCATAGCAATAAATTTGTTTTACCAACTTGCAATAAATGAATACACTAAAACATTTGCAAAAATGGATTTCTATTTCAGTCTAGATGTAAGCAAGCATCAGATAAATCTGTCCGTGAAGAAACGGGATATGCAACATTACATCACTTTTTTAGTATTGCCAAATTCTTCTTTTGGAGGTTAGCCATAGTTCCAATTAGAAAGAAAGGTTGTAATTATCATTATCAATCTGTATGTGGTTTTAAGGGACATATTTTTATAGTTGTACTCAATTAACAACATCAGGAAAGGGGGACATATATTACTCAGTATCCAGGGAAATCTTCCCTCCAGAAATCATCTTGCCTTCATGGAAATCAGACCACAGCAACACCTCCAAGAGTTCGAGATATGTGATGGCATACTCTGAACTATTTTGTAAAGTCCTGGTGCTGTTTTTGTATCAAATGGTAATAGGAGAAAAACAGGAACGTTGCAGCCCCTCCTAATCCATCTCTTTTGGTCCAGCAAGTTGCAATGAAAAAAGTTTTCCACATAGTGTATGTTTCCCAAGAGCTCTAATGGTAATCACGCCACCTGTACGATGAGACTGCACATCCCTGACAATCAAGGCTAAAATTCAGGTACACGAACCAAAACTGCAGTCTCTGCACTGTGCTGACCACAAAACATTGGGCAACTAACTATCGCAGCTGAGTCTTGTATTTATTCTTTCTATAAACCATTTGTAGACTGATTAATTGGAAGCACTCTAGACTGTGCCTCAACAAAACCGGTATATTGTTCATGATTACAATATTAATGCATGTACACACCCATGCCTTGGTACACCCTGAAGCTCTCCATGCAGTGCAAGGAGAATGATCCTGGTCTGCTCTATAAAGCCCAGAGGACAGGCACCACCTAAAAAACTAAGTAAAACATAACCAACTCCCCAAAATTTACCTCATAGACTGGCAGCTCAATGGATTATACTATGCATTATAATGGCATGAACAACTAAATATCGAGAAAGTTCTCAAAACACACCCCTTTGAACTCCGTTCTTTTCCGATTAACACTGCACGCATGTTAAGAGTCTGCCCAAGAGTCTAGTTAGATAAACCATGGATAATCCTCTAGGCTGCCACAGGTATGCCTGATGGGAGCAGCGCAGGTAGATGGGAGAAGTGTAGCTCTATTTTAAAGACAGTTCTCAAGTAGACTGTATAATCAGAGTAGATAGAGGCAGTGAGCTCCACACAACTGACAAAAAAAAAAGAAAAGAAAGGGTTGAAAATACCTATCTGCAGATACTTATCTCTCAAGTAAATATGGGATGAATAAAGAGCTCCTGTCCAAGATCAAACATAAAAAGGAAGTGTACAAGCAATGGAAGCAGGGTAGGGTAACCCAACAGAAACATAGAGATGCTGTCTGAGCATGTAGGAATGGGGTTAGGAAAGTCAAAGCCCATGTGGAGCTGAATCAGACTAAAGACATGAAAGGCAACAGAAAGGGCATCTATGGGTACATTGGCAGGAAAAGGAAGATCGGAGAAAACACAGGCCCACTGTTGAATGAAGCAGGGGACCTGGTGATGTCATGTTTTGGGCTGGGATGGCCACTAAAACGAACAACAGATGCTCCCTTTAACCCTTCTCCCTTTCAGAGAAGGGACAGCATCTCCCTTCAGAGAAGAGGAGAGAAAATGAGAGAGAGACTTAGGAGTTGAAAAGAAACTAAACTACTTTAATTAAATATTAATAAGAAAATAATAAAAAGAAAAGATAACAATATTAATAAGAAAATAAAGAAATATATACACAATATATACAAAACCAGTATGGAGCTCCCAGGATGATGATCACGCCACCAGCAGGCATTGGGAAAGTCCCAGACTGGACTCAGTGCTCAGTGATGGACAGGAGCTGAACTCAGGAACTAGATTCAGGAACACACAGATCGGGATCAAAGGCAGACAAACAGACAGAGTCCCCCTCAGACGCCATCACTGAACAAGGAGAGCTGACCCCTTTGATCCCTCAGCTTTTATACTAAGCATGAGGCAGATGGGATGGAATACTCTGTTGGTCAGTTTTGGGTCACCTGTCCTGTCCTCTCCTCCCCACATCTGCGACCCTGCTACCCTCTTCCACTTCCGACCCTTCAAATTGGTGCATAACAAAGTTGGCTGACCTTGGTTGTTAGAGCATTAAGCACAAGCACAAGCCTCTGCACACCATTCCTTGGCTTCAACTATAAGCATCAGACCTTATCTGATAGAAGCCCACATTGAAAAAAAGTGCCATTAATTTCAGACAGTTAGAAGAGGCTTAACTGAAAATAAAAATTACTGAAAATAAAATTGGTTCTGTTTTACCTCAAACCAGGATAAGTGACAAAGGACATGGAAAAGGCTGGGGTACTCAATGCCTTCTTCACCTCAGCCTATACCACTAAGATTGGCCTTCAGGAATCCCAGGCCCCTGGGACCTGTGGGAAAGTCAGGAGCAAGGAAGATTTACCCTTAGGGAAACCATGTCCAGCTACTGTACATTTAAATAAACACGCACATAACCATGGGACCTAATGGGATGCACCCACTAGTGCTGAGAGACTTGGCTGATGTCCTTGTGAAGCTACTCTCAGTTATGTTGTAAAGGTCATGACAACTGGGTGAGACAGCCGAGGACTGAGAGAAAGCAAATGTCACTGCTAACTCCAAGAAGGGCAAAAACAGAATTCAGGGAACCATGGGCCAGTCAGCCTCACCTCCATCCCTGTAAAGGTGATGGAGCAAGTAGCACGTCTGGAAATGGCTTCCAGTATCAAGTACAGAAAAGTGATTGTGAGAAGTCAGCATGAATTTATGCTTAACCAACCCGGTAACTTTCTTTGATGACAGAACTGGATCAGTGGAATAGGGTAGAGCAGTGGATATCATTTATCTTGATTCTAGCGACGCTTTCAGCACCATCTCCCGTAACATCCTCACAGACACACTGAGGAAGTACAAACCAGATAAATGGACAGTGAGTGAGAAGGACTGAAAGCTGGCTGAACTGCTGGGCTCCAAGGGTTGTGATCAATGGCATACAGTCCAACTGGAAGCCAGTCACTGGTGGTGTACACAAGGCATCAATACGGTGTCCACTACTGTTTAACCTCTTTGTAATGACCTGGATGATAGGGCAGAGGGCATCCTCAGCAAGTTTGCAGATGATACAAAACTGGTAAGAGTACCAGATGGGTGTGCTACCATTTAGAGGGACCTCGACAGGTTGGAGAAATGGGCTGACAGGAACCTCACAGAGTTCAACAAAGAGAAGTACAAAGTCCTGGGGAAGGAATAACCAGTACCTCGGGAGGAGTAACTCCACGTGCCCTTACAGATTGAGGCTGACTGGCTGGAAAGCAACCTTGTAGAAAAGGATCTGGGAGTCCTGATGGACACTAAATTGAACATGAGCCAGCAATATGCCCTTGCAGCAGACAGTCAATAGCATCCTTTGGTGCATTAGCAGTATTGCCAGCAGGTTGAGGGAGATGATCATTGCCCTCTGCTCAGCCCCAGGGGACACATCTGAAATGCTGTGTCCAGGTCTGGGCTCCCCAGTTTAAAAGAGACATGGACTTATAGGAGTGAGTGCAGCAAAAGGCCAATACAGGTGATTAAAGCACTTGCGCATCTTTCATATGAGGAAAGGCTGAGAGAGTTGGGACAATTCAGCCCGGAGAAGCAAAGTCTCGAGGGAATCTTTTCAGTGTGTATAAATACCTGATAAAAGGAATAATGATGACAGCCAGACTCTTCTCAGTGGTGCCCAACAGAAGCAGTAGCAATGGGTACAAATTGAAATACAAGAAATTCCAGTTAAATGTAAAACAAAAAACCCAAACCAATGAAAACTGGTGGAGTTTTTTGTTTATTTATTTGTTTATTTTTAAAACTGTGACGTGGTCAAGCACAAAGCAGCAGGTGTGCAGTCTTTTTCCTTTAAGATATTCAAAACTTGACAGGAAAGAGTCTTAAGGGACTGTAGTAACTAGATGATCTCTAGATCTTCCTTCCAGTCTCAATGACTGCTTGACAGAATTCATCTAACCATTTCATAAACACAGGGAGACAACTGTCTCACTGCAAGCAATCAGATGCTTAATTCATTTTTTTCCACCCAAACATGGCACAATTCTGGCACAATGTTTGGATTTTATCATAAATAAGATATTACAATGGGCACACATTTGAATATCTATTTTTAAGCAATTCTATCATGATCGTTTTCTGTGGAAAATTAGACAATTCATTCTGTTAGAGAAAATTTAAGTAAATTAGCATTTTTATGGATGCAGCTGAATAACAAACAGATGATTGTATATAAAGCAGATATTAGCACTCAAAAGAGTAAATTGTAATTCACCTTACACTCCTGCCATAGCTATTTTGAACAGCTACTGAGCTAGATAAAGATCATACCTAGCTGCTAATCATTATGTCACTCTAGGTCGAATCCCCCCACACGAGCCCACGAACACACACACATGCAAACACTGCAGTGCGATTTAAATTTCAAGTAATTATAGCCTGAAACAGTTTGACTAACAGCAACTACATACAGGTAATTAAGTTTTCAACAGAGTATCATTATAAGTTATTAGATGCCTGCAAAGTGCAGGTGGTTAGTGCAGGTGTCCTGGACTACAGAAAGCAGAATGCAAACAAAGCAGCCAGATCAATGGATAGGCAGATGCAGACATACAGCACACGCACTTATATATCAAAGAAATACACATATTCTCTATCTGTTCAGGTTGAAAACATGAGGACTGAGAAATATACCTATATACAAAATAACTCTCAACTACTAGTTAAAATTCAGGAAAACATACCTTCTTTTAACCTTCTTTTTATACCTCCTTATACCTTTAATCATACTATTAACTGCATAACTGCAAAGAACATCTAATTAAGTCCAGTGATACAATTTTCTCTTTTCAATGCTAAAGCAAAGGAGTAGTAAATTGCAGCAGTACTAAAGAAGCACTAAAGTTCTGGTGTTATTATGATGCATAGAAGAGCTGACAATAATTTTTTTTTTTTTTTTAAATTTGTAGTATATGAGGAAACTGGAAGAAAATATAAAAAAATACTTAGTCAAAATCATATAAGAAACTTACAGAAACATATCTCCAATGTGATACATTATGACATGTATCAGGAAATATAACTACAAAATACTGTAGAATATTGAAAAATTACACATTTTTTTTTTTCCAAAATTGCAAATGAAAAGGCTTGGTTTTCGTCATTGTAAACAGTAATTATGGGCCAGACTCTGATACTCTTGTCTCCATTCTTGCTTATGTTGAGTAGCATTTTATTCCAAAAACTGTCTCACTGAAATAAGTATCTTCTTTGTGAAAAAAAAAAACAACAAAAAAACAACAAAACTTATCAAACTAAGGATGTCAATTAGTAATCAAGAATATCTCAATTCTTTTCTAAAGAAGCTCAATGCCTTATTTTCATCTTACTATGAAAATAGCTATTCAAAAACTTCTGTCCATAAAAAGAAGAAACTGCTTCCCCAAGACCACTTAACAATATGGCACATCTCTCAGGAGTTTACAAAACACACAAAAAAAGCTACAACACTATTTATTGATAAAATGTGATAAAACAGGCTTTTTTTTCAAGCTATGCTCATATACTAGTTTTATCTTTCTCAGTAGCCGCCTAAAATACCAAGCACAAGAATGGAGAAGGTATATACTTACAATAGAGTCTTGACATCCTAGCAGGACAAAAATAATTAGCAAGTGAACTTTGCTAGCTGGGCTCTGCAGGCATTTGTGTTGATGTTGCCCAGTGTCATTCAAGCCTTGGTTAACATAAAAATGAGTCATCTGTGCTGGCTTCTCTTTCTGGAAAGGACTGTAATTTGCCTTGACTTCAGTTCTGTGAAAAAATTTGATCCAACTTCTATGTAAGTTTTTATAGAACCAGATAGCAGAAGGCAGACAGTAACTGTTTCACTCTAAATTCCTGACATAAGGATGTTGTGTGTCAAACAAAGGGATGGACGGATACAGAACTGGTAGGAAGAAATTCTGTGCTTAGCGAAGTTGATGTACTTTGCCACTGATTTCCCTGGGGTCAGGATTTCATTCTCGGACAGGGAATGGCAGAATGGAACAGCAGAATGAAATGGCACCTTGATTTACACAGGCAGCACTAGGAGGAATGGTAAATGAAGAAGAAGTATGAAAAGAGAACTCAGGATTAACAGAGAAATCTAAATTACAAAAAACAGTGGCTAATGTGAACAAATGTGAAAAGAAAGGAGGGTAGCACTTATGATTTTAGATGTATAATCAAAGCCCTATCTTAAAAGGGTTAAGACAGCAGATACAGAAGTTACATTACCAGTGTTGAAGCATAACACTGAACCTCAGTTTCTTTACTGTAAATGTTGTAGTTGGGTTTAAGCCATTTAAGCAAGAACAAGAGAAATGCTATCTTTAGCTTACTGACAACTTCATAAAGTGGGTTCCTTTAAAGAAATGCCTGACACTAAGAGTAACCTCTAAAAATGTCCATGGGAACTGCAGTTGGACAACAGTAAGTCCATGTAAACATATATACGTGTGTGCACACTTACGTGTTTATAAAACACATACATACACTTGGTTATTTATATAACCTGTTGTTTAAACACCTACAAAATATACATTTAAAATAAGAATAAAGGAAAATATTATAGAAACTCGTAAAAAGAAATAAAAGGCTGTTATTTCAACACTGTGCTACTTAACACAGAAGGGTCTTGCAACAGAAATAGAGGCAGATAAAGAGCTATCTCATAAGCAGGTCATCTCAAGTGAAAATTAGTGATGTCCGTGTAAACAGAAGTACATTTAAGTGATAACATAGGCGCCCCCCAAACACTAACAGCAGTGCCAGAAGATTCTTGATAGAGTGAGGAAGCCAAAAACTACACAAAGTGTTACATACGCTATTACTAAACACAGCTCAAAATCGCTGACAAAACTGAAGAGACTGAGCTATATACTAGAAACAGTGAGTTACTGGTAATGACAGCACTGCTCGCAGCAGACAGTCAATGTAAAATGTGACTGCCAGTGCACCTGCAAGTGTGAAGTATGACTTTCTCAGAGACTGCTAAAATGTCTTCCTTAAATAATCTTTACAAGTCTGCACAGCATGTCCTCCTCGGTTTACAGTCTTAGCTGCATCCTAACTTTCTGTTAGTGCTTCCTGTATGTGCTTCCATCTACTTAAACCTGACTTTTCATGGAAGCAGATGTAAAAAAATATATGATTTTTTTCTAACAACAACAAATCTAAACAGAAAGGGTGGTTTTTTTCAGCTTGCTCACATGGTAACAAACCCAACTACCCCATGAGCTGGTTGGAAGCCAATGATCCCAGAATCAGGGATTTGGCACAGCTGGCCATTTAGAAGACAGCAACAAGAAAGCTTTAAAAGCAAGGAGTCAGTTATGGTCTGGCTCCCTCAGCCTTATTACCTAGACTGAAAGGAAAGTGGACAGCTGGAAGTCCTTGTGTTCTGGATGCCTGACTGAAGGGAAGTTGAAGGAACAGGTGATGCTTCCCAAATTCCCCAAAGTAGCTAGTTAGTGGGCTGAAAAATTCTTTGTCAGTTGAGTCGTATTAAACTTGCCAATAAATGTTAAACTTTTCAACAGATTAAACTTGTCAACGAATCTGGTTAGTCTCACATTGCTTGTACACAACGTGCAGTCTGATAGGAGCAAAAATTGTGTCTATTTCAGAGAGCAGATGTACGACTTCCTTGTTTACAGCTGTGCTGTAGCATGCCAGATTAATCCAAACCTCCATTTCTGTATCTATAATTTTGCAAGAAAACTCCTGGGTAGACAGGTATTTATGTGCCTGATTTGTAGGTTCCTGCAATGCACATATAAGCCCTTCTGTCTACAGGGGTTTCAGCAAGATTATTGTAAGCAGCAACCACACAGATTTAGGAGTCTGCCTGCACACATTGCACAGTATAATCAATACCTAACACATATTTAGACACCATATTGGTCATACAGATAAGTGGGGAAAAAAGTCTATTATTTCAGAAAGTTTGATCCTGAATGTCAACATTTAAAGCAGCGATATCACAGAATATTCACGCAGCTGCAGAACTTTCATTATTACTAAAAAATGCACCTTCATGAATATTATTACTGTTAAGCATTCATACAATGCATTAACTTTGCATGATCCTTGAAAGAGATCGTAAAAGGACAAAGTCTTTTCCTGGAAGATTTTAAAATCCAGATTAGGCAAAGATGAGTTAGAATACAGATAAAACAGACAGAAAAAAAAGAGGGATTTATAAAAGAAGATTAATACAAACTGTATATTTTAGGGACAAAAACTTATTAATATATTTCACTTCACAGAGTGACTTCAGGTAAGACATGAGAGATGGCACAGGAGAGGAAAATCATGAACGTAACTAAGCAGGAAGAATTGGACTGGTAACCAAAAAAGGACTCTCAGAGAACACCATCTCAAAAAGGAATAGCACAAATACCAGGAGTAAAAGATATACTCTGAAGAAACAAATCCAGGCAAAGCAACAGAAAAAGCAAGACAGCTTGAAAAGTTCAAGCAAAAATTAAAAGCTGTTAAAGCACTCAGAATTTCCAATGACTTTTCTCATGCTACAAGAAGCTGTAGTTAGAAGACTGACTTTCTTTTTTCGCTATAGACATTATCCTAAATTTACTCTGCTAAAAAGGAGTAAACAGCATCACGTTTATCATACGATATTACAGAGACACTTCCTTTGTTCAAAAAATACCTTCTCAGACAGTGCCTGTACCATGCAGATTGCTTTTTGCTGACTTCAGTTTCAGTGGAAATATCATTCCATGCTTGCCTTATGCTTACAATTTCCCCCAGGCATCTGGCTTGAGCCAGCTGTCTGGGAAAAGATACAGGACTGTAACAACCTTCACTTGGGCTGCACAGAGTTTTTCTTGTGTCAGGTCTGGGGAGGAAAAATGAAAGCAGCCATCCACTATGATCACTAGAAGGGGATACTTTGAACAAGAATATTCGTTGTGCCTCCTTCACTCCTCAGAATAATACAGGAGACATTAGATTTCCTTCTCTAGCCTGCTTCAGTTAAGCAGAGGTTACTCAAAAATCATGGGTCACAAAAAGATAAAGGATGTCAGGATTTGAGTGAGCATCTAGCGTAGACGGTAAAGACCTTGGAAAATGCTTCATCTTGGAAATCTCTTGATTTTTGGCTAATGTAGCTGTTGGAGCTCTGTCTGGTTTACTACAGTACCGGATTATAAATTAACTACCAAGGCTGCTCACAATGAGAACGTGGTCTAGTAGAAGAGTCATTGGTATAGTCTTAGAAGAGCAGAGATGACAACACAAATGCACACAAGTTCAGGTTTGTTGTAATGAATCACATTTCTACTTTAGTTCACAAATGTGCCATTATAGATTGGCTCCTAAAGAGGAGGCAAAATAGCTGAATGACTCTCAGGTGAGAACCAATATTTTCTAAATAGTATGAAAGGCATTTCAGGTCCTTTTTCATCACAATTTATGATCATTTTTGCAAATTATCAATCAAAGTAAGAGACAAAAACCTTATACATGGGTGTAGGAAAGAATTCAAGCGAAATAGACGTTGCCATACATAAAGCAGCTATTCAGAGCACACTCCTGAGGATTATGCTGCAATTTGATGGACTTGTAGAAGAGGTATCAGGTGGAAAAAGAGGGCTGCAAAAGCCAGTGACAGAGATGGTTTTCTTTTTTTTCTTTTTTTTTTTCTTTCTTTTTCTTTCTTTCTGGCTGGTGAGGCAAGGAAGATGGCAACTGCCCCAGGCAAAAAGTGGTAAAATTGGAGAAGCAGCAGAGCATTCCTACTTTCTCAAGCAAGGCTGAAGCTAAATGCTTTGATATATGTTCTTTCTAATGTAATAATGTTTTCCCCTACGACCCAAAAAGCCTGTGGAGAACACTTTTACAATAACCACCTGAAAACCTTCATATCATTCTTTTTGATGTTATTTTTGAGCAACTTGGACTGTTTAGCAGGGCTGTTAGTACTAGAGACATCAGTGTGGTCCAAAGTTTTCTACAACTCTTCTTTAGGTAAGGTAAAGCACAATTTCGGATATCTTTTAGGACTTAGCACATTTCTTAGAGCTCACTGAAGCACGCACCTACTTTCATTTTCAGCTGGCCTTCATTTATGTTTATATTGCTTCAGCCCCAGTCCAACACATTTTAATTTGAAGGCTAAATGTCATGCTCTGTACTAGATACCGCCAGATAGATAATGAAGAGCTTAATTCATACAAATGCAGGTTTTCTTAAGGATCACAGTGAACCCGCTGACTGACTGTGTGAAGGATAAGCCTTTCTCAAGTGTGAACAGCTAAGGCCAACCTCATTGCACTGCGCAGCATGTTAAGCTGAGGTGTCCAGCTGAAATCATACACCGCTGTAAAGAGAAGGTGCCCAAGTTGATCACTCATCTCTCGGCTATCTCAATGTCTAAACCTGAGATTTGTTACGTATTGTCAGCAAGGGGCCGTTCCCATAGCAGTGCTTTCATGGGTGCAGAAAGTTCAGAAGACTGGCAAAGAAAAGAGTGCTATGGAGCTCAGGTGCAAAAGACACCATTCTTAATCCAACTCTGGGCACTAGTGATAGGGGGGAAAGACAGAGACTGTTACAAGCAGCACATCTAATACACTAATCAAGAAAAGAAACAAGCAATATACGTTTTTTTTTTTCTGGTACGTGGCAAAAGTACTTGATGATAAATTGGTTCCTGTTCAGTCACAGTGGAAGAAGCATAGCTGGTTGATTTAAGGTACCCAAAAAAGATTACAGTAAAGTTTATCTGTTCTCCTTTCAGAAGATGGGATACCTTTGCAAAAAAGTTCATAAATATTTTTCATAGTAATGGACCTTGATTTTTCCTAGATTCCTAGAATATATAATTCCCCAAATTTGGACCTCAAGCAAATCAGCTGTGTATGTAGCCTCTTACATTACAGTGTTCTATGTTTACAAAGGCTTATACATAAAATATCCACCAAAATATGAAGACTTCTAAACCTTTGCACTTTAAAATGTTTTATTTGCCATTGAGTTTGCATAGAGTCCACATACCATGTTCAAACACCAGAAATCAGTGATTTCTAGGTGGATTTCTCTGACTATGGACTTGTCCCCATCCCTTGCTAGAATCAAAGAAACCCTGTCATACAAGGCCTTCTGAAACATATTCATTGTTTCACTGGATTGAGCATGAAGAGGCTGATAAATCAAGGCATGGGACAACGGCATTTGCACTTAATTGCCCTGCAAAATACTAGAGAATTAGGGTGACTATTCCTTAGTCACCAGCTGGATTAGGAATTCTACTTTGAGGAATTGGTTTATTTAATGTATTCTAAGGTATGTGTATTACATCTTGACATAGAGCAAAAAGGTTGGTTTTTATATTTTAAAATGAAAATAATTAATTTGTAAATAGTCTATTTCCAATTAAGCAAGACAAGATGTACATTACCGTAAACCAGTTGGATTTTTCTCCTACCAATGACTTATAAATCACAGTGCATTTTTTCCTCTCTCTGAATACATATTTATTAGCACCACATGTAGATAGAACATTGTGCCAAGAAGTCTATAGATGCAGAGAAGCATAGTAAGAGGTACAATAACTTCTTACAAGTGAATATGCTTTCAGTATATTTTTAGCATGTTACATATTCTTAATTACAGAGAAGAAATTTTGTACAGGTAGTCCAGACCTCTGAGATGCAAAAACCTCCAAACTAGTTGGGGTGTTGTGGTGTGATAGAATATTAAGAACTCAAGAAAATAGTTTAGGCAGTACATTATTTCAATTAGTTACATTAAACAGTATAAAGAATATTTTTGGAATGAAGATTTGCAATGTTCTTCTAAGTTGTTTGTAATTATAAAAATAAACAAATGGCAGATGTGTATAAAACAGGGGGCAATTTGATTAACATATATTGGACAACCTTCAAAGTTGAAGGCATGTAACACAAAGTCCTATCTTATTAACCCCAGGAATTGTAGGTCCTAACACCAAAAAGAACTTTGAGATTAATCCTGACTGACCTTCTGCAAAGGATCAAAGAATCTCATCCCCAGATTTTTGCATTTACTATCTAGTCTCTAACCAACTTCTCCAAGACCTTTCATAAACTGTGATTTATTTTTTTTTACATCTGTATGGTTTTATTTATTCAGATAATATATTTTGCTCATCATGCATACACAGGTGATCTAAATTCAAAGTTCTAAATTTAGCCTGCACAGCATGTAATTAGGGGGAGGAAAAAAATAAATTAATCTTTTCAAGTAGTAATGTATTACCGGCAAGCTAACAATCTGTAGCAGTCATTAACATAAGAATCTATTAGTAAATTTATTTCAAAGTACATGTAATGTATAAAAAGTCAAATGAAAAATAATCCTGAATATTTAAGCTATGCTATAGTACACATCCCTGGTGGATCTTCACCTGGAATGCATATTCCAGAGTACCTAACTGTGCTTCCTGCTATAAAAGTGTGTGCCTCACAGTTCTTGATATTTGTATCTTAAAAACCCTAGGCACACAAAGAAAAAGCCATTTCTTACATCCAGCAATGCCCTGTGACTCTTTTAAGGTTTCTACAACACATAGGATTTAAACATATTTCCCCATGTCTTGCTGAACACCAGAAAGCCCTGAGCTGTCACCAGCAGCCACTGGAAGACATTCCTGCTGCTTCTGGCCCCTGAGCCTCCAGCTGGCTCGTATAGCAGAAACCTTGGTGCTGCAGCGCGTGTTAAATTCCTTCAGACAACACCTATAGAAATTGGACACATCTTCAAATGGGGAATACCTTGCTTTTAACCAGTTACTTAAATCATTGGTAACTTAAAAATGGCTAATATAAAATGCAACAAGCATTCATCTATAGAATCCACACCAAATAAAAGTTACAAGTGTTTTATAAAGGATACAGGTGAAGAAATGAAAGCTGAAATATACCTAAACTACTTCCATCAAAGTTACCGCAAAAAGCCTTTTCTGTTCCTCATTCAGCTACCTTACTGTCTCCCCTGTTTCTGACCCTTTCTTCTGAAAAAGCAGTAAACTGTTTCAAGTTTTGTGTCAGCTGTACCTACTATGAAGCCTGCCAGAAAGCTCACTCACAGGAAAAATTGTCTCCTGGAGCACTCCTGTTAAAGGACACCTCCAGTAATATTCATGTCATCCAACTGCCTCATGGTGAAGAATGTCAGTTCTCATGGCAAATATTGCCTTTGAGATTTTTTTTTCCTTTGGTCCTTGCAGACTTCATCTTCCATTCCAAAGTTTTTTCAGCCTCATGCTTATTCAAGGAGAGCCTGGCCAATCCTGCAGTTAAAAGAAAGATTGCTTCCCTTCCCTAGAAAAGGCTTTTGGCTGAGGACTGAAGTGCAAGAAAATTCCACCACACCTCCTCTCACCTTGAAGAAGCCTGGAAGAGAGGATGCTGAGAAGCGAAGGAGCCTGCTTATTACAATTAGACAAGCAATGGGAAGGCAAATGGAAAAGATCAATAAGCAAGCCTAAAGCACAGTTGCTTTGCTTGTGTAACATTTGAGAGGCATTTCTATTAGAAGGAGAGTAGGAACATTTTGTGTTTACAGTAATCCACAGTTCTAATGTCTGTCTAAATATATCTGGGATAAATAAATAAATGAACAGCAATCTTTGTTAATAGTTTCCATTGTTGCAACATAAAAGCTAGAGAAAGATGACGACATCTTGGAAAAAGGAAACTCTGGCTTTAACATACGAATTTATTGTCAAGTAGGAGATATAGTAGTGGCCAATACAGTGCTTTGACCAGGACAGTGTTGATATCAGCACACCAATGTTTCAGCTATTACCAAACAGTGCTTGCATAGCAGCTAGGTCTTCTGTTTCTCACTGTGCTCGCCCACCAAATAGGCTGAGGGTGGACAATAGGCTGGGATGGGACACAGCTGGGACAGCTGCCTGAATTGACCAAAGAGATATGCTTCATACCATGTAACATCACACTCAGCAGTAACTGGGAGGGAGTTTTTCCAAAACAGCCGTTGTTCAGAGACTATCTGGGCATCCGTGTGCTGGTAATGAGTGATTACCTTTGCATTACTTGGCTTTGGGGGTTTTTTTTGTTTGGTTGGTTTTATGTGGTTTTTTTTTCCACACCTCCCCCTTTTTTTTTCCTCCACACATCCTCTCCCCACTTCACTTATTAAACTGTCTCTATGTTGATTCATGAGTTTTTCTTGTCACTCTTCCAATTTTCTCCCCCATGCTGTGGCAGGCAAGTGAGCAACTGGCTGGTGGATGCTTAGTTGCTGGCTGGAGTTAACCCAGCAAACCAGCAAAGCTGCTGAAGTTGGCTAGAATGGCTAGCACAGTGTAGAAAATGAAGTGAGAAAATAAGGAGAAAAGCATGAAGCACATCTAGCAACAGAAGAGATAAGAGGCAGAGGTGGTGGAACCAGCGAGCAGGGGGAGAAGTTGTGTGAAGCATGGCTAAAGGCATGAGAAGCAGAGCAACAAGTAGCACAGAACAGCGAGCTCTGGGGGCTGGCAGCATGAGAAACAGCAAAATCAGAACCAGGTGAGATCAATACACCAACTCAGCTTAAACGCAGCCTTACCCCCCATCAAGACTTCAAAAACCTTGAACAGTGAGTGCCAATTATTACATGAGAGAAAAAGCAACTAGCTGATCTAACAGTTGCTTCCTCTGAAGAAAACATGGTAAAATATTATTAGTATAGTTATGCTTTAAGTACCAGTACGGTGTTTATTTACCTTGTTTGAGTTTTCTTGTTTTCATTTAATAAAAATGTGTTTGTTAGTCGTTTGATTTACATTTCATAGCTGTTTGTTACCTTCACTGCAGAATGCATTTTTTACTGCAATTTACATCCTGTATCAATGTCTCTATTAAAAATATGCATGACTCAAACACCTAAAAGACAATTTTGTGTAGTTCTTTAATGATGAAGACCAGATACTACAGTAATTACCAATTCGAAAATGGTTTTGTGACTGATCTCCAACCTCTTCCAGTTTGGTATACCATGAAAGTGATTTTTCTACAAAACTTACCTTTCTGTTAACATTCACCCCATTACCTGTCATATTGCTAAGTTACAATCATAGAATGGTTTGGATTGGAAGGGAACTTAAAGATCACCTCGTTCCAACCCCTCTACCATGGTCAGGGACACCTCCCACTAGACCAGGTTGCTCAAAGTCTCATCCAACCTGGCCTTGAACACCTCCAGGGATGGGGCATCCACAGCTTCCCTCGGCAACCTGTTCCAGTGTCTCACCACCCTCACAGTAAAGAATTTCTTCCTAATATCTAATCTAAATCTACCCTCTTCCAGTTTAAAACCATTATCCCTTGTCCTATCGCTACACTCCCTGATAAAGAGTCCCTCCCCATCTTTCTTGTAGGCTCCCACTAAGCACTGGGAGGCTGCTATAAGGTCTCCCTGGAGCCTTCTCTTCTCCAGGCTGAACAACCACAACTCTCTCAGCCTGTCCTTGTAGCAGAGGTGCTCTAATCCTCGGATCATCTTCATGGTCCTCCTCTGGACTCGCTCCAACAGGTCCATGTCCTTCTTATGTTGGGGGCTCCAGAGCTGGATGCAGTATTCCAGGTGGGGTCTCATGAGAGTGGAGTAGAGGGGCAGAATGACCTCCTTCAACCTGCTGGCCACACTTCTTTTGATGCAGCCCAGGATGCGGTTGGCCTTCTGGGCTGCAAGTGCACATTGCCAGCTCATGTTGAGCTTCTCATCAACCAACATCCCCAAATCTTTCTCCTTAGGGCTGCTCTCAATCCATTCTCCTTCTAGCCTGTATTTCTGCTTGAGATTGCCCTGACCCAGGTGCAGGACTTTGCACTTGGCCTTGTTGAACTTCATGAGGTTGTCATGGGCCCACTTCTCAAGCTTGTCCAGGTGCCTCTGGATGGCATCCCTTCCCTCCAGTGCATCAGTCACGCCACACAGCTTGGTGTCATCAGCAAACTATCTGAAGGTGCAATCAGTCCCACTGTCCATGTCACCAACAACGATGTTAAACAGCGTTGGTCCCAGTACCAACCCTTGAGGAATGCCACTCATCACTGGTTTCCACTTGGACATCGAGCCATTGACTGCAACTCTTTGAGAGTGGCCATTCAGCCAATTCCTTATCCACCAAGTGGTCCATCCGCCAAATCCATCTCTCTCCAATTTAGAGACAAGGATGGTGTGTGGGACTGCGTCAAGTACTTTGCACAAGTCCAGATGGATGATGTCAGTTGCTCTTCCCTTATCCACTAATGCTGTAACGCCATCATAGAAGGTCACAAACTTGTTAGATATGATTTGCCTTTAGTGAAGCCATGTTGGCTGTCATCAATCACCTCCTTATTTTCCATGTGCCTTAGCAGAGTTCCCAGAGGATCTGCTCCATGATCTTGCCAGGCACAGAGGTAAGACTGACTGGCCTGTAGTTCCCCGAGTCTTCATTTTTCCCTTTTTAAAAATGGGTGTTATGTTTCCCCTTTTCCAGTCAGTGAGAACTTCACCAGACTGCCATGACTTCTCAGGTACAATGGATAGTGTCTTAGCAACTTCATCCACCAGTTCCCTCAGGACCCGCACATGTATCTGTCACTAGTCTGTCACGAACACGTAAGTGCATTTCACATTACGACTTAAATTCAATGTGGTGTTATTTTACACCAATGACATGTCCACCTAGTACAAAGAAACTGCATTTTCTTACACAATGATAAAATTAAGAAATTTCACAGTACACTAAAAGAATCATTGAAATTCGTAGCTTAAGGAAATACACCAAAGCAGAAAAAACTGGAAAACATGAGGGAAAGACATCTGACAATTTCCTCTTAGATTTTTTTCAAGACACCCAAACTCAAGGGGGTTGGTCTGGTAACATTCAAGTATCTCATGTAATGTATCTATTTATATGGATGACTACAGAAGGTCATGCTGTCTGAAATGACTGTCACACCAAACAAGCAAAAAAGCATTCACTTCTGATCCAAGCTTGAGATGTACCTTAATATAAAAGACCAAAGTATCAATTTTGTGGCCTGGAAGAACAGACATCAGCCAGAATTTAATAACATTCTTAAGAGGAAACAAGGATTTTTCTATCCAAGCTCCTCAAAATAGAGAAAGCTCTGTGTATGTTACTTGATCACAAAGTCACTCAGCTCAATGTTTGTTCACAATGTAGACAAAAAAAGGGCAAAATTAACAGAAGGCCATGCTTATTTAATTGCCCCAGCAATCTGGTGCCCAAGTCAATTACCTACTTTGCTTATGTCAGTTCTGGAAACTGTCATACAGTTACACAAAAGGCAAAAAATCTTTGGACAAATCTAGCAAAGCTTTTCTAGCAGACCTACGTCTGCCAAAACCATATGACTGCTAAATGGAAAATCCTATTTAGAATGCTGAGTGTAATTCTGGCACACATGTTAATATTTCTCAAATTTATATTAACATAGATGAATTAAAGAAACTTGGCTTGATTAACCACACCAAAGGCCAAGAGGGAACAGAACCATTCCCCGCAAATAAATCAGGATGCAAATACCAGGGAGAAAATGATAATTCAGCTAAATGAAGAGGCTGGCAGAAGAACAAGCTTTGAATAAATCAAGCTGGTGACTAGAAGAAAGCTCCCAGTCATTTATGGTATGAGGGTCTGAAACAGCTTCTCAATAGGCACACCGAGACACAGGCCAACTAGTGCTGACAAGACCGGTCATTTATTGAATTACAGGACATGGCTCCCTATGCAGCATTTTTGTGCACTTGACAGGTCAGACCCATCTTGTTCCCTGGTTATACAGGATGGATTAAATCTTTCTCTGAGACTGTCCAGCCTTTTTTTCTTGTCTGGTGTACTGTTTTTTGGCTGGGATAGAGCTAATTTTCTTTATACATGGTGTTAGGCTTTGGATTTGTGACCAAAACAGTGTTGATAACACCAGTATGTTTTAGCCATTGCTGAGCAGTGGCCATTGCTGAGCATCGGCCATTGCTGAGTATCAAGGCCTTTTCTGCTTCTCATGCTGCTCTGCCAGTGAGTAGGCTGGAGGTGCACAAGAAATTGGGAGGGGACACAGCTGAGACAGCTGACCCCAACTGACCAAAGGGGTACTCCAGACCATGATAACATCATACTCAGCAATAAAAGCTGGGGGAAGAAAGAAGAAAGGAAAGATATTCAGAGTTATGGCAATTGTCTTCCCAAGTAACGGTTACATATGATGAAGCCTTGGTCTCCTGGAGATGGCTGAACACCTGCCTGCTGATGGGAAGTAGTGGATGAATTCCTTATTTTGCTCTGCATGCATGCACAGCTTTTGTTTTCCTTATTAAAGTATCTTTATCAAGCCACTTTACCCTTCCAATTCTCTCCCTCATCCCACTAGGGGAGGAGGAGCAAGTGGCTATGCGGTGCTTAGCTGCCTTCTGGGGTTAACCCAGAACATCTGGTCAGTAACCGAATCTTTATTATATATTCCTGAGTACTGTGTTATAGGGCTGGCTTGAGAAAGAAAGTGAAGAAAAACCCAAATCCAACAAGAAAACAGCTACGCATGCCTCCCACTAACCATTCCACAATGCAATGGAAGCTTCAGACACCATCATAAAGAAAGTTTTGAGATCTAGCATTACAACAGTATCTCACTGGGTTGTGACTGCACAGGTTCTCATTCCATTAGTTAAAGCTTCTCTTATTAGCTGTGTAGAATGATGCCCCAGACTACTTGCACCATCAAGGAAACTACCAGGAAGCTGTAGGGAATCCAGCAGGAGAGCCTCCTTGGTCAAGAGAAATGTCCAAAGAGCACCAATCTTAATAAATAGCAGCAGCCACCAGCTCCCCCTTTGGAGACACTGACAGGGAAAGCACCCAGAAAAGGCCAAGGTGTTCTGTCCTATCACAGCTGTTTTAGCTGTGTGGATTTACCTTTTGTGATTATTTACTGAGTAAAATACCATCTCCCTAGTGCCTCAGGTAAAATCTATCTATGCATTCTACTTCCGTCTTATAGCTATTGCTCTAGCTGGGCTATCACGTGTGGTCTGCAGAATATGATAAAACAGGTTTTAACTTAGGAGACCAACAGAAAGAGGAAACGTAATTTTTCATTGATATTACAAACCCTGAACAGAAAGTAATAGTCTAAACTGCCTACTTGCAGTGTTTTAGTCCGTATTTCTTCTGAGCACAACTTGAAAAATGGTTCTGTTTATTTTATCTTATCACATTAGCCTGGTATTACTTTTTGCTCATAACCATTCAGACATGTTTGGCATTTAACATATGCTATTTTCGAAAAGATTCTAATCTGTTAAATAAGTTTTAGGCTTATCTGACAAGACATTTTTCTTGCATACTGCTATCTGCAGATGGTGTGATGAAAGATAAAAAAAGTCAGCATCTCTCCCTTCCCTACAAGCAGCTCCCAGTCCACTAATCTTAGCAGTTACAAGGAAGGATGTCAGAGACCTGGCATAAAGTATTGTGGACTCTAACTTGCCAATTTTCTGTTAACACTTTTGGGCAATTTTATTTTAAAGTTATATTACAAGTATACTGATATATGAGCAAATGAACTGTAAATTACAGTTCCGATTATTTTTTTAGAAGAGGGAGGCTCTTCCTTTAAACAGGAGGGGAAAAAAAAAAAAAGAAAAGCAAAAGAAAAAAGCCTAGGGATATTGTGACCATCTTAGGCAGCAGGCAGCCCCAACATTTCTAACAATTAGGCTTGTCAAAATCCCTTTTCACAAACCCCTGCTGCTCTAGCAACAGCAAGTGCCAGCAGGCAGCTGTGTTCCCAGAGACTGCAAACATAAACCCAGCAGAAGACAACTTGGTAGTTCTTTCTGGGAGATGAAGGAAGCCAGACAGACGTACTCCCTAATAAACTTCTTCTGTGAACTGAAAGCTGCAGGGAGCTTAAGCTTTTATGTTT
Organism: Burhinus oedicnemus; assembly: GCA_008921705.1. Classification (NCBI taxonomy): domain Eukaryota; kingdom Metazoa; phylum Chordata; class Aves; order Charadriiformes; family Burhinidae; genus Burhinus; species Burhinus oedicnemus. The sequence goes on along the minus strand of VFFE01009068.1, from coordinate 2,081,409 downwards.
TTATTTGCATAATGACCAACATAAGTTCTCATTTCACAAAAGGAAATGGACTTTCCTGCCTGGAGCCACCACAGTCTGCATCAATCACCCCATCACTTAAGCAGCCCAGCCTGCTTAAAATCATCACCCCTTCAGAATTGTCAGGAGCTCAGGAGAACTCAGCAGTAGAGCAGATGGACTTGCTATAGGTGAGCTAAAGGTTTGCTGAGGTGTGAATCAAATTGATGAGGTTCTTTAGGAATTAAATGTTAAAACATTAAAAACCCACCTGAGTTCTATTTATCCAGCACCTTATTTAAGTGTCCCAAAGCCCAACTGGCTTACGGAAAGCATCTCCAGCTAAATTAAGAATATGAGCACAGAAACTGATGTAGCCAGCATATTAACTTAGAACACCAGCTATTTCCCAACAATCATTTGTAACCATACTCTGAACTCAGTACAAATACAAGACAGCTGAGTTTTTTTTTAATTTAAATTGCAATTCTCTGTGTTCACTAAGAAGCAAGAACACTCCCATGTAATTCAGCCCTACATGCACTAAGACACAACTAAGACACAGTTTAATTATTCTTCCTTCCCACATCCAGCCCAAGATTCACTGCTTCATTCAGTGCAGAGGGTGAAACAAGTTTTGTGCCTGGGCCACAGTTGCTGCAAATACAGTCCTTTTCACATTTTTTTGCAAAATAAAGCCCTCAGGGCCCCGAGATGCTTCATTCTTATTCTACAGAGAAAGTGGAATTTCTTTACCAATTTTTGCTTTGCAATCAGAAATGTATCATGGAAAATCCACTACTTCATTACAGTCCTTTCTTTACAGAGCTCTATAGTCAAGTATGACAGATTATTCAGATTTCTATTTCTCATGTTAATGCCACACACATTCATTACTTCATGGCAATAATTACGTGAATAACCACATGATTCGAAGAAGCTGATGAAAACCAGGAACATATTCTAGGAAAATACACGACACTATTTGGACAGAGAGTGAACAATGGACCCAATGTATTGATCAGGAAAACTATTTTCAAATATTAATTTACAGACTTAAAAAACCCCATCATTGTGATTCAATTCATTAATTCTTTCAGGCTATTTCTTGGGGGAGTGTTCATAGATTTGTTCTGTGGAAATACCATGCTTCAGGTACATCCACGAACACTGGGAGAAGCAGCACTGCAAGTATATATTGCAGGAACATGCTGTTCAAATGATATGTTAAACTGCATTCAAAGCTTATCCTCTTAACAGCTGAATAAGGCTTAGAGTATCCAGAAGTCATCCTCAGGTAGGAGTGGAGCTGCTTTAATTTGCTGCATCAATGCCTAATATAAGTGATTCAAACCTGAGTGTCATTTTCCCCTTCCAAGGCCTCTAACTTACTCCTAAACAGGCAGGAAACATAGATTAGAAGAGAAAAATCTACCCACTAATAAAAGCATCACGTCTTCTGAGAAAGCATCCCTAGAGCTACACTCTGGTCATACAAGTTTTACCTCAATATTAGTAGGTAATGAAGCTGTTGACCAGACCTTAGGAGATGACACAGAACCTCCAGGCTCATTCTGAGAGAGAGAAGAGGACAAAAAAAGAGACCAAGCCCCACTAGGTCCAAGCTCACAGGGTAAAACAGTCACCAGACTTTTAGAGTTTCAGAAAAGGTAACAGGATGTCTAGATCCTGATCTGAGTCTTAAAGTTTATCAGAACTATGACGTGTGAAAATTAAAACTTACCTTCATTTTGTCCACAAAGGGCTCATTTTACTGTAATTTGCAGATCACAGAATCATAGAATGGTTTGGGTTGGAAGAGACCTTAAAGATCATCTAGTTCCAACCCGCCTGCCATAGGTAGGGACACCTACCGCTAGACCAGGTTGCTCAAAGTTCCATCCAAACTGGCCTTGAACACCTCCAGGCATAGGACATCCACAACTTCTCTGGGCAGCCTGGGTCAGTGTCTCATCATTCTGACACTGAAGAATTTCTTCCTAATATCTAATCTAAATCTTCCCTCTTCCAGTTCAAAACCATTACCACTCGTCCTATCACTACACTCCCTGATAAAGAGTCCCTCCCCATCTTTCTTGTAGGACCCCTTCAAGTACTGGAAAGCTGCTATAAGGTCTCTCCCAAGCCCTCTCTGCTCCAGTCTGTACAATCCCAACTCTCTCAGCCTGTCCTCATAGGAGAGGTGCTCCAGCCCTCCGATCATCTTCATGGCCCTCCTCTGGACTCTCTCTAACAGGTCCATGTCCTTCTTATGTTGGGGGCTCCAGAGCTGGACACAGTGCTCCAGGTGGAGTCTCATGAGAGTGGAGTAAAGGGGCAGAATGACCTCCCCTCGACCTGCTGGCCATGCTTCTTTTGATGCAGCCCAGGATGCAGTTGCATTTCTAGTCTGCAAGTGCACATTGCCAGCTTATGTTGAGTTTCTCAGCAGCTCCAAGTCTTTCTCCTTAGGGGTGCTCTCAATCCATTCTCCACCCAGTCTGTATTTTTGCTTGAGATTGCCCTGACCCAGGTGCAGGACCTTCTACTTGACCCTGTTGAACTTCATGAGGTTTGCACAGGCCTACCTCTCAAGCCTGTCCAGGCCCCTCTGGATTGCTGTCACCAAACTACAGTCACAGTCTACTGGTTGACACAACTGTCACATCATGTAAGCTTGTCATGTTCCAGATGTCTGCTGGCAGAGAAGGAAAAAAGACTGAAGTTACCAAGACTTTTTTCTGCCCGCCATGTTCTCCATCCTCTGTGTACAGTAATAACAAAACGGATTATTCCCCCTCACCGTTCCATTTCTCAGGCTCCTCTAATTCTGCTTTCTGCAATTAGAATTTGGCAGACAGAATTAAAACAGACACAGTACAGTGGACTCTCAAAACAAGCATCATGGGTGCCTATCTCATAACCATCATCTTTCTCGCAGGTGGCATTATCCCACATAATGTCCAATATAGGTATCAGTTTAATCTTTTTGCAGTTTAAGCAGTATGACTTTCAACATACTAAGCGTGACTGAAATCACTAGTTCTTTTGGGGGGGTGGAGGGTGCATTGCTTTCTTTTCTTTTTAATCTATCATCCTCAGTTGATACGGTTCTGCTAACCTTGGGGTGCAATGAAGTTAATTGTTCCCCCTGGCACTGGGATCAACTGTTGCTAAGTTTTCTATTTGGCTTTAAGAAGTCACAGAAAATCTTGATTTATTTCTCACGAATCATGTTACCGAAAGCCAGTAAATTACTATCTTATATATCCTTGAGGTGGAGAGGAGGAATGGTCCTTGACAACATGGTATGTACTACAGATGGTGTCAGCTCTGAGGTACGGCATAAATACAAGAGATAGCAATGAAATGTTGCAGCCTAAGGGGTCCTCTAGACTGGAGGGAGAGTGTAGAGGCTGTGGTCAAACAAAACAACTTACTTAGCTATAATAAAGGCTAGAGCTATAGTAAAAACTAGACATTCCTTTAAGGATGGGAAAGAAGCTCACAGTCTCTTCAAGATGGAAGGCTCGCAGCCAAGTCTGCTTCGTGTTCAATCAGCAAACACAAATCAGAAATTCTGAACTGTCAGAGTAGGCTGATTATGTACAGAGAAGTACTAGCCTTGGCAAAACACCCTGTGCTCAAGTTGAAAGAAAACGAATGTTTTTTCTTCTGGAAACTGCAGGTAATTAACCAGAGAGTCATTCTACCTTGCTTGCACTATTCATGGCACTTACACAGAAGATCAACCTACTAAAATTAAATCACAACTAAAGTGGATTTAAGCTTCTAAAGAATCTTTCTGGATATTCAAGAGCGAGTGCTATGCCTATTCTTTGTTTTCAGAACACATTTTTTCAGATTGATGCCACAAAATTAAGTTTGGGTGCACATCTTCCCAGAAGTCAGTGAGGAAGAACATTATTTTTTGTTTATAAGCTGGAAGTAATTTCTCCATGAAGGGGAAGGGAGGGGAAGTTACTTAAAGGGGGCCTGGCACTTAAATAGAGAGTAAATACAGTAGTTCTTAGGAAAAAAATTCACCACCATTGCAATTCATTCTTCACTGCAGTATCTAAGCACGATAAAGGTTAATAATATAAGATCATGCTGTAGAACCACTGCTATCACAGTTTTCAAGTACAACAGATTTGCCCACTGGGAAGCATCCATCAAAGTAGCTTTAATGATCTAAACATCACTATAGAGCAAAGACACTCCAGGAATGTTCTTGTATTGTGCCTGGAACATTCATGTCTATACCTACAATATTTAGAAAAAGATACAAAGAGGGCATGGGTTCAGCCAAACAGAAAGCTGTAGTGCTCTATAAAGAAATTAAGTACTATTTGCTCAGCAGGTTCCGTTGCTTGTTTCGGGTATATATTTTTTTTGATTTGTTTATTAAAAGAAGATGTACTTGTTGCTGCCAAACAACAAATTTGCACAGTAAGTCCTAAATGCTGACTGTCTTTCCTTTTTGTGAGGATCTGTAAGTGATGCAGGTCACCATGTACTACCAAGACTGCATAGTTCAAGTAAGATGATTTTATCTCATTTTAGGCTCTAATACCCATTAATAAGAATGGAAATATTAAGTGGATTATTTAACATTGAATTCTTTTTGGAAGCAGTAGAAACACGCACAGTATAACAAAGTTGGGTATCAGAAATAAAATATATGTAGAAATCAGTAACAGGGAAGTTCTGTAACTTAAATATAATAATGTATAATGTATAATAGAATAAAATAAATATTTTTGTATTATATAATATATAACATACAATAACATATAACATTGTATAATATCTATAATAATAAATAATATATTACTAATATGAACCATTTCTTTTAAATTATTGAGATCAACCAGATTACTGCCTCATTGCCCCTTAAGTGACATGTAGATCTTGCCATACATTCCTAACACTATTGCTTTTCCACACAGCCATCCCAGAGCTCTGAAATGATATTTATTTAGCACTACAAATGAGTCCGTCCATCCCCCCTCCAACTCACTAGTTTAAAAATTCAATTTACTTCATTTACTTTGTAGTTAGGCATCAGTACAAACAAAACAGGAAACGTCTCTTCATCTTTTAAAAATACTATAAATTACAGACATTCAGATCACAGAATCATAGGGGTTAGAAGGGACCTCTGGAGATCATCTTTTCCAGCCCCACTGCCGGAGCAGGGACACCTAGAGCAGGTTGCACAGGATGGCGTCCAGGCAGGTTTGAATGTCTCCAGAGCCGGAGACTCCACCACCTCTCTGGGCAGCCTGTTCCAGTGCTCTGCCACCCTCAAAGGAAAGAAGTTCCTCCTCATGTTCAGATGGAACTTCCTACATTCAAGTTTGTGCCCATTACCTCTCGTCCTGTCACTGGGCACCACTGCAAAAAGACTGGTGCCATCCTCCTGGCACCCTCCCTTTAAGTATTTATAAGCATTGACGAGATCCCCCCTCAGCCTTCTCTTCTCCAGACTAAAAAGACCCAAGTCCCTCAGCCTTTCCTCATAAGAAAGATGTTCCAGTCTCCTAATCATACAACAGACACAACAGATGAACATCTAACTTTTTCCCCTGTAAATTTGTTCTGCAATAGTTTGCCAAAGCTGGAAGTAACCATGAATAATATTCCAAAGTCAGCCATCAAAAGTACAGTAATGAAATTGAAAACAGTTAAGAAGAAACCATTATGTCACAATCCATGAAATCCTCTTTTTTAAAAATTTGACATGAAGTAGAGACAAAAATTTGAGTTCACTTGAATTTTATATTAAATTAATTCAATTTTCTTTACCTAAATATTCTTAAAATTAATTCAGTAGAAAAACATATACATTTAACATCCAGCAATGAAAATAGTCATCCTGCATTTGAAATACAGGTTATGAGCATGAGTTGAAACATAGGAAGTTCCATTCAAACACAAGAAAAAACTTCTTTACTTTGAGGGTGACAGAGCATTGGAACAAGCTGCCCAGGGAGGTTGTTGGAGTCCCCTTCTCTGGAGATTTTCAAGACCCGCCTGGATGCAGTCCTGAGTAATGTGCTCTAGGCATTCCTGCTTTAGCAGGGGAGTTGGACTAGATGATCTCTAGAGGTCCCTTCCAACTCTGAAAATCCCATGATTCCATGATTCCCTGCAGCTATTCAGAACAAATCTTGTGATTACTAAAATTTCAAGATAAAATTGATGCCACATAAGTTGTTTCAAATGTTATATTTTCCCTGGTCAAGAATACTTTTCCTAATCAAAACTGCAAAAGTAAGAAAATTGTCATGATTTTAAAGGAATTTAAAGGTAATTGGCCTTGCTAATGACAATCCTGCCATCCAGCAAAGCATATTAAGATCTAGAACCTAAATTTAGACAGTGTTTCAAGTCTTTAATAGAACTATGACAAAGGTAGTGAAGATATTAGGATGATCATTGTTTATGTTTTACTAAAATGGCTACATTTATGAAGTTTAAAATTTCATACACCATCTAAACCCATTATCCTATTATGAAGCATGGAATACCTTCATATGATTTTATGTCACGCCAAAACACTATATAATTCCAGTAAGTGCCTCTATCATCTGTAATCTACATTGAAATTTAACATCAGCAAACCAGAACTATATTAATTGCTAAGATGGACATAGTTTAAGATTTCTGATGTTCTGCAGGTTGTTAGGTTCTTTTGGGAGGGTGGGAAGGGGGCAGCTTATCTGAGAAATTCTACGTAGTCATGATTGACATGAGCTAGTACTGGACACCAGTCCTAGGAAAGTGGCTTGAGTTTCACATACTGAAACACGAATAAAGTTCATGTTGTCTTTTTTCCTTTCTTACTTTATTCTAAGGCAACTCTTCACTTTATCTGGTTTTCTTCCAGTAAAAATTGTGAAAGAAATAATTCTGAGACCAGAATGCATAAAAATAACATTAATTTCCCTACATTTCTTCTCAATAGTTGAAAAAAATACACCCCAGGGAATCGCATCAATTTAACCCTCTTAAATCAGTGTAAGTGAATTATATTGATTTAGCTTAATTCTTTAACAAGCTAAATTAAGGCACTCTAATTCAGGAAAATCAGAGTTGTACCAATTCAACAAAGTCAATTTAGGAGGAGATTTAGTAAAAAGTCAATGCAATTTGTGTATGCATGTAGAAAAAGTATATGGGAAAGCATATGCTGGATAGCATTAGGAAATGGCATCACATATTTCCTTTCCAGCATGGAATGCAACACCCGTTGCAGGAGTTCAAAAGTTCAAATAGTAGGTTCTATGAAGGAATCACTATGAATTCACCTTTTACCATATTGTTATAATTCATAAAATGCAAGTGTGTGCGTGAGTGGGAATCGTTTGGTGCATTAACAAAAGAAATATTTTTCGCTGTGAAACACAAATTGCTAGTATCACTAAGGTTTGAATACTAAGTATCAAAATATCATGTTTAGCATGAAAAAAATGTAGAAAAACTAAGTGACATGCGTATAATGCACCAAAATGAACAAGAAATCAGCAACATTAGAAACTACAGAAATCAGGCTTTGGATTTTTTTGCCCCTTTTAATCTTACTCACAAGAAACAGGTTTTGTTCTTACTTATTCTAGTAAAAGTAAATAACTGAATGCAGTTCCTGTTAGAGAAATTAACTGATTCCTAGCATCTAAAGTATTCCTTGACACTGCTTAAATTTGCTTTACACTTCTTTCCACTGTTTTCCATGGAACACTTGCAGAGTGAGGTGCCTATCTTTGAAGTAATGGCAGCAGGATCCACCCTGATTTGGCTAAAGAGGAAATTCAAATGTGCATTTCTACTATTCTAATTAAGTGATCCAGCAGCACTTAATTTTTTCCAACAACTATGAAAAATTTTTTTTAAAAATTTTACAACTCTGGTCTGTCCTACCCCATAAAAATCCAAATACACTCCCTCACAGAGGAAATTAATTCCGCTAATTTTGTTACTTCCCAGCTCAGCTACAAAGAAAACAAATGAAATGTGTGCTCATTTCAATGTGATTCTATTTTAAATGCCTCAGATATATTTTTCCTCAACTTTTTTTGCTTTGGCCACAGAAAGAACTGTCCAGTTTCCATCCATATCATTGGACAAACATGTTTGAGTAAACACTTATTAGCCACTGAATTGTCCATCCTTCAAAATATACCTTAGTAATTTGGAGGAAAGACCTGATGGTTTTTATTTTTCCTTATAAGTTTCTCTATTGTTTTCTATGAAATGCACTCGCACAATCATCTCCTCCTCACTGAAGGAAAGAGTAAGGGATTCTGTCTTTCTGCAAAAGCTTTATACAGAATTTAAGTCCAGATCTTCAGTGTTAACACAGATCAAATTTATTGGCCTACTATACTGATAAATAAAATGGAGTTTGAAATAATGAAAAAATGCACAAGCTTTCAGAGCGACTTGGCTGATGCTGTGCTTCAAAAGAACAGGTTATGCATCTACAGATTTTCAGAGTAGCATTGCGTTTCAAGTACAAACACAAACAACTCTGACTTTTGCTTCACAAAGTATTTCTGAAGCTTCAAATTATTTCAAAACTTCGTTAAAGTGTTTAGGAATAGGCATGCATGTGCACATTTCCAGTATCTTCAAAGAAAGTTCTGATTGTGTGATTCATACCAGAGAGATACACGTTAAGAGAAGTGAGGACATGTTTTTTTAAAGCCCTAAAAAAATTTATTAGCATTTTCAGGGATGCTTGGCAAGCATTAAAGCAGAATTTGGCTGTAAAAATAATTTAAGAAACCTACATACAGAAACGTGCTTATCACAATACTCACCAGAAACTCAGTTAATTTCAATGACACTGTTTAAATTCTAAAAATTTAAAAGCTCGAAGTCCCTGTATTCACATCCATCTCTGCGGTATCCAACTTCCTACCAAGACAAAGGACAACATTTTTCATCACAGAAAACTGACACTGCATGACAGATTATATGCCACAAATAGTAGTGGGACTTCTTTGAAATTACTGACTTTCTGAATGCTTAGAATATGCTGGAGCATTTTGCTGGTCTGGGATATTCAGACAACTGCATTAACCATATTAAGCTTCTATAAATCCTCTAAAAAAAAGTAGGAGTTATCTTGACACTTCTGTGATTAAAAGTCTTAAATAGAATATAATAACAACTCAGATGTGCCCCACATATTGCCAAAACATTTCAGAGAAGGTATTCCCAACATAAACAATTTATAAAATGGTCTCTGGCTATATCATTGCTTTTGGATTATGACAGAGTTGAATGATTTACCTTCGTAGTTTGTTTGGGAGAGGGACAGAAGGATGTTATTGCAAGCAGCACTCTTCTGCCAGGGGTATGTTTGCTTTCCTTTATTATTGCATACAGAAGAGATGCCTCCTACAGTCCTGCTTATAGGAAGCACAACATAGATCACTACAAATTCAAAATGGGTTGCACAAGACTGGATGTCCAATCCACCAAACTCTTGCTCGTGAAAGTAGCCCAATAATTTTGAAAGTATTAAATATTTTGAAAATATAGGATAAGGCCTACAGTAATGCATTCAGTGAACAACTGTATATCAAGCATTCCCAAACTATACGCAAGGGGAGGAATTTTCAAAACAATTCAGAGCATAATTCCCTGAAGTACGTGTAACTCCCATGTTTCATGTAATTTTCTTATCTCGATTTTTAAAGTGTTTTTAGCTTTAGGTAACTGACAAAAATAAAAATTAAAAAAAAAAACCAAAAAACCCAACAAAACCAAAACCAAACCAAATGCCTTTAGCAATTTGGCTGAGTAAAACACCTTCGCCATTCATCTTTCCAATCTGAGATTTATCTCATTATTCAGCATTAAGCAACTGAAACTGTCACAGAAGAAGATTTTATTTATATCTTTGTGTATCAGTGTACTGCTGTTATGAATTCTCATTATACCAGTACATACTATATTTACTAGTATCATTACTACATACATTAAAAAGGAGAAACAGCATAGGATCAGATTTTAAAAGCATTTAAGCACTTAATGATGCAATAGGTTTTTAGTTAGATTTTGAGAGAAACCTACAAGTTTAACCTGCCATTGACTTCCATAAAAGCCAAGCTATGAGGTATTTTCAAAAAGTTTAAGTATTTAGTTAAATCATCACAGGCTTGAATATTTCTAAAAATTTCACCCTTAATAACTTTCATTTTCCTTTCCACAACAAGAGTTAGCATTGTCGGGGATTTTAAGATTTAACCTACCAAGTCACGAAGTTATATAGCAGACATCTACTTCAGATACTTGAATTTAACAGTATTCATATTGACATTTCTCAGTGCCCATATCTTTCCTCTCCCATATCTTGTGTGTTTTCTTCTGGCAGATAGGTGAATGTTTTGGACAGTAAGTTCATTTGTTCTTCTATTATATCTCTTTTTCTTCAGCGAACTCCAGAGCTTTAAAGTTGCCTATTCTAAAAAAGGAAGAAGTCTGCATTTTAAAAACAAGAAAAGAATGTTCAGTGCAATGTGCCTTGTCACATAATGGACTTGCTACAGCCATTTCATCTGTGCCTCATGCTGCATTCTGCAATTCTTCTCTAAAAGTATTCTTTCTTTTCTCTAGATATTAACCCAACAAATGGGTATCATTACTGTAGAAGTGTCTCAGCAAGGACAAAACATGCTTTTGAAAAAGAGACATTTATACAGTGATACTCTTCTGTCCATAGTTTTCTGATCACTGAAAAATCATCTAACCAGTATTCACTGTCACAGAACAATGAGAGGCTACCATCGTTCAAGCCTGATTTTCTCAACCCCTTCCCCCTAAAACCCTAAAATAAATGCCCCCCCAATAACAACAAAAAACCCAAACCCTACATCCAAACCCAAAAAACAAACAAACAAAAATTATTAAAACTCGAGGGTATTATCCAATTTATCCACTCTTAAATCTTTGCAATTTACTTTAAGTAGTGGAAATCAGTGGATGAAAGGACATCAAATAGAGCTCAAATGCTTTTTTTTAATGTTTTCTGCCACCTAAGTGATGCACGATTTGTTTAAAAGTCTTTGAAAAGACTGTTCTTTTCTCTGCTTGGTGGTTTGGTTTTTTTCTGTTTGTTTGTTTTTTTGTTGGGGGGGGGTTTATTATTTTTTATTTATTTATGAAAAGGACATTTCTTCTTAAAAAGTGATCATGCCTTGCAAGACGTGCTTTGTACATAATGCATTTTGCTCAGCTCCAGCAGTGTGGAGAGCACTGTGAAAGCTATATTGACAACATATTCCAGGTCACCTTGGCTCTCTGAGATAACGTGTAAATCTAGAAATCGTATGTGCTCCCACTGTGGACATCAGAATCTAGAAATGTCCACAAAAATTTGGCAGTCATTAATATAAACTGTTAAAGACACGCACAATTATCTGATATCCTTGCACAAACACAGGGCTTTGCACATTTTTATCCAGCACACTGATTTTATCACTGTCTGAAACAATGTTATTTTCCTTATAATGTTCTCTCCATCCAGAAGTATCAAACTCAAACAAGAAGTTATTGCAAAGGAATCTTAGAGTACGATAGAGGATACTTTTCGCAAAAAGTTTATTGATAAACTAGAGCAAGATCATAGTGAAAAGAATAACTGAAGGACTGAATAACATGCTTTATAGCCTTTTATGAGCTCAATCTACTTAACATGTCAGAAAGATTAAAAAGATGATTTGTTTATGAGTGGGAAATACCTCCAAGGGAACAGAAGTTTGACAGCAGAGAGTTGGTACAAGAGAGCTATATTAAGACCCAACAGCTGAAAAGTGAAGCTAGACAAGCCCATTTAATCAAAAATGCAAAGCAGGTATTTTGATATTGAAGAGGATTAGGGATACTTGAACATCAGCTAATAATTTTACTCACACGGAGGATCAGCAGATCATTTTTAGTAATGATTAGACTTCGGAGGCTTCTCTCTGGTAAATCCTCAAATGCAAAAAGAGCAGACCAAGCTAAATGTACATCTGTTGCTGCAATCTATAGCTATACTGCTCTCTAGCTTTATACTTCATAGTAATGACATCTAGAGAACCATCTCACTGCACATTTAGGAATAGCATAGCTGTTACGTATCATAATGCATTTGGTTAATAACAGGTTACATAGCACTATAGAAATGACACAACTCAGTCAATTAAAGGACAGCTACTCAAGCCAGAAATGTTACTTCCATGGAAAAGTAAAAATAACTGGAATTATTATATTTACTACAGTATATTACTTAGTATGGTTAAAATAAAAAAAAAGTTGCACGGGTTAGAAAACTGAGGCACTAAGTAAAACTGAAACGTTAATGGAATATGCCAATGCATATAGAAATATCATAGAATCATATGTAGAATCATAGAATGGTTTAGGTTGGAAGGGACATTAAAGATCACCTAGTTCCAAGCCCCCTGCCATGGGCAAGGACACCTCCTACTAGACCAGAGCCCCATCCAACCTGACCTTGAACACTTCCAGGGATGGGGCGTCCACAGCTTCCCTGGGCAACCACTTCCAATGCCTCACCACCCTCACAGTAAAGAATTTCTTCCTGAGATCTAATCTAAATCTGTCCTCTTCCAGTTTGAAGCCATTACCCCTCGGTCCTATCACTACATGCCCTTGTAAAAAGTCTCTCTCCAGATTTCTTGTAGGCCCCTTGCAGATACTGGAAGGCTGCTATAAGGTATCCCCAAAGCCTTCTCTTCTTTAGGCTGAATAACCCCAACTCTCTCAGCCTGTCCTCATAGCAGAGGTGTTCTAGTCTTCTGATCATCTTCATGGCCCTCCTCTGGACCCGCTCCATATACATATACACAGTTATGTGTATATAAAATATAAAATTAGTCCCTTTCACACTTGTGCCTAAAACAGCACATGTGACCCCATCTTGCACCAACCCAGAAACCAGATTCTCAGAGCTGGATGCACAGAAAGGGCAGCTTCCAAAAAGTTGATAACTCCTACTCAAAAGTGTCTTCCGATGTTGGGAGAAATACAAATTCCACATATTGAATTAATTACTTTTGAGATGCAATAGCCTTTGCATTACTAATGCCTGGAATTACTAGCTCCACTAGTGGAATACCATAACGCAAGCTTAACATCACAAAAGCAATCAATTTACATGGCTCTAAATGAATATTTTACTGTAACAGGTTAAGACATAGCAAAAGCCTTGCTGGCAGCCACGACCAGGCTTCCACTTGCTCTACATACTGCCCTCCTTCCCCCAACATGCAGGGATGCGCCATCTTAGTGCCCTCCCACTGGCCTGGGCTTTCCTTTGGTAGCACGAATGCAAAGGAGCAATGCCCCGAACTCCTCTGACAACAGCTTTGAATAAACCCACCGGCAGAAGATACTGCTACCCTTTTCTCTGTCTCACAGAAGGATGAAATAGGACTCAGATTTTTAAGTAAAATTATTCATTTGTACTGGGTTTGCCTGACACAGTGCTGGTGGCAGCAGGAATTGTTGCTGTGCGGCCCCTGTGTGGCGCGGCCGGGGCTGCCCCGTGCCGGCCACAGCCGGTTCCAGCCGGCTCCAAGGGCCCCAGCGCAGGGCCCAGCTGAGCCCCTCAGCCACGGGCGGGCGCCTCACCCCAGGCTGGAATTGTGGATAGAAAGAGCTAAAGCAATCTAGTAATACTTCAAATGAAGGCTAGGTCCTACCTAGAGTACTAGGCAGTATGAGAAAGTGAGATAACCGAACTTGTCCCTAAAATAAGAATTGCTTTCAGTTAGCAATGCTGACAACAAAATGGATGTAAGGACATTTATCAAGTAAGAGAGCAAGCCTGAGCTGCAATGTCCTGATCACATTTAGAGCCTTCTACAGTGCCCCTATGGTAAGCTTATGTTTTCAGACTCAAGGAAGGGATGATTTTGACACATATCTTAACTTTCCTATTCTGTTCAGGTAATCGCTCTTGTATGCTGGAGATATATAACCTAGCAAAAAACCTATAAAGTTTTTGCAATGCAGAGAAGACAGGTGTACTGCTACACTTACAAGGATTGGCTGACATGGTCTGAGAAGTGCTTAGACATAATAATGACAAGTTTGATATTCAGATGGAATTACTGAGAAGGAATTGTCAAAGAGAATCTAGAGAAACAAAGTACTAAAATATGTTGTTGCATACCAGTGGGGCAAAATTAAAACAATCGAAATATTTGGGAGCTCAGTATAAACAAATAATGCAAACATGAGGCTTAGCCAACTGCCTTCACAGACTGTCAGTGAAGGGGGAGAATATGAGCTGCCAGAAAACATACTGTGTCTAAAGGTAAGCAGAGCCGTTTCTAGCAAAGGCAGGCTCAGCTCAGCTCCAGCTGGCCCCACCAAAACATGGCTCCCTGTCTCCAGCACAGACTTCACAGTCCACGGCTAATAAACACGTGACTTTGAATCTCAACTATTCCATGGGCATATTTAAAAGTAGAAAGATGCAAACACTGGATGGGATTCCAGAGAAACACAACTGACTGATCCGCACACAAGTTCAAATTCATACCTCCATATAAATACAGTTGCCCTTTATAATGTCTTTCACTACTTCCTAGGCTATTTAAATGAAAACATTGAACAGACTAAATTAAAACATTCTTTTCCTTGCAATTGTCATATAATATCCCATATAGTCAGAAGAATAGCCCATGGAAGAAATTATCACCTACTGCTTGAAATGTCTTAGGAAAGAGAAATTTAATACCTTCATAATTAATGTTTTATTTGGATCACTGAATTTCGGCAGTTTGCTTTTCCCTTTCTCTTGTATATGATGCTATATGCCATGTTGTTTCTTCACAGTAATGCTTTATAGGGAAGTATAGTAATTTTATCCACTCACCTTCAGATAATCTAGTTCAAACACAGAATGTCTGTTACTAATTTTGCAATGTATTTAGTCCCTCCAGCTGGTGGAAGTAGTGGGATTAGTATTGATTTCAAACTTCTCACACAGCTTGTTTCAGGATAACATCACAAGCATGCAAATTAAACATTTGCTTCTAAATTTTCAATTTTTTTCAGCACGTTTACTAGTCAAGTCCTACTGACATCACTGGGAGACATAGCTATTGCTGGCATTATCCATTTTCCTGCAATGGAAGCATGGAATCATAGAATCGTTTAGGTTGGAAAAAACCTTTAAGATCATCCAGTCCAACCATTGACCTTACTCTACCAGGTCCGCCACTAAACCATGTCTCTAAGCACCACATCTACACGACTTTTAAACACATCTAGGGGTGGTGACTCAACCACCTCCCTGGGCAGCCTCTTCCAATGTTTGAGAACTCTTCCAGTGAAAAATTTTTTCCTAATGTCCAGCCTAAACCTTCTCTGGTGCAACTTGAACCTGTTTCCTCTTGCCCTGTCGCTAGTTACTTGAGAGAAGAGATCAGCTCCCATCTCACTACAACCTCCCTTCAGGTAGTTGTAGAGAGCAATAAGGTCTCCCCTCAGCCTTCTCCTCTTCAGACTAAACAATCATAATTCCTTCGGCTGCTCCTCATAAGACATGTTCTCCAGACCCCTCACCAGCTTTGTTGCCCTTCTCTGGACACACTTCTGCACCTCCATGTCCCTCCTAGACTGTGGCGCCCAAAACTGAACACAGCAGTCAAGCTGCAGCCTCACCAGCGCTGAGTGCAGGGGCACGATCACTTCCTTACTCCTGCTGGCCACACTCTTCTTGATACAGGTCAAGATGCCATTGGCCTTCTTGGCTACCTGGGCGCACTGCTGGCTCATGTTCAGCCGGCTGTCCACCGGGACCCCCAGATCCTTTTGTGTCAGGCAGCTTTCCAGCCACTCCTCCCCAAGCCTGTAGCGTTGCCTGGGCTTGTTGTGACCCAAGTGGCAGGACCCGGCACTTGGCCTTGTTAAACCTCATGCAGTTGGCTTCAGCCCATCGATCCAGTCTGGCCAGATCTCTCTGCAGAGCCTTCCTACCCTCAAGCAGATCAACACTCCCACTTAATTTGGTGTCATCTGTAAACTTACTGAGGGTGCACTCAATCCCCTCGTCCAGATCATTAATAAAGATATTTAACAAGGCTGGCCCGAAACTGAGCCCTGAGGAACAGTGCTTGAGACCTGCCGCCAACTGGATTTAATGCCATTCACCACAATACTCTGGGCTCAGCCATCCAGCCAGTTTTTAATCCATTGAAGAGGACACCTGTCTAAGCCACGGGCTGCCAGCTTCTCTAGCAGAATGCTGTGGCAGTAACACTTGTGGAAAAATGCATGTGACTAAACAAGACGTCACTGAAGAAGAGAAAGCTGTGTTGCTGCTGTGCAGTATACAACCCCAAAAAGTTGTTCTAGCAGACTTTGAAGCACTACAGAGCTCAAGGTAGAAGAGTTGATTAATCTTAATAAACACCTAATATTTGTAAAGTATGGAAGAGAAAAATTCATCACTATGAGAGAGAACAGAATAAAAGTATTTCATTCAAGTAGACCTGCTGAGAGTTACAATGGATTAAGACAGTGGGTCTCAGGTCTGCAGAAAGGCAGAAGTTGATATGGGGGTATAACAGTTGAAAAAATGAACAGATGAGACCTAAATATTACATGCTTATTATTAAAAAAAAAAAAATCCATAAAATCCAATAATAGAATAATCAGCAGAAAACAAAGCAGTTTTTTTTGAAGTGAAACACTCTGTCTACAAATCATGTCAGCTCCCCTTGAATTAAGTTGATTAACAACACAGACCTAATAAAAAAAAAATCTGGAAAGTAAAACAAATAAACTAATAAAAAATAGGCCATAAGTTTACTAGAAACACAAAAGAATTCTGACAATCTTTTAAATAACTCCAAGGAGAGCTTCAGTCTTCTGAAATTGAATTCTTAAGAGTGAAAATGAAAACAATCAACCCTGAAACTTTAGCAAATGGTTTTGGAAAAGGCAGTTTCTAGATTTAGTAGAAGTTTTTCCCTGCTTCAGTTTATGTCAGGAAGGTTACTTTTTAAGTAAAAGATGAATCAATACGTAGATATGCTTTGGAGACCATTTAAGTCAGTAACTGGGATGAAATTTTCACATATAGCTATATATTAAAGAACTAAATATGTCAAAAATAAATTCCACTCTAAATATATTGTCTATATGGGATTCTACTTCTAGTTATTTCACAAAGGCATTTGATACTCACTATGTCATTAAAAAACAGGAATAAAAAGAGATCTTAATTTTTTAATGGAAAATATTTAAGCATCTGATTAGTTGCTGAGAGAAAAAAACTTGGACAAGTTTGCTGAAAAGATTTTAACACCTTCCCAATGGGGAAGTGGTGGAATAAATTTAAGTTAATGACTTTTCACAAGACTAAAATTTGTGAGTACAACTTCATGATGTGTCCAAAGTGTACTTTTACAGTAATTTTTTCATTTAATAGTATCTATCACAGTCCCTGTTTGAGTATTTGAGAGACACAAAATCTTCAACTATGTGGAGAATAACTACATCCAGTTCTAATAACTCTTCTTGGATTTCAACAAACCAGATTCTGTCTTCTTCCTCTTAAAAGAAGGTTGCTTAAAAGAACGGGTAAATACAGGGAACAAATTTTTATGCATCTGAAAGGTATTTTCTGTTTAAATGTACACGATCAAATAGCTTTTTATTTATGTTCTCTCCCAAATCTCACTTCCATTATCAAACATACTGCATGCATTTTAGTTCACTCTTAGCTTCCATCCAAGGGAACTTACTTTTCCCTCCACTCACCAAGACAAAATCTAGGTGAGGTATAGAGCATAGTTCAGTTGAGAGATCCAGCCACCAGCAGGATTCTGCTAAGGTGGTACAGCTCTACACTATTGTTCCATGAGGTTTTACACACCCAAACTCTCTATTTGGTGTACATATGGAACATAGAGGAAATTGAAACACTGGACCCATAATTACTTAAAATTGCTTCCACTCACAAACTTTTTTTGAGAAAGTAAGGTGGAAATTTGATCTGAAAGACTATTTTAGATTTTTGGGTGTTAGAATTTTATATGCTTTCTTAATAAGCACACTAATAGTAACAATTCGAGATAAAATAACATCCTGGTTGCTATTATTCATTTCACACACCATTTAATACTTACATATATTCCAAAAAGCCAGATTATATTACATCTGAAACAAGAACAGCTAGTGTAGGAGGAATAAGTCTAATTATTTACCAACTAGGGAAGTATGAAAGCAAGTAGATTTGCAGTATAGATGTGGAATAAAGGATCAGAAAGGGCTACCTTCTCTCCCAATCCAAAAATGACAAACAGTAACATTAATTTATCTTCTTTATAACCTCAGAAACATAATTCTTATAAGTGCAACATTAAGGAGTTAAGCCCATTAGTATAAATATACAGGTAAAACTCGGTTTTCAACTATTTCTAAAGCAGACAGAAATTCATTTAGAAAAATGCATTTTCTGGAAGAAGGATTTGGCACAGTATGAACCTGTATTTCCCCTGGGTTCCCCACATCAAAAATACAACATTTTTCTGTGTGGTTTCAAGGATGAGCTCTGTTCAGCTTGAGGGTAGCCTCTACTTTACACCAAAGGAGAAAAAGGTCTATCCCATTTCTGCTCCATCATACTCTGCACTAGGAAAACCAGAGAAAGTTGATTATCCCTCAGTATCATTTTCTCCTTTGAAATTGAAAAAGGAGAACACAATAAAAAGGAGACAACTGTGATATATTAATCAAAGGAAGGGGGAAAATTGGTATTTAAGGAGAAGAAAACAAATAGGAATAAATAGGAATAAAACAGAGCCATAAAGAGCTAGACATTAACAAAAGCAATTGAAAGATAAACAGATAGACATTGCCATAATATAAATATACATTTATATAGTGGACTTTCACACACACAAACTGACAATCCAGCTGTACTGATGGCAAGAATATCTTTTTTCCCTTCTGCCATTGTAGTCTGGATTGGTAGTGTTAAATAATATCAGCAAGTAATAGCTGCATAAAAGTTGGCATCCTTACACTTTGGAATGCAACAAGTGTAATGTAGGGAAGCATATTTGAAAAAACATAAGACCAACAGAGGGCAAACCCACCTGGACGTCAGTTAACATGCTTCTTTATCTCACTCCCTGCTAAATTAGAGTTTTATGATTTGATCAAAAGTATTCATATATTCACCCTTTATTTGGATTGAATATTTTTCCCAAAAATAACTTGTGTAAAAGGTATAGATAAAGAAATTTCCCAAAATTCAAGATCATGCAAGTTTCTTGTACAAAATCCAAATATTTTTATTTGGAAATGACAGCAAGACATCTTGTGAAAGTTCCGGTTTTCATGCCTTCTGTTTTATGACCAAATCTTTTCAGCTACTTTCAGGTCAACTGATGCTTAAAACGCTGAAGTATGGCACAGGATATGTACAGGTACTCTTACAAGAACGCCCAGACAGACATGATGGACTAGAAAGGTGTTTTCTTCCTTTATGGAAGAGTGTTATGCTGGATATAGGACGGTATCTGATATCTCTTCATGGAAATGCTGCTCATAGCTTATTGAAAAAAAAAAATTCTTAATGGGTAGCTCAAATTTCTTTCTACTGATATTCATTGGCACCATGATCTCCAACTGGCACAGTGCTGGTTTCATTAGTAGGTTGAAACAATTTTCAAACCATGTATTTTATAAAAAAGACCGTTGTATCCAGACCAGTTATTTAGAGTTGATGGACATACCTGGGGTTTCTGAAGAACAACTGTATCATCAGATGTGTGAAGCGTTCGCAGCCATTCTCTCTCTAGTGATTAGGAAAAAAAAGAATTTTCCTGGTTTTATATCTGGAGATTATAAGTTTTTTTGCTGCATGAGAGTATTACAGAAACCTATTTATCTATGTCCCCTAGGGAAAAACAGCTTGCCACAAATGGTGGTTTAAAGGATTACATAACAGTACTCGCTATAGGCTATTTAATAGCTCTAAAACCCACAATGAAATCTTCTGACTTTCAGACTGCCTTTATTTAAAGGCAGAGATTTTTACCCCTTTGGAAACCACTGCATTATTCAGCAATATGAAACACACAACTTCTGCAAGCACTGAGTAGCTTTGTTCTGTTTCTCTAAGATTTTGTGGCTAACAGAATTAATGGTGAAGAACCATGACAAGAAGCAATTAAAAACAAAAACAAAAACAACCCAAAAAACATGCGTTTGCCTTTTCAGCATTAAATTAATTACATGTAAACATATACCTGAGATTCATACAGAGAAATCTTATCAAGAGATTTCTGCATAAATACCAATTAGGACTCCACTGTGTGGATTTTATAAAAATGAGCCACTGAAAGTATTTTTCTGTTAGGGCTTGAAATGGGCATGTTAGCACTACTCTGGATTTTATTCTTAGAAATATTCCTTTTTGACTCTTTCTTTGCACAATGTTACCTAGAAGTCAGAAGCAAGTTAGAGAAGTAGAAATGCTGTTTCCTATTAGGTAAAGATGATCATCCGTATTGATATCTGAAAGCTTAAAAGGTTCCAGAGACTGACTCTTAAAGACTGTAGGTTTTCATTAATATCCCAAAATATGGGCCTATTTAGAGACCAATTATATGAACACCCTTTCCTCTCTAAACCTTTATTACCTTTCTCCATTGTCAATCACTTCTACACAAAATGTGGACTCTTGAATTTGGCAATGATGAGGTTAAAAACAAGGACACACTTACTGTCTTGAAACACATTCAGCCACTACAGTTGTAGGATGGAAATGTTACAGGTTGCAACTTAGCTAGATTTCAAGGATCAGGATGAAAAAAACAACTTCATGGATGGGCGAGAGGGGGGAATAATTCATATGTAAAGAAAAATGCATAAACTGTTAAATGATATGAAGAACCACTTAAGAAATACAACCCATTTGCATTTGAAGAAACTAGTTTAGCGTTTTTGTTTATTATATAGCTATAAAACCCATCATAAAATCTAATCTTTTCACTTCTGTGTAAATAGAGCTTTTCCTTTTAATATTTTGTTTGTATAATAAGCATGACATGTTATATGTAATATGACATATATGTTATATGTAAACATGACGTTATATGTAATAAAGTACACAATGTTATATATGAGCTACATGCAATGTGTAATGTAATTGATTTATTACATTGTGAATTTTGCAGACTAAGGTAAAATTTAGAATTAGTGATTGACACGTGCTCTTTTCTTTCCAGGCAACATTTTCTTTTCCCCTACTTTCCACTATTTTTCCCTTTTTCACTCATCTCAGTCTGAGGATGTCAAGTTCTCTGATGGACTGGGACAAGTGGCAAGACCCATTGTTTTCTTTTTTTCCTAAATCCAGAAAATATGTGAACGCATGTTTTTTTCCAGCCTTGTTTTGGTCCAAAAAACCCAAGAATGTGAAATTTTACACACCTGTTATTGACTAGTGACTCCAAAGAAATTCAGCATATATCATTCTCAGAAGAGATATTTTTGGAGTACTCTGCCTTAAACTATGTTTTTCTTAAATGCAATTTTAGTTAGACAAAAATAAATTTTTTATGTCACTTCATTTTACTTTAAGTTGTCATAACTTTTGGTTACTGTATAAATCCACAAGTAAATGATATTTTCAAAATATATACTTAATTTAAATTCTTGTTTAGACTCTACCTAACTGCAGAAACATGAATGAAACTTTAAATAGTGAATATAATACAGTCAGGGGTTGGTAGAAAATTTCAAATCTAGCTTAGGCTTCATTGCATTGCTTCCTAATGTCAAGTTGAATCCTAAACTAGCTGGACATTTGGTTGTAACATTGTGAGGAACTTTCCCATTTTTAATTCATTTACAAATAACCCAAAGACACAATCTTTATAATTCAGCCTTTCAGCTGAACGTCACTGCTGTTTAAGGAGGGGAGAGTCATATGCCGTTGACAGCCTGCCTGCCCAAACGTACAGGGGCTTGGGAATACGAGCCTCTGCCTAGAGCCATTCAGGTCCATGTCAGAAGCAGGCTCCTGTTTCAAACGCAGAAGCCTCTCAGCAATATTTCTGTTACCAAACATGTCAATTTCAAACTGGATCATAACTCACCTGCAGATTTCTGAGACTTTTCAGTACCTACGTTGTGAACTGTGAACTGCAAAGGTTACCTCTATTGTACTAAACAGCACTTTGCAAGGCATCTGTAGGAG
Source organism: Burhinus oedicnemus (assembly GCA_008921705.1). Lineage (NCBI taxonomy): Eukaryota > Metazoa > Chordata > Aves > Charadriiformes > Burhinidae > Burhinus > Burhinus oedicnemus. The sequence continues at coordinate 2,059,160 of VFFE01009068.1, read as the reverse complement.
CATGACAATTTGCTGCTTCTTCAGATTTTTTAATTTTTTTTTTAATGGTAAACTGTTAGAATCAAAAGTTGTTGCCGTCGGTATTAAAAGCACTGTGCTGCCAATGTTTCCACCGTCTCACCAGCTTTTAGTTTCAAAGGTATTTTCTCATAGGATAATAACCAGCAGCTCCTATCTGGTATTTTCTTTCATGATAGCAAATCTCATTTTCTCTTTATTATCAGGAAGCCTTTCATGCAACTTTTACTAATGTCATTTTTCCATTACACATGTGTTATTTCTTCCTCCATTTCTGCTCACATTTCTTCAGACAGACAAATTGTGATTCTTACAAAAGTTATGCCTGATATAGGCTCCAGTTAAACAGGAATTTTTCTATTGGCTATAATATGCTATTCTACTATAAGTGAAAACATTTAATTGAATGATTACTGACCTCATTCATCATTATGAGAAGAGAGCCCTTATATCTTGTCCTTCTCAGCAAGTCATTAGGGCTATGCTGGCTCAGACTAACATCATTCTCTTCAGTCAGTATGTATCATTTCATTAACTGTAATTGTGCTGATGACATAAAACTGGGAGGAGTGGCTGGTACACTGCTGCCGTCCAGAGGGACCTGGTCAGGCTGGAGAAATGGGCTGACAGGAACCACATTATGTTCAACAAAAGGAAGTGTGGAGCCCTGCACCTAAAGAGGAACAACCCCATGCACCAATATATGCTAAGGGATACACAGCTGGAAAGCAGCTTAGCAGAAAAGGACTGGGGGTCCTGGTGAACATCCAAGTTGAACATGAGCTGGTAATATGCCCTTGTGGCAAAGAAGTCTGAGGGTGTCATGGGCTGCGTGAATAGGATTGCCGCCAGCAGGTTGAGGGAGGTGATCCTTCCCTTCTACTCAGCACTGGTGAGGCCACACATGGAGTACTGTGTCAAGTTGTGGGCTCTACAACACAGGCGGGACACGGACATACTGGAGAGAGGCCAGCAAAGGGCCATGAAGGTGATGGACTGGAGCATCTCACACATTAGGAAAAGCTGAGACAGCTGGGACTGTTCAGCCTGGAGAAAGGGAGGCTCTGGGGGGAACTTGTCAATGTATGTAAATACCTGAAGGGAGTGCACAAGGAGGAGAGATCCAGGCTCTTTTCCGTGGTGCTCAGTGCCAGGATTAGAGGCAATGAGCATGAACTGAAACACAGTAGGTTCCCTCTGAACATCAGGAGACACTTTGTTACTCTGAGGGTGACTGAGCGCTGGCACAGGTTGCCCAGGGAGGTTGGGGAGTCTCCCTCCTTGGAGACTGTGTGGACCGTACTTCAAAATATGTCTAGACATGATCCTGGGCAACCAGGTCTATGTGGCCCTGCTTTAGCAGGAAGGGGTTGGACCAGATGACCTCCAGAGTTCCCTTCCAACCTCAACCATTCTGTGATTCTGCAATTTCATTTGCAGATACAAGATCAGTGAATTCTTCTGTACAGCTTTTGAGGGCAAATATGTTACTCCAAAAGGATTTAGTACTATGGATGCGTATTAATTGCAAGTGATTAGAAACTATCAGCTTATTAAAAAGCCTCACCACTCAATAAATTGGCCTAGCAGCATTACTGTATTTGTTTCTGCTCCAAACAGCTATCAGCTTTCACTAGATACTACCCTGAACTTTCCCCACTATTATAAACGTAAAAAATTTAAACAGTAATAACATCACTCATTAGGATCTCCATAACCTTCAGTTGTATATGGCAATAAAATAGATTCTTAATGATATATTTACGTCGGTTTCTTTAGTGTAAAGGTGGATAGTTAAACTACATGGAGACATTTTCATTTGGTTATATTTCTGACTGTTGCACTTGTTCTTTTAATAGTGTCCAAACCACGACAAATAGTTTTGAACAGAATCAAGTTGTAAAGTAAGTAAGCAAGAGTATCCACGAGAGACATGTTTTAATCTTACAAATGTTTTTCATCCAACCCTTATTTTTACCTATTAACATACTTATTTGACCCCAGGCAAACTGGCTTTCAGCTGCATGTATGAACTGAAGTCTATTCCGTCCTTTAGCTTAGCCCAAAACCTGGCTTCAGATACAAAAGATAAGTGGTGAATGCCCTAGCACTGTCCTGACAAGCCTTTCCTAAGGAGAGACATTTTCTTACAGTTGACTCATCTGCATAGGAACAAATCCCAGAGCACTGCAGCACAAAGCAGCAGGGCTTTGCTCCCCCGGGCACAACACGTACATTGGTTTGGGAACAGCAACACACAGAAGGCCTTGCTCTGGGAATACTTAGGTTAGGCTAACTGGAACACTCTGATCCTAACGCTAATTAGCTCAGATGAGTCTGCAATGGAGATATTCCCTATATAGATGCTCACACCATCAATGCCTTCCCATGCACTTTTTTTATATTTGCCCTCTATGACTAAGGGGTATCAGATGGCCAATGGTCACCAAACTAGTTCTTCCTGCTGAGAGTGAAACATTATGGAACATAGATATATGAATGGAATTGCATTAGGGAATAGAGTTTGAATGGAAAAAATAATGATAAAAATATTAGCTTTTCACCTCTGTTTACTAAGGAAGACAGAATACGTCAGCAAAGGAAGATGAAAATTCACTACAAAGAACAGAGGGGCCAGGAAGGAGCTTCCTGGTGCATTGAAAGGGCCAACATAGGCAGTACATAAAAATTGCTTTTCTGTCCTAAGATATGACAAGAATATTCTAGTGAAGCTGCTACTAGAAAATGTCTGTTGTCTATGTAGCCTTTTAGGGTTGAAACCCTCTTGCTGTTCTTTGAGCCACATTAGGTGATTTGAAGTGTGAAACAAAAACACTGGAATTACCAATTCAGTCTTGTATCAGAGTTTGTCTCTTCCCTTTTGAAAAAAAAGTGAAAAAGGAAACTGGCTTACTGGTACAATCCATGGGAGACATTATGGACAGTGGTATTCTTTGAGAGGCATCCTACTTTGCTCCATAGTTTTGCTCTCCATCCATCACATCAATTGGCATTTACCTACAGAACATTCGGTCAAACCCATATGGCAGTCAGCTGCAAGTACAATCTCCTTTCATTATCTCATTTCTATACAGGCCAAAACCCGTAGAGACTCTCTACCCAACAAGAAATGCGTTCAGTGACTGGTAGTGGACCACTCAACCAGTCATCTCAGGTGTGCTAAACAAACAAAGTCTCCAGTAAATCTCACTCCACAGAAAAGCGCTTGTTATGGAGAATGGACCTGCTTATGCTGGCCAAGCATATATAGTTTTCATTATATAAACAAAAATCTGGCACTGTCTGACACCAATTATTTTGTTGGTAGCTTGCACTTAGCTTTACCTTATCTTAGAATTTCTCCTTCTGATAAAAACACACAATTTTCAACCTTTCATTTCAAACTGTAGCATGATGCTTTGTTTTCCATTCACATCTCGCTTGTAGGTCCCTTGTCAAAAAAAATTTTCAAGCATATCAAATTCAGTTTTGAGTGCTATTTGTTTTCTGCTTGCTTACTCAACTATTATGTACTATCCCTGCTGACTTTGCAGCTTTAGAAGTACTATGGCATTATGCTTTGCAATTACAGAATAAGGTTTGTGACACCTTTTCTGAGGCCCTGTTTCTATGAACCTCATGTCACCACTCCAGGACTCCACAGTCTCATGTTTCTGTTTTCCTTACTAGTGGGTTTTTTCTTTACTGTTTCCTTAGCTAAGTCTGATTCAATACTGCAATCTAACAGTTCTGTGCCAGCATCTCCTTATTTTTATACTAATCATTTCAATGAAGTCACTTAACAAAGGATTTTATTTTGAAAAGACAGAAATAGAAGGCAGTGGTTCAATCTTGTTAAAAAGATGAAACATATTCCACTTGAAAGTATTTGCCTTAATTCCTCTCATTTGTTTGTTTGCAATGAGTTTCTTCAAATGAGGACTGTTTTCTTTTTTACTTTCTATTTTCTTTCTTCCATTTTTGGAAGATGGACTTTCATGTAATGCAACTTAACTACTATAATGCATATATAATGCATATATATGAAGTAGCACTAATTCTCTTCAGACTGGCATCCTTTGGCAAACCAGAAACTAATTGTAGGTGATGGTACTCGCATGAACATCTGATGTTGAACTATTGATAAAAATTATTCTCAACACCATATATCGTTCCTATAAGAAGCTGAGAAAGGTACAATAATTCATTAGTGAACGTGTGGGAAGTGAGTCGAGCGACTATGAGAAAGTGAGTCTTGAAGGCATAAAAAGACCTTGGGCGTCAAGCCAGACTGCCTTAAGACTGAACAAACTGTGGGAGCAATAGACAGCGGTATCTGCAGTTGCCACTGGATTATCAGGTAGCAGAAGAACAGCTGCACACGAGATGTGTGTATTGCTTAATGTTGAACAGTGGAAAAGTACTAGGAGGATCTGTACAGGGTACAAGCTCTGGCATATATAGCCTCGCTGTAGCAAATAAACTTGTCTCAGTCTCAGTATCACTGCCGAACTGAGTCCATGCCTTAATACGCCACATGAAAGCTTTAATTGAGATACAACTATAGAATCACAGAATCATAGAATGGCTGAGGTTGGAAGGGATGAGAAAGATCATCTAGTTCCAACACCCCTGCCATGGGCAAGGACACCTCCTACTAGACCTGGTTGCTCAAAGGCCCATCCAACCTGGCCTTGAACACCTCCAGGGATGGGGCCTCCACAGCTTCCCTGGGCAACCACTTCCAGTGCCTCACCACCCTCACAGTAAAGAATTTCTTCCTGAGATCTAATCTAAATCTACCCTCTTCCAGTTTAAAAGCATTAACCCTCATCTGATCACTACATGCCCTTGTAAAAAGTCCCTCTCCAGATTTCTTGTAGACCCCCTTTAAGTACTGGAAGGCTGCAATACCATGTCCCCGGAGCCTCCTCCAGGTTGAACAACCCCAACTGTCTCAGCCTGTCTTCATAGGAGAGGTGCTCCAGCCCTCTGACCATCTTCGTGGCCCTCCTCTGGATTTGGTCCAACAAGTCCATGTCCTTCTTATACTGGGGGCTCCAGAGCTGGATGCAGTACTCCAGCTGGGGTCTCATGAGAGTGGAGTAGAGGGGCAGAATCACCTCCCTCGACCTGCTGGCCATGCTTCTTTTGATGCAGCCCAGGATATGGTATTAGATAGTATAACTATCTAATGTATATGGAGTTTTATTCCAGTTAGAATTGTCTACAAAGTACAAAAAAGAGTCATAGGGTTACTGGGACTTCTATCAGATAGAAATAAAGAATTTCTCTTCGTTTATCTTATACAGAGACTACACTGAAGTTTTCACTTTGAATGTGACAAACTCACAGCAATTGCATAATGTCCTGTCAGTCAAGAAAATGGTAGTTTACCCAGTGAGGGTGTTATGAGAAGGAGGACAAAATTGCAGATAGGACTCTACAGCAACCTGAAAAGCCTATTTAGATTTTAAAATTTAGGACCCAACTACAACAGCACATAAAGGAGATTACTTGGTCCATGCCAAAATAGTTCTGCAGGATAACTCAGTAGATGGCATTATTCTCACAGAAATTAAATTGAATCAATATGAAGGTGTTAGGAAACTCAAAATTGTTGGAGATGTGATTGTTCAGATTATGTAGGCAACCAACAAGCTGCTCCAAGATAAGTCCTGCTGACTTCAGTAGTCTCGCTGATCTAAATGGGACTGTTCAATGCAGTTATTTGTGTGCAATATCAGGTTGAGTAGAAGGCCCACATTTCCAATCACCTGTCACCACTACAGATCTACCATTTTATCTAAGAGAAATATGTTAACCACGAAGTGAGAAATGTATCAAACAAGAAATACTTGCTTTTTGCACATATTTAGGTCCCACATGGTAATGCTCTTATAATTTAAATGTGTGTTGTATTTATTATATTGACAATTCCATCCAAAAGCAAAAATAATATTACAGGGTAATATCAGAATAACATAGTCAGATGGATATATCATTCTGACCAAAACTGAAAAATCTTTATATTCTCACACACATATCAACACCCAAAGGTTACAGTCTGCTAAAAGAGTTCATACTTTTTAAAAGTCATCTGAAGGGTTAATAACTGAAGATATGTTTCATGCAATTTATGTGGATATTTACAGAAATTTTGAAAAATACATGTCTTAATATACTATGGGGTGAGAGGCTGTAATGAGATAATATACTTCAATGCAAGTGGTAGAAATTTAAACAAAGCAACTATGAAGATGTTAATCCAAAGCACAGATCCAGGCTCAGATTCCTTCTGTGCTGATTCACTAGTTCAAGCTAATTATTGTATCTTTAAGTACGTTCTGTACCCCCTATTATAGCACTAATACTGCATGAAAAAAAAAAAGAAAAAACAAAACAGTTGTTTATTTCAAAGACATGAACACCTGCTTTAGAATTAGTCTCACAGGTCTCACTTACCTAGAATAGCTTTGTCTTCAATTAGTGCATATAGTGAAGGGTGAGTCATTTTAAGAGTTATTGCAAGCACTCCAGTAGCTAATAGAGAAATGAGACCAATTCTCCATTTTGAAGGACAGATTTTACTTCCATAGCACCCAGGTGCAGAAACAGATTGCTATTTGATGAACACAGTTAAGCTAGTTAGGAATGAGAACACATCCCACATATAGGAAAAGCACTGCCATGGTTTCACACCATAATACTGAGTCTTTGAAAAGATTATGCAGTCATTCTAAGCCTACTGAAAGACAGGGAGTTGCATGTTGCCACTGAAGAATGGGATCACTGTACCAAAAAAACATGCATTATTGTTCTAATTTAATGGAGATGTGTACTGAATAAAAGCCTTCTCAGCACATTGCACTGTTTTAAAGACGGTGCTACCTCCCTCTGCTTCCTGAATACTATTAGTTGGGCACACCACACAGCCTGGTTTTGATAGCCCTTGACCAGATTAACGACGGCTACTACCACTATTACTAATGGTAACAGAAAATCCTTAGGCAAAGTTCTGCATTAGTGATGTTAATGGAAGTTTTGTCACTGTATTCAACTGGACCAGGATTTCACCGTCAGAATTAAAGCCAAAAGTAAGAGGTCTTACTCCAAGCACAGTGATTACAATGAATATCCTTGTTACATACTTGATATCAGAGAATTGGTGAAATGATTCTTTAAATTTCAAAATTTCAATGACTGCTAAAACATTTTCTCTCAAATACTTTAGGTATTCAGGGATTATTATTATTTTTCTTAATGGGATCTGATAATTCCTGATGGAAAAAAAAATTACACTCTTCTTTACATCATTATTTTTTCCCTTCCTTCAACTATCACTGTGCATCCAGCTGGGAGATGTGCTCAGGAAGGTGTGCAAGTGAGGCAGGGAAAACAAGTATGTTGAGCAGTCTGATTTACTGCAGAATTCCTATATAATTTTTCAGGAAAAGAATTGAAAGAACAGAAGAGAGAAAGTGCAGATACAGTCTTTACTGATGGTTTATCAAAGGACAGGCATTGTTTAGAGCCTGCACGAATAAATGCAAAAGGAAAATGTAGCTACCCCTAAGGTGGCAGTACCCAAGGAACCTGACTTGTTTGTCACTCGTCTGTAAAGCAGGACTGGATTCCTGGGAAGGAACTCCCCAATAGAAAAGGTTATTTTGAAATTTCAGACCTAGAATAAGAAATACTGCCTGATGCTTCTCAGAGGGCAACAGTGTTTATTCCACCTGACCTCAATTCAGCCGGCTATGAGATTTGCAAGGGGTAAGCATTTTAAATCTGCAAACACATCTCCACTTTGTCCTTCTGCTGATTATTTCTCTAAGGGAAAAACGTGACCACTGTTGGGGTAAACATTAAAGCCAATGTTAATAGTTTAATTTCAGTACTGTTCAGAATCCAGAGGCAGTTACAGATTTGTGTGTTATGACCAACTGAGCAATTCTATTAACCTTTATACCCAGACTTTTGCATAGAGTAATACTAACATAGCAGACTGGACAATAAGAGAAGTGAAATCTGTAGAACAGTAGCACTAAAGGCATACTCAGAAAAATTTTCTTGGAAATTAACTCAAATTTCACCAAGGAAAGTGCATTTTAGCATAATATCCACTTTGTTTTGCTTTCCTGTGTTTGTGATTTTGCTTTGGTTCCCTCTCCCCCGCAATAGCTATCCTTAAAAAGGAAGGTCCCCACTTAATTAGAGATTTAAAAAAACAGAGGAACATGGATGTTTTAATAAGGCATATTTTGCATTCTTTTTCTACAAAGATTTTTTAACAAAGAGTTTAGTTTCACCAGTAGTGGACAAATCTCACAGCTAAAGTTTTCAAAGCCTCCTGTCTCATACTTAAGTCTAAAGGAAACTGAACAACGATAGCAAAAAATTAATCTGTAAATCTTCACCCAAAATTAAACTCCTGACTACTTTGCAGTAAGTAATGAGCAAATTGCAGGATATATTTTCCACACTTAAACAAATAAAAAACCTAAATGTGGTGTAGAGAGAAGGAAAAAGTAGCAATTCTTTACCAATTACTGTACAGAATATCTAAGCATTTCACACTCTGCTGTTATGTTAATCCTGATGAGAAAGAAATTAACTCTATTTTTTTTATGAGAAAGGTAGCTTCCATCTAATGTGTACTTATAGAGAGATTTTTCTTTAATTCTTTATATGCTGTAGCACTGTTGTGGGTTAACTCGAGCAGGCAGCTCAGCCCCACACTGTGGGGATTGCTCACTCCCCTACAGTGGGATCAAGGAGAGAATGGGAAGGGTAACAGTAAGAAAACTTGTAGGTTGAGATAAAGACAGTTTTATAGAGAAAGCAAAAGCTGCACACACAAGCAAAGCAAAATACGGAATTCGTTCACTATTTTCTATTGGCAGTTAAGTATTTAAACACTGCCAAGAAAGCAAGGCTCCATCATGTGTAATTGTTACTTGGGAAGACAAACGCTCTAACTCTGAACGTATCGCCCTCCTCCTTCCCACCAGCTTTTATTGCTGAGAACAACATCATATGGTGTGGGATATCCCTTGGTCAGTTGGGGTCAGCTGTCCTGTCTATGTCCTCTCCCAACTTCTTGTGTGCCCTGGGCCTACTCGCTGGTGGGGCACCAACAGAAAAGGCCTTGACTCTCTGTAAACACTGGTCGTGGTGTTTATATCCCTGTGTTAACAACACTGTTTTGGTCACCAATCCAAAACATGGCACCATTGCAGCTGCTATGAAGAAAATTAACTCTATCCCAGCAAAGACCAGTACAAGCAACCTTCCTGTTACGGGGAATTTTAAAATTTCCACCAAAGTAGTTTCAGAGTGGTTAATAAAACTCTCAGTATTGAGAAAGGAACCATCCAACAGGCTAAGGGATAGATCCTGGCATTTTAACTGATTAGTAATTCAATTTGCTTTCACTGTAGCCATTAGCAACCAGCATACTTCAGGGCACTGTCAGGCTGTTCCAGTCCTACTGCTGTGGGGTTGCCTTTGGACAGCTCAGAGATGGAGGAGATCAAAGGCAGATCAGCTCAGTCCTTCAGTCCTACAAAGCTACACTGCTGTCTCCCTGGCTGCATCCAATTATTTGGCTCTTAATTTGCTGCTGACCATAGTAATATGACTGAAAAAGAAGGTGGGGGGAATGTTTTGTTAGACCTATAGGAACAACAGATACCATTAAGAGTTCCCTTCTCAGTGGCTACGGATACAGCATGCAGGAGAGGAAAGAAACATAGGAAGGGATTGTTTTCACTTGTTGTCCTGTCTGGAAACTTTTAGCTCATTCTTTCTTTGCACAATGTTTTTGCCCCTCAAAAGCAAAAAAATAAGAAAAACCTGGCTACACACTTAAGAGAACAAGAGCACACTACTAGGATTATTTCATTTAGAGAAATATAGTCATTCTTTTCTCATGTTTGATGCAATACAATTGGGAACCAGCAATTTGTTTACGAGGTGAAATGCATATAACATATTGTGATCCATGGCAGTAACGAGTTCTGCGTAGAATGAACTATCTACGACCTGAGAAATAAAAATGCAGCCTAAAGGATGGAATGACAGCAGGGGCTTTGAAAGCACAGGCACAGACAACCAGGGCTGTGAACAACCCACCGATGAATAATTATCAATGATTAAAGGAATGCATCCTTGAGAGCTGGAGCTTGTTTGGGTTGTAAAAATGGAACAAAGTGACAACGAAGGAAGAAAACCAGTATTCTTTCATTCAGGATGACTGGAAACAAGGGAACTGAATCAGCTCAGCTGAAAAGGGGGCTCTTGTTACCTGTCCAGAGGTGGAAAACACCTGAGATTAGTATAGTACCTGTGGGCCTGCCCTTTACACCTCCCAGGCACCCACTGCAGGGGAGGGATTACTGCTCATTCATGCTGAGCTACTGCTACATACAGCTTACCCAAAGCAGGAAAAGCAATGACACCATTAAGAAAAGTCATAGGACTGAGTATTAGTACATAGTTCTAATTTAAGTATATACATATGCATACTTGAACTAGAAACATGGGGGGTTTAACAAATAAACCTGAGTTAAAGGAATTGCATGAATTGGGAATTCTCCATCCTCCATGTATACCTTTTGGGTTGACCATTGCATTGTAACCTAGTTTGGATCTCAGAGGCAACAAAGTGGTAACACTTTTCTCATGTACTTCACAAATACTCGCTATCCTAAAGCAATGTACTCAGCAGCTAGCAATCCCTCCAAAAAGGATGGCTGGAGAACAGCCCTGCTCACCCAAAGCCATTCAACCAAGCATCAGCATCCAGATAAATATCTTCACATGTACTTCTTACGATTTCCTAATATAAATAACACTATGCAATGAACTGTTATTGGCTTAATTTACTGAAAGGAGGAGTCTGGTATTAAACAGATATCACTTCATTCTGAGAGACTTAGCACCAGCCCATTATTAACTGAAAGGGTAAAGTGGATTTCTTGAACTCTATGACCTATGCCAAGGATGACTTACTAAACAGACAGAAGGCGAAGTAGAAACACTACTACATCCTACTTACATACACATGGTGAAAAATAATGAGAAAAAAAAAATTATCATCTTGAATTGCTTGACCAAAACCTTAAATCTCATGATAGCTGTTCCTGATTTTCCACACTCTTTCACAATTATTTTTGCTCCTCCTCTCATGTGTATATAAACCGTGAATGTTTTCAGCAAGAGCTTTGAATGAGCACGCAGGACAGAAGACGTACTTTGAACATGTCTAAACCTCAGATCAGAGAAGTATCAGTATTTTTGTGTTGACAGCAATGTTCAAACTCCCTCTCAACTTTTACTTCTATATATCTGTAAGAACATGTTTAAAAATGAGTTGATTTTTTTTTTTTATTGCACATCTGACCTCATTTTTCGCTTTGACTTTGTTTGGCATGAGACAAGGCTTTTAATAAAGTCTCTTTCATAAAGAGCACCTGAACTTGGTTTTAAATGACTTAGTCACCAAATTTTAATAAAACACATAGAAGACAATTACAGTTGTTAAATGAAAAATATTTAAAATGTAATTTTGTGAGGAAATATAAAAGACCATGGAGTGAAAAGACAACCAACAGAATTGCTCCCACAGCAGCAGATCTGATTCATGCAGAGTTTAATATTTATGAAAGGAGTCTAATACATTAATATAGCAATGTGAGATATTTATAGAAACATCCTCAGTGCATTCTTCAAGTATTGATAAAGCACTTTAATAGAGAGGCAAAACATACAGAAGCCCTTAAATATGTTTTTTGCTTGTTTGTAATTATTTCCACATTTGTGATTACCTTTTCAAAAGACAGCAGTAGCAATTTAAGTCAGAAAAATTAGTAAATGTATAAAAACACAGTAAATCATGGCCTTTTTGACAGGATTTCCTCCAACTTCTACTTTATCCGTTCGTTTTCTTGCTTTAAGATCAGTAGTCTTGTCTTCTACGTCTGCTCTAATGCCTCTCTTCAAGTTCATCATGAAAACTTTCTAACTGGATTTCCACCTTTCTTTCCTAAAACTGCTCATCACAACACCTAAAGATTCTTTTTTTTTTTAACTGAATATTAGAAACCAAATTCTATGTGGCCATATATTCCTTTGACCCTATCAGTTGCCTCTGAAGCAAGACACCTTATTCTCTTGCACTCCCTCAGCTTGTTTGGTTTTCTACAAAACATAACTTCAGTTACTGGTCAATGGGTCACTCCTCTCCCTCTCTGCTTTCTAAAATGCCTCCTATCCAAATGAATGAATTGGTAAGGTCCCCAATATCACAGACAAATGTTAGGGTTAGGCACTCCAAAGTAGGAAAAATCTTACGAGACAGGGATTAACACGCTTGCTAAAATATGGCTCTAAAACTCAAAGCATCTGACACACCCATGGTTTGCCTTTTTCGGTCTCATCTAGTCATAACTTAAAAGGACAAGCTAACAAAACAAATTTTAAGAACAGCAAAGTAGCCTAAAGAAATGTCTGGGTTTAGCATGTCAGTAGGCATTTTGGCTGTTCTAATCTCTCGTTTGTACTGTTTTATTGCATAATGCCAAGATGAAACCCTCTATACCACAACAAGCTGTAGCCAGGGTATCCTTCATAAATTATTCCCAGTCTCATCCTATTCCAATCTACACAAAGAAAAATGGAGCTAGAAATCAGGAAAACCCACTGAAATAAAGTCAGTTTAAGAGATTCAAATCTAATTGTACTCTGTGATTTGTGGATCTTATTGTAGTTGAGTTTGCTCCAAAATACGTAAGTGACATTGAGGATTTGGTGGTTTGCAGTGTGTGGTTTTCAAGGTGGGCTTTTTTTTGCAAGTGAAATCACTGTGGCCCTGCCCTGCTTTTCAAACCTTACCGCTCTGGCTCTGTCTTGAAGTCACACAACAGTAGCATGAATTGAGTGAATTATCACAGCTACATACCTCCTGCAAGTAACCATTACAGAAAAGGATTCGCTTTTCCCCCTCTTTGTTTTCTTACTTCAAATAAGTCTCTGTCCATCATTCCACTTTGCTACAGACAGTTCTGAGAATCACACTGGGTAGAGTTTTGCCATTTTCCCATTAAAGCACACCAATCTATATTTTTAATTTATTCCTCTACAGGAACACAGTTATTCTTGGGGGCATTTCAAAACTATCTGGTCAGCTGAATGAAACGTAAGTTTCATATTTCTGCAGCTGTGATAGCAGGATAAACAGCTGGTGCAAGTGAGGGAACTACCAGCTAAAAGAGAAGACCTTTTCCATTAGTTTTCAGTTTGCTTTATAGTCAATAGCTTTATGGTTTCTTGGCTGCTGCAAGAGCAGAGAGGGAAGATACACAATCTCATAAAAAAAGTCAGACAAAGATCGCCTTAAGATGACAAGTATCCAACTCTAAATTTTGTTTTGGAAGACTCCTTTATTCAAGTGAAATTGAACAAACAAACCCACATAGATGGGACTTTACCTCTTTTGGTAATAATTTTCTGCTCTCGTTTATTTGAGAGACTATTTCCAGAATCCAACTGTAAGTGATCAAGTTACCGCAGTATAGTTATTTTCTGTACATAACATAAAACCCACTGAGTCCTCTGTAAATAAGTGTTCATTAGCAGGAATTATAAGTATGAACTACAGCCTTGAAGTGGATAATCTATGAGCACTTGCATGATTAGTTAGCACAGTTCCACTGACTAGTAACTTCCGAAGCTATGTTATCTTGCTTGCGACCATTTGACAGACTATCTGAATTAGGATGCTATCACATGAATGAACTCTCATTATAACAGATTAAAGGGTATTACATTTTTAAGAGAATGAGTTCTTTGGTGAATAGAATTGTGTCATCAATCTTGAATTCTGCATAGGAGTTAAATCTCCAAGATTTTTTGCTTTGTTTTTTTGGGTAAACAACCTATGAATAATTATGTGATGTTTTGGAATTTACCTGCAAAATCCTCATTCAGAAAGGATACAATTCTGATGTTGAAAATGATCACAGCAGTGTTTTCCACGCTTTAGGCTAATGTTTACTAGCAATTTCTAATAAGGTTACTTTAATCAACACCACTCAAGTCAAACTGCAGACTTAAAGAAAAGATTAAATTGAAACAGTAGGGTTATACAGATCAGTGATCAAATAATTTGGACATCTCACCAAAGAACTGGTGGTTCCAACTCCACATATTTTAGGAGTTAATTCAGAAATACCTCACTGGTGTTGAGAAATAACTCAATACTATCTTTCAACAGAACATAGACTTTAAAAGCAAAGTGTAACATTTGCACCTGTAAATACAGGAATCTCAAGTAGAAGCTGCTGTCTAGCTATATCAATAACTACACATATAATTTCTGGGTCTGTATTTCGAAGATGCTAAAAAAAATTGATTGATTTCAGAAACAAGCTGTAAGAATTCTCAGTGATTTGAAATAGCCAACCTTTGGTAGGACAACAAAAAAAAATCTGTTTACTTTAGTGCAAGACTTCATCCCAGTCAAAATTTACACAAGACATAATTAATAGAGGACTACATAATGTGGCAGATGGAGATCTAATAAGATAAAGCAGTAGAAAGCTGGGGAGGTGCCAAAAAGAACCTTTTCTTTTTGTCTTTACAGGTTGTCATTAATCCTTGGAGCTATTTACCTGGTGTTTTGTGAATTCTCTGACACTCAAGCCTAAGCAAAGACAGAATTATCATTCAGAAAGACATGCTCTACTTTCATGTTGTCACAGACCAGACAATCCAGAGACTCCCCTGTGCTCTACCACTTAGCATACTACTCAATCTGTTCCTCTGCAAAATTTAAGAACTCATTCATTTGAATTAGACAAGCAGTTTTGGAGTCTGTTTATTTGTGAGTTTCCTAGTGTTTTTTGTCTCCAACAAATGGCATAGGATCATACTACTTCTAAACATGTTCAGGTGTTTGCCGAACGCTGTGTGCATTTCCTTTTACAATACGGTACTGACCTCTGAAGTCCCAGTCTGGGACAGTAATATTCCCATATAAACTTAGTTTTTCCTCCTAAGAAGGACAATGAAATCATGGACATTTTTTTTGGTCCAAAGTCTGTATGAGAAAACAAGTGTGGGTTTGTTTTTCTCTTTAAGAGGCAGATTCAAAGGTGATTCAATTAAGACATTGATCTTTAAAATGCTTTTAGAAAGTTGAAGGATTTCCCCCCCACACCTGGAAAATAAAAAAATTTATTTGCATTTATGATAAATATCTCCCCCCCCA